>JBBDGP010001342.1:2205000-2622500 GCA_037952835.1 Lithobates septentrionalis
TGGAAAAGAAGGATCACTCCCTACGCCCCTGCGTAGATTATCGGGACATTAATAAAATTACAATCAAAAACCGGTACCCCCTACCTTTGGTACCTGAACTCTTTCAGAGACTCGGAACTGCATCTATATTTACCAAACTGGATCTTCGCGGAGCTTACAACCTAGTCCGGATCCGAAGCGGGGACGAATGGAAGACTGCCTTCAGACACTTTGAGTATCTTGTAATGCCCTTTGGGTTATGCAATGCTCCTGCCACCTTCCAGCAATTTGTTGATGATATTTTTAGAGACTACCTTGATCTGTTCATTATAGTTTATCTGGATGACATCTTGATTTTCTCCTCCTCTCTGTCTATCCACCGGGAGCATGTCAGAAAAGTTCTAACTCGGTTTCGCCAACACGGCTTGTACGCAAAACCTGAGAAGTGCGAGTTTGAATGCCAAAGCATTCAGTTTTTGGGCCTGATTATTTCTATAGATGGTGTCAAGATGGATCCGCAGAAGGTCTCCGCCATCCTGGATTGGCCAGCTCCTACGGATAAGAAGGGAGTTCAGCGCTTTGTGGGTTTTGCGAATTTCTATCGCAAATTTATCAAGGGATTTTCTTCCATCATCTCCCCCATCACAAGACTTACTCGGCAAGGTACCCGGTTCCAATGGTCCCCTGAGGCTCAAGCTGCTTTCACCTCCTTGAAAGATCAGTTCGTGTCAGCTTCTGTCCTGAAGCATCCTGACCCAGTTTTACCTTACTGGAGGTAGATGCCTCCGAGATAGCAGTAGGGGCGGTACTTTCACAGAGACAAGGATGGAAGGCTCTATTACATCCAGTGGCGTTCTTCTCCCGCAGGTTAACAGAAGCTGAGAAAAATTACGATGTTGGGGACAGGGAGCTACTTGCAATCAAAGCCGCACTTGAAGAATGGCGTTACCTCTTGGAAGGAGCGGCCCACCCTATTCTGGTGTACACCAACCACAAAATTTAGAGTACCTGAAGGTTGCCAAGAGATTGAAACCACGTCAGGCCAGATGGGCACTCTTCTTTACTAGGTTCACTTTCCACATCACTTACAGGACGGGAACAAAGAATACCAAACCGGATGCGCTGTCCCGGATGTTCAGCTAACCTGAAGTTCCTTCTCCTCCAGATACCATTCTTGCTCCTGCAAATTTTCTCATGCTTCAAGGAGACCCACTGTCCCAAATCAAACAGGCATCCTCAACGGCTCCCCATCCGACAGACATCACCTTACAGTCCAGAGATGACTTATTATGGTACAAAGACAGGACAATGGCAAAAACTCAGGAACATAACAAGTAGACATTTGACAGAAAGAGGAGAGGGGAGCTTGACCTGAAAACTGGAGATCAAGTCTGGCTGTCCACCCTGAATCTGAAGCTAGCATGCCCATCCAGGAAATTGGGCCCTAAGTTTGTGGGTCCCTTCCCAGTGGTAAGAAAATTTAATAACGTGGCTTATGAATTGAAACTACCAGAGTCATTTCGTATACACCCAGGTTTTCATGTGGCTCTACTTAAACCTTCAGTACCGGACCCCTTCTTCAACCGGAAAACCGGTCCTCCTGAGCCTGTGCTTATCAACGGTGAAGAAGAATTTGAGGTTGAATCAATCGTAGATTGCCGGAAGAGACGCAATCATGTTCAGTATCTGGTGAAATGGAAGGGATATGGCCCTGAGGAGAACGCTTGGGAACCAGAGACTAATATTCACGCCAAGAGACTGATCCTAGCCTTTAAAAGATCTCACCCAAGTAAATTGGCCCAGTTGGGCATCCAGAGGCTGCCCATTGGAGGGGGGCAATGTCAGGAAAAGCCTTCCAGCAAGCGTTCTAGCAATATGAAACCTAGGAAAAGGGCCGTCCAGCGCACGCGCATGCGCAATAGCGCGAATAGCGGTGCATGGGTGCGCGCAGGAGCGCGCTCCTTGTGACAGCACTTGGCACCAAGATGTGCTATTTAAAAGGGGACTAATGCTTTGCTGCCTTGCTGTCCGGTCTACAGCGTTTCCTGAAGACCCCTGCTGCCCTGTTACCTTGTTACCTGAAATCTATTATCTAACTTAGCCTGTTCCTGACTTCCCTGTTTGCTGCCTGCCCCGATCCTGGCTTGGACTTTGACTATTTTGGATTGCCCTTCTGTACCTGATCTGCCCGCCTGTGTTTGACCCGGCTTGTCTGCACCTCCCTGCTGTCGGCATCCTGCTGCTGGACTACAGTGCACCTCCATGCTGTCTGCATCCTGCTGCCAGACTACAGTGCACCTCCCTGCTGTCTGCATTCTGCTGCTGGACTACAGTGCACCTCCCTGCTGTCTGCATCCTGCTGCCGGACTACAGAACACCCCCAAGCTGTCTGCATCCTGCTGCTGGACTACAGTGCACCTCCCTGCTGTCTGCATCCTGCTGCCGGACTACAGTGCACCTCCCTGCTGTCTGCATCCTGCTGCTGGACTACAGTGCACCTCCCTGCTGTCTGCATCCTGCTGCTGGACTACGGAGCACCACCCTGATGATTACAGGATCCAGCCCTCTACTCCAGCCTTCCATTCAGGCACTTGTGCCCCTTTGTACTCTTAAGCCCCTGTCAACACTACCAGGGGTTCCCGAGTCAGAGGTATACGAGAGGCCGTTCCCTGTATTCTGGGCTCTACCTACCAGGTACATGACAGAAGCTGTAGTGCAGCTGCTACTACTTTTCTGGTGGTGTACACAATACAGTGCAGCTGTAGTGCAGTTGCTACTACACTTCTGGTGGTGTACACAGTACACAATACAGTGCAGCCATAGTGCAGTTGCTAATACACTTCTGGTGGTGTACACAGTATACAATACAGTGTAGCCGTAGTTCAGTTGCTACTACTTTTCTGGTGGTGTACACAGTATACAATAGAGTGCAGCTGTAGTGCAGTTGCTACTACTTTTCTGGTGGTGTACACAGTACACAATACAGTGAAGCTGTAGTGCAGCTGCTACTACTTTTCTGGTGGTGCACACAATACAGTGCAGCTGTAGTGCAGTTGCTACTACACTTCAGGTGGTGCACATAGTACACAATGCAGTACAGCCATAGTACAGTTGCTACTACTTTTCTGGTGGTGTACACAGTACACAATACAGTGCAGCCGTAGTGCAGTTGCTACTACGCTTCTGGTGGTGTACACAGTGGGCTCTCTTTGCAGAGGGCGATGGAATTTGGTGGTGCAGTGGTTCTTGAGCAGGCACCCAGGCTTACAGGATCTCCTGAGGAAGGCCAGAAAAGTCTGTGGTCATTTCCGCCGGTCATATAATGCCAGTGCTCGGCTGGCTGACATTCAAATGGAATGCAACCTGCCCACCAACTGCCTCATTTGTGACATGCCCACCAGGTGGAACTCAACATTGGCAATGCTGCAGTGGCTGCACATGCAGCAGAGGGCCATCAATGACTACCTGTGTGAGTATGGCACCAGGACAGGGTCAGGGGAGCTTGGCTTCTTTTTGCTACGCCAGTGGCTACTGATCAAGGATGCATGCACTGTCCTGTCACCATTTGAGGAGGCCACAAGGATGGTGAGCAGAGACAATGCATGCATCAGTGATACTGTCCCTCTTGTCTTCCTGTTGGAGCACGTGCTTCGTGGAAAAATGGACAGGGCACTTGAGGCAACGGGAGGAAAAGGAGGAGTTCCTTACCTCTCATGGTCCCCTTTATCCAGATAGTATTCCTGCAGGCCCACCAAACACACAGGAAGGAGAGGAGGAGGAGGATTGTGTCAGCATGGACGTGGAGGATAACATTCAGCAGCAGTCTTCAAGGGATGGTTTTCAGTCCCCAGAAACCCAAGGAGTTGTACGTGGCTAGGAGGATGTTGTTACGGATCATGTGATCCTTAGTGACCCAGAGGACTCAGAATGGAATACCTCTGCAAATTTATGCTGCATGGCCTCCCTAAATCTGCAAAGCCTGCGAAAGGACCCCAGCATTCGTGGTATCAAGGAGAGGGATCATTACTGGCTGGCAACCCTTCTTGATCCACGTTACAAGGGTAAAGTTGCAGACGTCATCCTGCCTTCGCAGAGGGAGCCGAGGATGAAACCTCTTCAGGAGGCCTTGAAGAAAGGTTTGTGCAATGCATTTCCAGACCCTGGGAGGTTACAATTTCCTGGTGCTGGACAACGTGTTACTGAGGCTTCGTTCAGTCAGAGAAAGAGCAGTGGAGAAGGTGGCCGGCTGACTGACTGCTTTAGACAATTTTTCAGTCCTCAGCGCCAAGGTCTGATCAGTTCAAGCAACCATCGCCAGCGTCTGCATTATCTATGCATTATCTATGCAGGAATATCTAGGGGCAAGAGCAGACTTGGAGACCTTTCCAACAGACCATCCACTGGGTTACTGGGTC
This sequence comes from Lithobates septentrionalis, assembly GCA_037952835.1. Taxonomy (NCBI): domain Eukaryota; kingdom Metazoa; phylum Chordata; class Amphibia; order Anura; family Ranidae; genus Lithobates; species Lithobates septentrionalis. The sequence goes on from JBBDGP010001342.1 coordinate 2,209,395, forward strand.
TTGAAGATGGACCGTTGGCCAGAACTTGCTCAATATGCAACTGAGCTACTGGCCTGTCCTGCATCCAGCGTTTTTTCTGAACGCACATTAAGTGCTGGTGGAGGGTTTGTAACGGTCATAGAGTGCGCCTGTGCACAGACTCCGTTGATAGGCTCACATTCATAAAAAATCAATCAGTCTTGGATCAGCAGCTATCAAGCACCTGATGCTGATGTAACTGATTGATTTCTCTATGGATGTAAGATCCTTTGAAGACAGCCTATGCTGAGTGACTATCCTATTCCTCCTCAATCTTGATGATGCTAACTTCCAACAATATTTTTGGTTTAGGGCACCACCGCCACTGCCTAAGGCCCAATTTTTCCGTCCTTGTTTAACAGGGGCATGTAATTACAATTTCTGATCTAATATTTCACAGCAGGGCCTGTTCCTGCGCCCAACAAGAGTATCTGTGAGGGGTTACAGTGTTGTGGCACCACCACCACCAAAGGCCCAATTTTTCTGCCCGTGTTAAACAGGGGCATGTAATTACAACTCCTGATCTAATATTTCACAGCAGGGCCCGTTCCTGCACCCACCAAGAGTAACTGAGGGCTTACAGTGTTGTGGCACCACCACCACCAAAGGCCCAATTTTTCTGCCCCTGTTTAACAGGGGCATGTAATTACAATTCTTGATCTAATATTTCACAGCAGGGCCACTTCCTGCACCCACCCAGAGTAACTGTAAGGCCTACAGTGTTGTGGCACCACCACCACCACCACCAAAGGCCCAACAGGGGCATGTATTTACAATTTTTGATCTAATATTTCACAGCAGGGCCCATTCCTGCACCCACCAAGATTAACTGTGAGGGGTTACAGTGTTGTGGCACCACCACCCAAGGCCCAATTTTTCTGCCCCTGTTTAACAGGGGCATGCAATTACAATTTTTGATCTAATATTTCACAGCAGGGTCCGTTCCTGCACCCACCAAGAGTAACTGTGAGGGTTTACAGTGTTGTGGCACCACCACCACTACCACCAAAGGCCAAATTTTTCTGCCCCTGTTTAATAGGGGGCATGTAATTACAATTATTGATCTAATATTTCACAGCAGGTACCGTTCCTGCGCCCACCAAGAGTAACTGTGAGGGCTTACAGTGTTCTGGTACCACCAACACCCAAGGCCCAATTTTCTGCAGAGTATATAGGGCAGACAGTATAGTATATATACTTCTGTTCAGAGTATATAGTGCCTTGGGCCCCCCCCCATGCCATTTTTAAAAAAATTTGGGTGTGGGGTTCCCCTTAATATCCATACCAGACCCAAAGGGCCTGGTAATGAGCTAGGGGGGGGGGGGGACACCCATGCCGTTTTTCTCAATGATTTTCATCTATATTGCCAGGACCCGACAATACATTACAGCCGCGATCAGTTTTAAATGACTTTTTTCCTTTAGAAATGTAATTTTGCTATGGCACTGTTCTAAACACGGGAAAACTGTGCCACTTTACAGGCATACTGTAGACACCCCCCAGGCAAGATATATAAAGGAATATTTCATTTTTATTATTTATTTATTATTAAAATCACTGCTCCCAAAAAACTGACGTTTTAAAACTTTTTTTTTTTGCATTGATACATATCCCCTGGGGCAGGACCCGGGTCCCTAAACACTTTTTATGGCAATAACTTGCATATAAGCCTATAGAATTAGCACTTTTGGTTTTCACGTTCGTGTCCCATAGACTTTACCGGTGTTTGTGTGTTCGAACAAACTTTTTGCATGTTCGCATGTTCTGCTGCGAACCGAACTGGGGGGTGTTCGGCTCATCCCTACTAGGGACATTAAGCTTGTTTTTTGGGGAGCTTAATGCGGTTTAACCTACAAAAAAGACCTTAAGTGTTAACTAATTTCCCCCAAACTTCACACAATAGAAGACTTTATCTATGCCAACATATTCTGAAAATGTCAGCTCATTTGGTAAATCACACCAAAAGTTATTCACATTAAGCTATATTTTACAATGCTAAAACATTTAATGTGAGCAGCTTAATGTAAAAAGAGCTTAACATATAATGATGTTATATTAAGTCAGGGGTAGGCAAGCTCGGCACTCCAGCTGTGGTGAAACTACAAATCCCATCATGCTTCTGCCTCTAGGAGTCATGCCTGTGATTGTCAGGGTCTTGCAATGTCATCGCTTGATCTAGATGGGACTCAGGGTAGTGTTAGGGGAGCTGAGGGGGGCTGCTGCACACAGAAGGCTTTTTATCTTAATACATAGAATGCATTAAGATAAATAAACCTTCTGACTTTACAATTCCTTTAAGCTTGTTTTTTGGGGAGCTTAATGTAGTTAAAGTGATTGTAAAGGCAGAATGTGCATTTTATGCATTAAGATAAAAAGATAAAAAAAAACCTTCTGTGTGCAGCAACTTCCCTGAGCTCCCCTAATACTTACTTGAGCCCCCTCTCTATCAAGCGATGTTCATGAGTGCTTCGGCCGTCTGGGACTCTCCCTCTTGATTGGCTGAGACACAGCAGTGGCACCATTGATGCTCGCTGCTGTCAATCAAAGTCAGGTAGCCAATCAGGAGAGAGAGGGATGGGGCCAAACCATGGCTCTGTGTCTAAATTGACATACAGAGCTGCGGCTCGGCTCGAGTGCCATATAATAAGCTGCTTGCTGTGGGGGGCACTTGGCAGGAGGGAGCGGCCAGGAGCGCCAGGGAGAGTACTGAGAAGAGGAGGATCAGGGCTGCTCTGTGAAAAACCACTGCACAGAGGAGGTACAGTATTTCACAAAAGTGAGTACACCCCTCACATTTTTGTAAATATTTTATTATATCTTTTCATGTGACAACACTGAAGAAATGTCCTTTAAGAGGCATAGCAGGCGCATGCCCGCTGCACGGTGGGTTACACGATGTGCGTGGCCGGCAGGCGCGATCACCGCAGGCCACCTGCGATCGCAGGCATAAGAGCCAGTGTCAGGAAAGACGTCTGCGGAGTACAGCTGCCGTCTCCAGGCGCATACATGTGTGCAGGCACCAACCAAGAATATCCAGAATGGCCACAGGCGCTTCTGCAAACATGCATGCGTGAACGCAACCACGCGTGCGCACACCTGTCCCCAGAACTGGCGCCAGTCAGCTTATTTAAACAAAGCTTCAACTCTGACAGGTTGCTGCTTGGTCTACAGCGTTTACCTGAATCCTGATTCCTGTGTGCGTTGACTTCTGCTACCGATCCGGCTTGCTCCCAACTACCTCTGTCTGCTTCCTGCCCTGACCTCTGGCTTCCTACAGACTAATCTCTGCCTCCAGTTACTGTTACCTAGCACCTGTTGCCAAAACCTGCCTGTGACCCGACTACGCCTCTGCCTGCTGCTTATGCCTGATCTGCCTGTCTGTTGTCAACCCGGCTCGTCTGACCCTGCTTATAGCCGTCCAGCCTGCTACACCTCCTGCTTCCTGTGGTGCACCTCCACCTGCCTCTTGCCAAGTCTGCCAGCCTATCTACCATCTCGCTTGCCTGCTACCTGCTGGTTCCGGCTTCCTGTTTGTGGGTTCCTGGCTTCTACTTGCACAGACTTCTGGACTGATCATAGGCACTCTTACCTCGCCGTGCTCCTGAGTCTGCTGTCTCACTATCAGTGGCTCACGAGCAGGAGCTGTACGAGAGGCCTTCCTCTCCACGCCAGGCTCACCACCAGGTACGTGACAGCCAGAACGGGGATTTGTGTGTGTGTAAACACACAAATCCCTGTCCTGACCGGGGAGGAGAGACAGATCGTCTGTTCCTACTATGTAGGAACAGCGACCTGGCTCCTCCTCTAGTCAGTCCCATCCCCTCACAGTTAGAAACACACCTAGGGAACACATTTAACCTCTTGATTGCCCACTAGTGTTAACCCCTTCCCTGCCAGTGACTTGTATACAGTAATCAGTGCATTTTTATAGCAAGTACTGTTTTACATAAGAGAATAGGATAGCCGTGCAAAAGAATCACGTTACATTAAAAATAAATGGCAAGTCTGAAAGAAATTGGTTCCAGGACAGAAAAACTAGGCACATGAACCACTTGTTGACCTGAAAAAGATAGGCTTCACTTAAAACCCAGACTGAATTAATATTTTGTGAAAGTGATGAACAAAAAAGGTGAAGGTTTTCATTATTTGAGACAGATGTTTCCAGGAATAATTGATGCAAAGATTAAGAAAAACATGACCAGTATAGACCAGATGTCCCCAAATTTCTTTCTGCCAGACCATATGAGTACACAACCCACCCCTTACCATTACCTATAATTAATGAGACCACACATGGAATGGAGTACAAATGGCCATAGCAGCCTTTTTATTAACAAAATATTAACTTAACATGAATGATAAAACATTCTTTAGAACATAAACATCCGAGAACAAACTATCAGTCACTAAGCCTGTTGGTCTTTGACGGCACCCAAAAATTATAGTATGTTCCACTTCTACACTGTGGCACCTTTTACCCTGATAGGCCTCCAGCCATAAAACACATCAGCTCGGAGTCAACACACTACCTGCAATGCAACCATTACCAAATTACAGCTAAACCGTGTTAACTGGAATGCACCAGAGGGACACATACCACCGATGAGTCCCGAACCCTTCCTTATCGTAGGTTTTTCTTACTACCATCAAAGACCAACAACCGCCACAGCACACAAGGATGAACCCTTACCCCTGAGTGCTCCGCAACACCTCAAAGCCCGCTGAATCTCGTCCTGCAATCCGAGGGGCCATAAATCAAAACCTACTGCAGAGAGGTGCACACCGTCCCCCCTGAGGTACAGACAGGTTTCTTTCTCCAGTTCCATATGTCGGATGACCAGGCCCCCATTCCGAACAATTAATCTGCCCACAACCTTGTTTACTTTCTTGTGGGCCTTGTTGATCCTCTCTACCGATCCTGCCAAGTGTAAAGTCATCCAAGCAACAATGTCGGACCACAAGACAAGCATGTCTGGAAAAGCTAGGCGGAGCCGCAGGAAATCAAACTTGATATCCATAATGAGCTCCCTGATAGACCTAACCCCCCAGATCATTCCCGCCGACATGGAGCACCAGACTATCCGGAGATCTGTCCAGGCATGCAAAATGATGCACTTCAGGAATGACCATTATCATACCCGGTATCCCCAACCAGCGAACACAAGCCTCCCGCCTAGAAATACCCAGCTTCCCGGCATTAGGCCTAACGTCAGTTCGCCTGGCCCCCCCAAAACTCATATGAGTGGCCCAGGATCCAGACGAGGTGCATCTGCTCGCCACCTGAAAGGAAAGAAAAAAACCACCATGGAATAACACCAAGATAAACAACAGAGACTCACGTAACACAAAAAGCAAACACAGACAGGGACCTCCTACTTCTCCCCACTCTCTTTTAATCTGTCAACAACTATGGACGAATGTTGATATGAAATCTCCTGGAGTCCCATCTACCAATCCGCTAAACAGCTGCCTCGTCCAACCTGCACGTGTGGCCTCCGTGGCCACCCTGATGCGGAAGGAGTGCGAGGCGTACTGTTTGTCATCTAAACCCGCTATCCTGAGACTCTTCCGGAAAACAGAAACAAACTGGAATTTAGATAGAGGAGACCCATCAACATGCAACAAAAATGACCCAGCCACAACTGAGCATACCGCGAGAAACTCCCTTACCGCTTCCCTTGGGCACAAGGGAGAGCCCAGCAGGGAAAACAGCTGCACTTGTGCGCCCTTGCCTAACTGATCTGTCTTTGACCTGCGTATCAGCAACTGGACACTGTCCTCCCCGCAAACGACATCCTGAGCCAACATGCCCCCCTGAACCAGTTTAGATGGGCTGATAAGTTTGTCAATCCGAAAGGCTCCAAAAAAGGAAAGCGAAAATGCCGCTTTAAATAAGGAAACCTTGTAAACTGTTACACAATGGTAGACACCGACACCCCCTGCTCCAGGTTCCTGGAAACAAAGTAAAGGACCATCAGCCTTACCTCTGGGCCAGCTGGGTCCACCCCAGCCAGCCGAACCATTTCCAACCATTCCCGCCATACTTTGGCATAGGCCGCCCACATTGCCTCACTCACTGACCGTCTGATACATCCTGCGATCTCCCACAGCCACTCCGGTGCCAGCTCTCAGAACCTGTCCCACTGAAATCAGGACAAGGAGTCAGCCAGAGTACTGTCGACTCCAGGAAGGTGCACAGCACACAGAAAAAGATTTAATTGAAGGCAATGCAGAACCATGTGTCAAAGAAGCCGTACCACAGGTTGTGATGATGCCGAGATGTGGTTAATGACTTGAACCACGCCCAGGTTTTCACAATTAAGCCGTACTTTCAAATTCCGAAATGATTCACCCCAGATTTCCATAGCCAACACCACTGGAAAAAGCTACAGGAGTACCAGGTTACGGAGAAGGCCCGCCTCTGTCCACGAACGCGGCCAAGGCCCAGCACTCCAGTGACCCTGGTAAAAGGCCCATAACCTGTCGAACCGGCCATGCTTGTGAAGAGTTCCAAGTCAAAGTCCTCTTGATGTTCCCTAGTGAGACGGCTAAAATGAGTGGGAGACCATACTCCAACTGTAGCAGCCGACAGCTGTCGACAAAACACCCTGCCCATGGGAATAATGCGACACGCAAAATTCAACTTACCTAACAAAGATTGTAGCTTTCGAAGCTGAATCTTGCGTAGCCCCAAGATCCCACAAATCTCCATCTTGAGGGCCATCAACTTATCCTCCGGCAGGCCATAAGTTGCATTCCATGGCACAGGAGTCCAGAATTATGCCCAGGAACTAAGAGTGGTAGTCGGGCCCTCTGTTTTATCCGCGGCTAAGGGGATCCCAAATCGACCCGCGATATACAGCAGCATAGATAAGAGAACTGCATACCTGTTAGAGGAAGGTGGCCCCACACAAAGGAAATCATCCAAATAATGAATGATGGAATTCAGCCCCAAGACATCCCGAACAACCCATTCGACAAAGGAGCTGAACTTCTTGAACTATGAGCAGGAAATGGAGCAGCCCATGGGAAGGCAACAATCCACGTAATATGCCTCTTGCCAGCAGCAGCCAAGCAGACGGAAGCTGTCCGGATGGACTGGAAGCAAACAAAAAGCAGATTCAATGGCAGATTTAGCCATCAGGGCCCCTTTCCCATAGCGGCGAACCCAGCCAACTGCTGTATTGAAGGAAGTGTAAGACACTGTGCACTCCTCTGAATCTATTGTATCATTGACTGACCCACCCTTTGGGAAAGAAAGGTGGTGAAGAAGGTGAAACTTATGAGGCTCCTTCTTGGGCACCACCCCCAGAGGTGAGATCACCAAATCTGGCAAAGGCTTAACCGGGAAAGGCCCACCCGTGCGACCCAGGGCCACTTCCTTCCCCAGTTTTTGAGAAACCACCCAAGCATGTGGCAAGGCGGAGCGCAAATTCTGAATCCACCGGTGCCTGGAGGCTGTACAACTCCTCCTCCTCCGAGCAGAACAGCTCACCCTCTGACTGAACGACAGGCGAATGTTGATCCACCTTTGGAAGCATCCCAGGTGAAGAGTACCTGGATGCTGGGGACCTGTGCTGTCACTGGTCCCCCCTCCCGGCACCGGACCCACCTACCAATCAACTGGTCTTCTGGCTGCCGCTCGTTTGCCACCCCTCTTCCAACCATCCCGCACTGCAGGGGGACTTCCTGACACATTGGAGCCACCAGCCGCGGCTGGTAGAGGCCTGGCGGGTGCAGCAGAGCTTCTACCTTGCCGAGAATCCCCACGAGCAGGAACATCCAAGAGGAGGAGTCCACGTGCTCTCGACTCTGCCACCAAGCGGGTGGGGGAGAGACATGCGCGCCTCCCGTTGCCCCGCCACTGAGCTCTGCCGCCGCAGAGGATTCCATCCAGGCACACCACCAGCAGAAGCCGATGGATGCTTCGCCAGTGGGCCTGACGGGTCCTGATCGGGGCTCCAGTTGTGGCGCAAAGCTCGGGGGGAGGGCCCTGGTGAGAAGCACTCCAGGGGCCGAGACCTCCGAGCATATGGGGGCTCCTGCCCCCCTGCCACTGTCCCGGAGGCCTGGTCCCCCAGCAGGGGGGAAACCTGACCCTGCAGCCATGCAGTGCCCTTTGTAGCGGCAGCAGACCTTAGCTGTGACAGGATCCGATCCACGTCCGCCATACTGTCACTCGGCCCATCAGCAGTGAAAGCTGCTTCTTGCATCCGTTGACCTCCACTGATGCCAGGGGTGCCACACCTCCCCTTAATTCACCTAAACCCCACCCCCACCTGATATACCCCTCAATCAGGTAATTCCCCTCACTTATCCAAACTACTGCAGTTAAATCTCTGTTGTCACCCCTTTTTCACACTGTCATGCCGGCCCTGCGCTATGTTTGCTTTTTCCTCTTTGCTCCGGGCCTCACTTTTTTGTTGGTCCACAGATTAGATATATCATCAATGACAAACAGTTTGAGGATCTGTTAGTGGGGCCAGAAAATATTACCTGGAAAGCATTCAAGGATGTCATTGAACATTTTCTTGGCAAACTACATTCAGCTAGTTGACAAACTTCTTACAGCGCACAAGACCATAAAATGCAACATGTCACTGAGGAAGATTAATTTTCTGCATTCACGCTTGGACTGGTGTTTGAGTATATATGACTGTTGTTGGGATAATAAAGTAAAACAATAAAAATGTAATACATTTTTAAACAGTGTCAGGATTCTGTTCAAAATAAAGGGAAGCATGTGCTGGGAAAAAGACCTGGCATTCCTGCCAGTACTGTACATGGGCGCAGTTGTCAGCGCAGGAATGTGCGCAGACGCACAGGAAATGCACGAGGACACATTAGGAATGCGCACTGGTGCACACCTGTGCACGCTCTCACCCAGGATTGGCACCACACTGACTTTATAAGGGAGTCAGCAACCTCCAGAAATTGCTGGTTGATTTTTGGCTCTCTAGTGTGCTTGTTTCTGTGTTTCCTGTATTTTGTGAATTTCCCCTTACTTGACATGGGCTTGTTCTAAGGATTTTGCTTCTCTGCTCACCTGTGTATGACTCTGGTTTGCCTTCCTGGCCACTCTTCTGTCTTAACGTCCAAACCTGGCACCTGTCCTGACTACGCTTCTGATGTCCAGTTCACTTGCTGCCTGTTACAGGTACCACTTGCCTCCTGCCACTGCGCTGGACCTGTCTTACCATCTGGGGTTTCCAGCGTCACTGCCAACTACCTGGGCGTCCTGTCCAGCAAGTCTCAGGTTGGACATCTCCACAAGCAATCTCCATCAGGCAACCCATGCTTCTTTGAGCCAGGCACTTCCTGTTCCCACCTTCACAGGTCCTTTAGAGCTTAGCCACAAGGGAAGCCCTCTCATCGCTTTGGCCTCTCACCGTGTATATGATAAATTGTTTATATCTTTTTATTACTTATCAATTTTTTATTTTACAATTACACATTTAGTGCAATACCAAGGATCTCCTAAGTACAATGGGTTAGCTAGAGACAACCCAGAAAAGGAAATCTTACAGCTCCCTCCTCTGACTGAAAACTCAGATTTAGCAGATTCCTGATAGGTAATGAATCACTTCTCTGATGACTAATTCTAATTCTATAAATAAGGGGCTTAGGTCCAGGCTCAGGTGAAAAGTATTCATGATAAAGATGTGAAAAATAGACTGTTGGCTGGATTGGCAACTGCATAATACTAATATGCAATATTACGAATCCAATATTTATTATTTACCTGACGAAAAAATGTTAAAATGTAAAACTCTGACCAAAATGAATAAGGAACGTTTAGAATCCACTATACATTTCCTTTAAAAGGTAAGCTCTGTTGTGCAGTACCATTTATTTGTAAAGCACTACGACATACATTAATAAAACAAATGCTGTAAATATTTCACTTTCTTTACAAGTGTGAGCATTGTCATATTCATTCCCATGTACAACGTTTTGCATAGATATTGTTTTGTTGCCATATTGCATAGTTTGCAGTTGGCAATGAGGGTCTTCTTACCTTTTCCATGTTCCTCAGTTTTGCAGTTGTACACCCCCTTTTCTGTTTCCTATTGTTTAGACTTAAACTGTGTAACAGAATGAGAGAACTGATGGAAAACATGAGGGGAAAATTACCAATGGCAACTGGAAACTAATCCAAAGGGGTTTAATAACACATGAAATGTAAAGATTTAGATTTTAGATGTCAAGTAAAAGTAATAGGAAATCCACAGGAGGACACCGGAGAACCAAGGGAGTGAAAAGAACAAAATGGAAAACAAAGGTATGGACTCACCTGGACAATGGAAAGGTCACTCTCATTATACAGCATGTTCTCTGGATCAAAAATGAAGGAAAATGGCAAAGTTTCAGGGAGGTAAGCCATGGAAAAATATTAGTATGCAGGCTGGCAAATGCTTAAGGATCATGAAGCAGCTGGAAATCTAATGACATAATAAGACATGAATTGTATAATGGATCTGCGTGCCAAGAAAGAACAGGAAAACTTTTCTTACTATTTTTAAGGTTCATTTAATCGTGAATATTTTCCAGTTCAACTGACTCAGGATAGATTGACTGATGGATGACTCCAATTAACATATGGAGCCAGATGTAACCTCTCTGATCTGGGGGTGCAGTAAAAAACAGTTCCGGAGGACATGCTTTTAACACACCTTCATTTTATCATCTTTGTCAGAGTTGCCACCCATCACATTAAAGCCCCTTTCACATTAGAACCCTCCCTTCACATTAGAGTCCACCACGTTGATTGGAGTTAGCTTCCATCATTTCAGAGCTTAGCCCCCAACTGTGGGTATAGCATTGTGTATATAGGTTTGTATATTTTTTGCCCCTTTTTATTGGTTGAACTGGATAGACTTTAGTCCTTCGTTCACAAATAGAGTCCCACCTTCAAATCTTTAACACAGCTGCAGCATCATGGCAGCAGGCAGAGCAGGTCTGGATGAAAGCAGGACTTCTGTCTTCTAAGTCCCCACATCATTCATTTTTTGTGGACCAGTCGCTATCACTATAGTAAAGAATGATGCTGTGCTGTGCAGTGGGGTGGATAGGGGTAGGGAGCTTTGCAGCATCTCTGAGGGTGTGTATTGCAAACCAGCCCCTCCACTTCCTGATACCAACATCACTAGTCCAGAGTCATGACTGAAATCTGGGGGGGGATTGCAGCTCACTTCAGCATCCCCCTAGATTTAACTCTGTTATCATATCTGCTGGTTAAACCCCTATTGATGTGGTATACTTGTTTTGTAAAAACACAAATCTGAACTTAAAACAACTTTAAAATGATATTAAAAGCTAAACTCTTTTATTTTCGTTCATTAAAATAAAACATATGTTATACTTATCTGCTCTGTGCAAAGATATTGCACAGAGCAGTACCTTACCTTTTCTTTGTCAGTCCCCTGTCGGCAGTGTCCCCTCCTGCAGGTGCCCCATAACAAGACATGTGGTAAGGGGGCACCCCTGCGGGCGCACTCCTGTACCGGCCTGTGTTCGTCTATAGACACACATTTCTCTGCCTTGTCCATCTCTCCTTACAGGATTAGACTGACAGCAAAAGGAGCCAGTGACTGCCGCTGCTGCCTTTGTCTCCTGTGAGACCGGGAAATCAGCAGAGCAGTGCTGCAGACCGGACAGTGCTGGATCATGAGACGAGTCGGGTAATTGTTTAGGGACATGGGGGTGTTTAGGAGCTAATGGGACTTTTTTACCTTAATGCAGGGAATGCTTTAGGGTAAAAAATGTTTTGACTTTAGAACCACTTTAAAAGTATGACAATGCTCTCTGTCACTGGAACATTAGAAGAAGGTTGCACAGTACAGAATCATGTGGCAAAAGTTTTTTTTTTTTTCTTGCCAGATACTAGATATGTGCAACTCCTTTCGTAACGAAACGAAATGTGGCCGAATTTTGCATCTTTTGCACATTCAGATGCATCTGAATGTCCGAATAAAAAAATAATGAATTTCAACTAATATGAAAGAAATTATAGTGGATATAACGAATGAATTCGACATGATTTAGTAGTTTACACGACCGGACTTTACGGCATACGTGGTCCTGCGGACCGGAGTCCATTGGACAATTCGATCGTGTTTTTTCCCCAAAAGTTCGACGGACCTAGAAATGAAACATGTTTCAAATCTTTTCGACGGACTCGAGTCCGGTCGAAAAGTCAGCTCGTCTGTATGCTAGTCCGACAGACAAAAACCGACGCTAGGGCAGCTATTGGCTACTGGCTATGAATTTCCTTCTTTTAGTCCGGTCGTACGTCATCACGTACGAATCCGTCGGACTTTGGTTGATCGTGTGTAGGCAAGTGCGTTCATTCGTAAAGTCCATCGTAAAGTCCATCGTAAAGTCCGCCGGACAAAGTCTGCCATAAAGTCCGGTCGTGTGTGCGCGGCATTACAGTCCAATCAGCTGATTAATTTTGTGCTGGAGGTTGGATTACTGGCAAAGTGCATTCCTGAGAACTGAGTGAGAAGGGTGTTGTATTGTATTTGAGCAGAGGAGAAGAGATATTGTCATTGTGTGTGTTAATAGATTCAATAAACAAACGACTTTCCAAACTATGAATCATTATCACAAATATATATACATACATAAATATCGAATTTCAACTTATATGAAAGAAATTATAGCGGATATAACGAATGAATTCAAAATGATTTGAGATTGAGTATAACGAATATAGTCACTCTACGTAAAAAAACGAATGATATGAAAACGAATTAACGTAACATAATGAATATAACAGAACAAAATTATGTATTTTACGAATAACAATGAACCGAAACAAACAAAATTTCCTGTTGTGAACAAGTCTGCCAGATTCCATTGTCTTTCCTTAGGCTAATAAGCACACAAACACAAAAGAAAAACTATGTCGCCAAAATAGGTCTATGATATCACAAGCATCCCTGTCCAATTGCGTGTGCAGCTATGGGGCAGACTGAGTTTGGACTTACTTACTCCAGCTCATCTCTAGCCAGGAGTATATAATGTGGAGATTCCAGTAGTCAGGAGTGTGTTGTATAAGTACACAGCACAATGTACAGTATGGCAGTCCAGAGTATGTAATGCACAAGGATTGTTAAATAATCCTGACCCCTGCACTCTGTATGGTGTGCCATAAATTGCACACTTCTGACTGCTCTGCTTTCAGCAAACAGAGTGCAAGAGTCAGAGCACTGCCATTCAAGCAAAAATTGTCATCAAGCAAAAATCCCCCTAAGCAGAAATCTTCAGAATCCCTCCCCCTTGCAAAAAGGGGGCAAAAGAACAGCAGGCTCTGGCCACAATTTGTTAAAAAAAAAAAAGAATCGTAAAAAAAAGTAATAAAAAGAAACAAAAAGAAAATTCTGAAAAATGTATTACAATTTTTTATTGTTTAACATACTGACACCCATTGGGGGTTATTTACTAAAGGAAAATCCACTTTGCACTGCAAGTGCACTTGAAAGTGCACTGAAAGTGCACTTGGAAGTAAAGTTTCTGTAGATCCGAGGGGGACATGCAAGGAAAATAAAAAACAACATTTTAGCTTGCACATGATTGGATGATAAAATTAGCAGAGCTTCCACTCATTATAGATCTACCCCTTAGATTTAGAGCGACTGCACTTCTAAGTGCACTTGCAGTGCAAAGTGGATTTGCCTTTCGTAAATAACCCCCATGTCCCTGATTTCTGCCACGCCAGTTATATGATGACGCTGTACTGCACTGGTGACAGTATGTTAAAAAAATATTGTGAAAATAATATTTTACAATGTAAAAAAAACTTGCCAAGCCTCTTACTAAATACCTTGGACTGTCTACTTTCCAAAAAGGGGTCATTTGGGGGGTATTTGTGCACAAACACAGCGGCTCCAGTGTGCTGTCTCTCCTTTCCTCATTTCAATCAAATCCAGTGACACAGTGGGGGGCGGGGCCGAGTCCCACTATCTGTGTCAAAGGATGCAGCAGCGGAACTCAGGAGCGAGCTTGCACGGGTGCCCCCATGGAAAGCGGCTTTCCATGAGGGAACGCGATAAAGAGGAGTGGCCTGGAGCACCGGCGGGGGACCCCAGAAAAGGAGGATCAGGGCTGCTCTGTGCAGAAAACCATTGCACAGAACAGGTAAGGTATGTTTGTTATTTTTATGAAAAAAAACGAGGGTTTACAACCCCTTTTAACCACTTGAGCCCCGGACCATTATGCTGCCTAAGGACCAGAGGTCTTTTTCCAATTTGGCACTGCGTCGCTTTAACTGCTAATTGCGCGGTCATGCAATGCTGTACCCAAACGAAATTTGCGTCCTTTTCTTCCCACAAATAGAGCTTTCTTTTGATGGTATTTGATCACCTCTGCGGTTTTTATTTTTTGCGCTATAAATGGAAAAAGACCGAAAATTTTGAAAAAAAATGATATTTTCTACTTTTTGTTATAAAAAAAATCCAATAAACTCAATTTTAGTCATACATTTAGGCCAAAATGTATTCGGCCACATGTTTTTGGTAAAAAAAATGTCAATAAGCGTATATTTATTGGTTTGCGCAAAAGTTATAGCGTCTACAAACTAGGGTACATTTTCTGTAATTTACACAGCTTTTAGTTTATGACTGCCTATGTCATTTCTTGAGGTGCTAAAATGGCAGGGCAGTACAAAACCCCCCCAAATGACCCCATTTTGGAAAGTAGACACCCCAAGGAAATTGCTGAGAGGCATGTTGAACCCATTGAATATTTATTTTTTTTGTCCCAAGTGATTGAATAATGACAAAAAAAAAAAAAATATTTACAAAAAGTTTTCACTAAATGATATATTGCTCACACAGGCCATGGGCCTATGTGGAATTGCACCCCAAAATACATTCTGCTGCTTCTCCTGAATATGGGGATACCACATGTGTGGGACTTTTTGGGAGCCTAGCCGCGTACGGGGCCCCGAAATCCAATCACCGCCTTCAGGATTTCTAAGGGCGTAAATTTATGATTTCACTCTTTACTGCCTATCACAGTTTCGGAGGCCATGGAATGCCCAGGTGGCACAAAACCCCCCCAAATGACCCCATTTTGGAAAGTAGACACCCCAAGCTATTTCCAGAGAGGCATATTGAGTCCATGGAATATTTTATATTTTGACACAAGTTGCGGGAAAGTGACACATTTTTTTTTTTTTTTTTGCACAAAGTTGTCACTAAATGATATATTGCTCACACAGGCCATGGGCATATGTGGAATTGCACCCCAAAATACATTTAGCTACTTCTCCTGAGTACGGGGATACCACATGTGTGGGGCTTTTTGGGAGCCTAGCCGTGTACGGGACCCCGAAAACCAATCACCGCCTTCAGGATTTCTAAGGGTGAAAATTTTTGATTTCACTCTTCACTGCCTATCACAGTTTCGGAGGCCATGGAATGCCCAGGTGGCACAAAACCCCCCCAAATGACCCCATTTTGGAAAGTAGACACCCCAAGCTATTTGCTGAGAGGCATGGTGAGTATTTTGCAGCTCTCATTTGTTTTTGAAAATGAAGAAAGACAAGAAAAAACTTTTTTTTTTTTCTTTTTTCAATTTTCAAAACTTTGTGACAAAAAGTGAGGTCTGCAAAATACTCACTATACCTCTCATCAAATAGCTTGGGGTGTCTACTTTCCAAAATGTGGTCATTTGGGGGGGGTTTGTGCCACCTGGGCATTCCATGGTCTCCGAAACTGTGATAAGCAGTCAAGAGAGAAATCAAAAATTCACGCCCTTAGAAAGCCTGAAGGCGGTGCTTGGTTTTCGGGGTTCCGTACGCGGCTAGGCTCCCAAAAAGTCTCACACATGTGGTATCCCCATACTCAGGAGAAGCAGCAGAATGTATTTTGGGGTATAATTTCACATATTCCCATGGCATGTTTGAGCAATATATCATTTAGTGACAATTTTGTGCAAAAAAAAAAAAAAAAATTGTCTCTTTCCCGCAACTTGTGTCGCAATATAAAATATTCCATGGACTCGACATGCCTCTCAGCAAATAGCTTGGAGTGTCTACTTTCCAAAATGGGGTCATTTGGGGGGGTTTTGAACTGTCCTGGCATTTTATGCACAACATTTAGAAGCTTATGTCACACATCACCCACTCTTCTAACCACTTGAAGACAAAGCCCTTTCTGACACTTATTGTTTACATGAAAAAGTTTTTTTTTTTTGCAAGAAAATTACTTTGAACCCCCAAACATTATATATTTTTTTTTAAAGCAAATGCCCTACAGATTAAAATGGTGGGTGTTTCATTTTTTTTTTTCACACAGTATTTGCGCAGCGATTTTTCAAACGCATTTTTTGGGGAAAAAACACACTTTTTTAAATTTTAATGCACTAAAACACACTATATTGCCCAAATGTTTGATGAAATAAAAAAGATGATCTTAGGCCGAGTACATGGATACCAAACATGACATGCTTTACAATTGCGCACAAACGTGCAGTGGCAACAAAATAAATACATTTTTAAAAGCCTTTAAAAGCCTTTACAGGTTACCACTTTAGATTTACAGAGGAGGTCTACTGCAAAAATTACTGCCCTCGATCTAACCTTCGCGGTGATACCTCACATGCATGGTGCAATTGCTGTTTACGTTTGACGACAGACCGCCGCTTGCGTTCGCCTTAGTGCGAGAGCAGGGGGCGACAGGGGTGCTTTTTTTTTTTTTTTTTTTTTCTTTATTATTTTTTTGCTTTTTTATCTTATTTTTAAACTGTTCCTTTCATTTTTATTTTTTTTTAATCATTTTTATTGTTATCTCGGGGAATGTAAATATCCCCTATGATAGCAATAGGTAGTGACAGGTACTCTTTTTTGAAAAAATTGGGGTCTATTAGACCCTAGATCTCTCCTCTGCCCTCAAAGCATCTGACCACACCAAGATCGGTGTGATAAAATGCTTCCCCAATTTCCCAATGGCGCTATTTACATCCAGCGAAATCTAAGTCATAAAATGCTCGTAGCTTCCGGTTTCTTAGGCCATAGAGATGTTTGGAGCCACTCTGGTCTCTGATCAGCTCTATGGTCAGCTGGCTGAATCACCGGCTGCATTTTCAGGTTCCCTGTTGAGACAGGAGAGCCAGAGAAAAACACGGAAGACGGTGGGGGG
Source organism: Lithobates septentrionalis (assembly GCA_037952835.1). Lineage (NCBI taxonomy): Eukaryota > Metazoa > Chordata > Amphibia > Anura > Ranidae > Lithobates > Lithobates septentrionalis. The sequence goes on from JBBDGP010001342.1 coordinate 2,226,560, forward strand.
GGGGGGGCATTCCCTCCCACGGCTTGTAAAAGCAGTCTAGAGGCTAATTAGCCGCTAGGATTGCTTTTACATGAAAGCCGACCGCTGGCTGAAAAGAATGATACCAAGATGATACCTAAACCTGCAGGCATCATTCTGGTATAACCACTCAAAGTTGTGAATGGCGTACCTGAAGACAAAAAAATGGTTAACAATAAAGCACAGTAAACGGTAAAGTATAAAAAATTGCATACCTGAAAAGCAAACATGATAAAACATAATAACAATAAAACATTGCAGAATAGAATACAGTAAAAAAGAGCAGAACAATAGAGAGAATAGAGAGAGAGAGAACAATAAAACGACAACTATTTTTTTTTATTTTATATATATATATATTTTTTTTTTACACTTTTTTTGTAACTAACTTTTATAACTGTAACCGGTTCCAGGTTCGGGTCTCTCAAAATGCGATGGCATCTTGGGAGACCCTGTGAAAGTGTGCCTAGTCTGTGCAATGCTGTACCCTACGCTAATACTCAACTAGTGCATGGTAGCGTTCAAAACATTCACCAATGCAAAGACCAGGATTGTCAGGACAGGAGGGACAATAATAGTGGGTGTCACGCCTATATCCGCGCTAGCTGCAGACACAATATCTTTTTTGGGGGCGTTCGCTGGGTAGGGGTACTCGGGAGGACATAAAGAAAATGCCTCTCATGCAGCCGACTGCATTTGGTTGGGGATGTGAATGGGGGAAGTACGGGCGCTGCAGAAGCGGTGGGTTCCCAATTAGGATTGGCGAATGCAGTAGGAAGGGCACTATGGGCACGACGGGCCTGTGTTTGTCTTTTTGGTGGCAGCGGGACACTACTTGTGCTTGCCACCTCACCAGCTTGAACTGCACTTATGGGACTCGCCACGTCACCAAGTGTTACTGCAGTGCTGGTTTGACTACGACCGGGGTGTACTAGGCCGCTGGCGCTTGCCAGTTCACCAAAACGCTACCAAAAAATCTGTTGGCGATGCTGCAGTTATGCGTTTTAGTCTTTTGTAAGTGACAGTGATCGATCGATACTGCACTTGGGTGGGCTGGGCTGGGCCGGGCGGAGGGGCAAAACGCAGGTGCTAGCAGGTATCTGGGCTGATCCCGCTAACACTGCGTTTGTGAGAACCCTAAACTGCTGGGGATGCTAGTATAGATCTGATCGGATCAGATATTGATCCGTTCAGATACTATACCACTAAGGGTGGTGTACAGTGCGTGCGTGGGTGTTAGCGGTACTGGCGCTAACCTGACGCTGCCTGGGGCTGGTGCTTGCCAGTTCACCAAAATACTACCAAAAAAACTGTTAGCGATCGCAGGGATCAGGCCTGACTCTGCGAACGCTGCAGTTATGCGTTTAGTCTTTTGTAAGTGACAGTGATCGATCGATACTGCACTTGGGTGGGCTGGGCTGGGCCGGGCGGAGGGGCAAAACGCAGGTGCTAGCAGGTGTCTGGGCTGATCCCGCTAACACTGCGTTTTTGGGAACCCTAAACTGCTGGGGACGCTAGTATAGATCTGATCGGATCAGATATTGATGCGTTCAGATACTATACCACTAAGGGAGGTGTATGCTGCGTGCGTGGGTGTTAGCGGTACTGGCGCTAATCTGACGCTGCCTGGGGCGACGCATATCACCGCCGGGCGATCAGGGGGCTAAACCTTTATTCAGTAATAAACGGCGGGTGCCCTGACACTATAAAAAATAAACAAACTAACCAGCGTCAACCGTAACGGTTATACGGTGATCAGTGGTGAAAGGGTTAACTAGGGGGCAATCAAGGGGTTAAAACATTTATTCGGTAGTATATGGGGGTCCCTGACGCTATAAAACGCTGACGGCGAACCTAAATATTTATGTCCCTAACTAGCGTCACCAGCGACACTAATACAGCGATCAGAAAAATGATCGCTTAGTGACACTGGTGACAGGGGGTGATCAAGGGGTTAAAACTTTATTAGGGGGGGTTAGGGGGGTACCCTAGACCTAAAGGGGGGTAACAGTATCTGTCCCAACACTGTAATGCCGCGTACACACGGTCGTACTTTTCGTCTACAAAAGTCCAACGGACGCTGACGGACTAAAGCTGGCTGGTAATCCGATCGTGTGTGGGCTTCTCCGGACTTTCAACGTACTTTTTTAGCCTCAAATCCGACGTACTTTAGATTTGAAACATGCTTTAAAACTTTACGACGGACTCGAGTCTGGTCGAAAAATCCGCTCGTCTGTATGCTAGTCCGACGGACAAAAACCCACGCTAGGGCAGCTATTGGCTACTGGCTATGAACTTCCTTATTTTAGTCCGGTGTACGTCATCACGTAAGAATTCGACTGACTTTTGTGTGATCGTGTGTAGGCAAGTCTGTTCGTTAGAAAGTATGCCGCAAGTCCGTCGAAAGTCTGCCGGAAGTCTGCCGGAAGTCTGTCGGAAGTCTGTCGAACAGGCTGTCTGACTTTTGTAGACGAAAAGTACGACCGTGTGTACGCGGCATAACTGTCACAAACTGACACTATGCAGTAATCAGAAAAAAAAAAAAAAAAAACTGCTGGTGTCAGTTTGTGACAGGGGGGGGGGGGGGTGATTGGGGGGGGGATCGGGGGCGATCGGGGGGGGGATCGGGGTGTTTTGTGTGCCTGGCATGTTCTACTGTGTGTGTGTGTGTTGGTGCACTCACATTGATGTCTTCTCTCCTCGGGCCGGAACGGAAATTACCGAGCCGAGGAGAGATGACATCATTTCCTTTGCTGCTGTTTAGCATACAGCAGCAAAGGAATGATTCGATTGGCCGGCGGCGATCGCGAGGGGGGGGCCACGAACGGATGGTCTCCCCCTCACCACCGATCGCCGCTGGACAAACGACGACCGCCTCGGGCACCGGGGGGGGGTCCGATCGGACCCCCCACCCGCGGAAGGCAAATCACGTACCCTGTACGTGATTTTGCCTGTCCGTGCCACTTTGCCGACGTACATCGGCGTGAGGCGGTCGTCAAGTGGTTAAAGACACAGGAAAGCATACAAACATTGCAATATTTGGCACCTGGCTGGTTCAACTAACATGAGGGAAATAGCCCAGCCAAGGGAAACAGGTGCTTGAACAGGCAGTCATCGTAACCCCTTGAAACTTTCTGCCTGCCTACAAACTTTCTGATGGACACGTACAGAAAATCAGTCACCTTGTGCTTGTTAGGTAGGACTTCAGACTTTTCATTTGATAAGTTATGCTGGCCATACACTATACAGAAAATCGGCCGAACCCCTTTTCGAAAAACGAACGTTCGACCGTGACCGCAAACGATCGTGCCATCATATAATGACCGATAATCTGTTCAGTGGACATGAATAAATAATTTTGTGTTCGTTTTTTTACATATACCTAGTGCAGAAAGTTCGGACGGGAAACACATTAACCTTGCAATTTATCGTACGTTCGGCAGAAATTTTCCAAACATGCCGTTCGTTTTTTTTCCACAAAAACGTCACAAACGATTATCGATTTGTACCCACTAACTTGCCGAAAAACGAACGAAGTGTCCATTCGAACGATTTTTCGGCCGATTTTTCGTATAGTGTATGGCCAGCATTAGTCCTAGTTCCTATTCCTGTTTGTGATTCAGGCTGGATTCACACCTATGCAGTTTTAGTGCTTTTTGCATTTTGCAGATTTGCACTACCGTCCATTTACCATGGTTTCCTATGGAAGATGTTCTGTAGTGCAAATCTGCACATCCACCCTTGGTGCTTTTTCATTTTGCAGATTTGCACTACAGTCCATTTAACATGGTTTCCTATGGAGCACCTTCAGTAGTGCAAATCTGCAAAAAACACAAAAAATGCATAGGTGTGAATCAGGGCTAATGCCGCGTACACACGAGCGGACTTTACGGCGGACTTTGCCCGGCGGATTTTTCGACGTACTTTACGACGGACTTTCTGAATGAACGGACTTGCCTACACACAATCCACCAAAGTCCGTCGAATTCGTACGTGATGACGTACGACCGGACTAAAACAAGGAAGTTCATAGCCAGTAGCCAATAGCTGCCCTAGCGTGGCTTTTTAGTCCGTCTAACTAGCATACAGACGGCGGACTTTTCGACCGGACTCGATTTCAACGGATACATTTTAAACAAGTTTCAAATCTAAGTCCGTCCAACTTTTGAGAAAACAAAGTCCGCTGGAGCCCACACACGATCGAATTGTCCGACGAAATCCAGTCCGCCGGGCAAAGTCCGCCGTAAAGTCCGCTCGTGTGTACGCGGCATTAGGATCACTTCTACACAGGACACTGTCTTGATTTTCTGGTCTAAGGTCTGATTTACACCTATGCATTTTTAGTGCTTTTTGCATTTTGCTGATTTCCACTACAGAACATGTTCCATAGTAAACCATGGTAAATGGACTGTAGTGCAAATCTGCAAAATGCAAAAAGCACTAAAAATGCATAGGTGTGAATCCGGCCTAAATATGGCTTTGAAATGTACTGTACTTGTAATTGGTGTGTCCAATAGTCTGGGAGGGAAAGTGCTTTTTTTAACAACTGCAGGCAAGCTTCCATAAAACACATGAAGCCTTCTAAGGCTGGATTCACACCTATGCATTTTTAGTGCTTTTTGCATTTTGCAGATTTGTACTGCAGAACGTGTTCCATAGGAAACCATGTTAAATGGACTGTATTGCAAATCTGCAAAATGCAAAAAGCACTAAAACTGCATAGGTGTGAATTAAAAAAACAAAAACAAAAAAAACCCCGGCAAAAACGCATCAAAAACGCACCAAAAACGCATCAAAAACGGTGCACTTGCGTTTTTGATGCTTGTCCATTGAATTCTATTACATGCAAAACACTGCATTTTGCATGAAAAAAAGTCCCTGACCCTTTCCAAAAATGCAGAGAAACAAAAAGGCATTGATGTGAACATGTTCCATAGGAACCCATGTTAAAAAATTCCCGTGCATTTCTGCAAAATGCAAAATGCATCAAAAAACGCGCTAGTGTGAATGGAGCCTTAGGCTCGATTCACATCTATGCATGTTGCTTTTGAGCGTTTTTGGAGTTTTTTTTGTGATGCTTGCCACGTTTTTGAGCAGCGTTTTTGTAGCGTTTTTACAGCGTTTTTGCGCGTTTTGCGTTTAGCGTTTTTTTTTCCAGGTTTTTTAGACTGTATACAGTCTAAAAAAAAAAAACGCCAAAAACGCATCAAAAATGCATCAAAAACGCTGCACTTGCGTTTTTGATGCTGGTCCATTGAATTCTATTACATGCAAAACCCTGCATTTTGCATGAAAAAAAGTCCCTGACCCTTTCCAAAAATGCAGAGGTACAAAAAGGCATTGATGTGAACATGTTCCATAGGAACCCATGTTAAAAAATTCCCATGCATTTCTGAAAAATGCAAAATGCATCAAAAAACACGCTAGTGTGAATGGAGCCTAAAAAATGCATAGATTCTGTATCGGTAGGCTCCAGTGAGGGAAATTCAGCCCAGGTTATACCTGATGAAGAAAGATGTTGCATAAAATATATAGTATGTGTGCTTGTCTAATAGAAACAACAGTTCAAGACCAATAGTGTATCTCAAAAAAAAAAAAATGTTTGTGTGTTTTTAAACAAATATTTTATTGTGGTAAAAAAAATTATTCCAGTATCATAGTTCAAGTTGACAGATACAAGTACTGTGTCTAACAAACACTTGCATGGAAAACCATTACTATTTAGAATAGTTTATTTTTTTTTTTAAATTAAAGATAAACATAAAACAGTTTTTGTATGTTAATTATAAAATGGTGCCCTATACTCCCTTCTGAAAGTGAGGCACGGAACGAGAAGGACTGAAAGGAGGGGTAGTGTAGGGCCGGGCATGACAGTGTGCCCAAGGGAAACACGGTAAGGGTTAACAAAATAAAAGAGAAAGGTAGTATGGGGAAAAGGGGAGGTAAGTTGGGAAACTTTGTGAGAAAGGGGAGTGGTAGTATTTAAAGGGGGGGAGGAGTAAAAGGGGGCAGTGTGAGGAGAGTGCATCAGAGGAGGCAGTTTTTACACACCTGCTCCTCTACAATGGCCACCATTGAGGTGCTTTTGGACAAACTCAGGAGAGCAGCTGAACAGAAGGGACCCGAGTGGCTGCAGCAACAGATTGGTGACATTGGGGAGGAAGAGCCAGTAGAACCAGCGTCGGGTGAGACGTCTTTCCGCGCGCGGAGGTCTCGGCCTCCGGCGCGTTTTTTCGCCAGGGCCTGTAGCTCGGCCCGCACGGAGAGGATCGGTTGGTCCCCCGGGAAAAAGGAGGCAGATACAGGCTGATGCGGGCTCCCAGGTGGTCCACGCGCCGCCGGCCGCAATCGGGAGGCGGGGCCATGGGCCAACATGGCGCCGGTTCCCTGCCAGAGGAGAGGAGAGCGCAGCACAGTACATCCACAGCACGGGGAGGACATCTGAGGAGTGCAGTGAGGAGGGATGAAGTGCCAGGCAGTGCCCAGACAAGGAACGCAAGAGAAGAGGAGAATGTCCAGAGGGGGCGGAGCTTAACGGTGGAGCAAGCGGCTAGTGTCAGTGCTGGAGAGGGTTGGTTGAGCACTAGCCAGAAGAGCAACAGGTCGTATGGAGGAAGGGACAAACGGGGAGGAACACAGGTGGTCAGGACAGGTCAGCGACGCCTGTCTGACGGCAGCGGACCTTCGGGGGTGAGGAGGGCCCCATCACCAACTCGCGCTACGGCCTCTGGGGCGTCACCACCCAGGCGGCTTCCCAGTCAAGCAAGCGTGGAGTCTGACGATCGGTCGGAAGGAGAGGTGTCGGAGGAAGATGAGCCAGAAGTGCCAGCGAGGGAGCGTGCCGCGACGGCTGTGGGGAGAGTGCCTGGTCAGCCCGGTAAGTCTAATACTTCCTTATCACTGTCTGGGGCATTACAGGATTTGACGGGGGTGCTGGGAGCAGGAGTAGTAGTGCCTGGGGTTTCAGGGTTACAGTCAGGAGGGGACCGGCCAGACCAGCAGTTGGCGGGTAACAATCCTGCCAGTGCTGGGTCTGGTCAGCAGCTGACGGTTTTCTTGCAGGGTCTGCAGGATTTAATTGGTAGGTTTGAAGGGGGACACGGGCAGCCTCCCCAAGTGGCCCCATGGACGGCACCGGTAACGGAGTCAGGGGATGGGAGTAATGGGGTTGGGGGGTAGTGGTACCCCGGCGGTTCCTCCCACCTTTCAATCAGGAGCCGGAGTCGTTGCAGAGGAGGCAGGTGAAAAAGGGTCCTCAGAGAAAGCTGAAAGGTCAGATGTGGTCAGGTTGGCGGACGCTGCGAAGTGTGAGGTGTACGTCTGCTTCGAGGGCCCCTTGGGAGCACATCTGAAACAGGAGGTCCGGGAAAAGATTCATAAAGGTGAGTATGTAGAGATATTTTCCCTACTACCGTTGGAGAAGTTTAACCTGGACAGGGTTAAACCTGATTCCTCTAAGAAGGATGATGAAGAAAAACGGAGGTACCGGCTGATACCGCGGACATTTGTTAATTGGCTACAAGCCTTCGCCATCATGGCGAGCGTCATTGGCGAGAAGAACCCCGAGCATTGCTCGGCATTGTTCTGTTACATGGACGCTATTGGAGAAGCGCATAGGGTGTACGGGGGTTCTGCTTGGCTGCGATATGACGAGCAATTCAGACAGCGGAAGGCAGTCAGAGCAACCTTGCGCTGGGATCATAAAGATATCAGCCTCTGGATGCGGCTGATGTCATCTGCGAGGACCCCACCTCAGCCTTTTCAAGGGGGCGCCGGGGGTACACAGTCCCCAGGACCGTCTGCCGGTAATAAGTGGGGAGTGTGCTGTCAGTATAATGAGGGGGCCTGTAAATTTGGGGGGGCATGTAAGTTCAAGCATGAATGCTCGGGTTGTGGGGGCGCCCACACATTGTCGAGATGCTTTAAGAGAGGGAAGCGTGCCAGTGACTCTACTCCAAAGAGGGATGACGCCGGTGAGGGTGGAAAAAATGCAAACTTTTCTAAGTAAGTATCCGGATCGGGGAGCAGCTCGGTTGTTGGAGTCTGGTTTTACGGAGGGCTTTAAGATTCCCTGCTCATTGGCGACGGTTCCGCCTATGGCACGGAATTTGAAATCGACATTACTGCATCAAACAATAGTTGGGGAAAAATTGCAAAAGGAAGTGGCGTTGGGGCGCATGGGGGGGCCGTTTGCCACCAAACCATGGCTGGACTTGGTGGTATCACCGTTGGGGGTGGTACCCAAGAAGGAACCTAATAAGTTCCGTATGATACACCACTTATCTTTCCCAAAAGGGGTTCAGTCAACGATTTCATTGACCCGGAAGAGTGTACAGTGTCTTACACGTCTTTCGATGCGGCGGTAAAATGGGTGAGGCGCTATGGAAAAGGGGCCCTTATGGCCAAAGCAGATATAGAATCGGCTTTCAGGTTGTTGCCGGTACATCCGGAGAGCTTCAGGCTGTTGGGATGTCACTGGCAGGAACAGTTTTACGTTGACAAATGTTTGCCCATGGGCTGTTCGGTTTCATGCGCCATGTTTGAGGCGTTTAGCTCATTTTTAGAATGGGTAGTTAGGGAGGTTTCGGGCCTAGACTCAGTTATACATTATTTGGATGATTTTCTGTGTATAGGCCCCCCTGCTTCCGCTGTGTATGCGATTCTGCTTTCCACGTTGCAACACATCGCAGGCAGGTTCGGAGTTCCATTGGTGGCTGAGAAGACGGAAGGCCCTACGTCGGAAATTAGTTTTTTGGGAATAGTGATAGACTCGATAGCTATGGAATGCCGGTTGCCCAGAGGTAAGTTGGAGGAGCTGCAGAAGGAAATTCGGGATATCCACGGATTGCGGAAGGCGCAGTTGAGAGCTCTTCAGTCGCTGTTGGGTAAGTTGAATTTCGCTTGCAGAATTATCCCCATGGGGCGGGTTTTTTGCCGACGGCTGTCGGCTGCCACAGCGGGGGTAAAAATACCAACTCATTTTATTAGGCTGACAAAGGAGCATAGAGAGGATTTGAAAGTCTGGTATGAGTTTTTAGCCACATACAATGGGAGGGCAGTGTGGATGTCTGGCCCGGTGAGCAATTTCGATGTGGAATTGGTTACTGACGCGGCAGGCTCCACAGGTTTTGGTGCATATTTAAAGGGAAAAAGGAGTGCAGAGCCCTGGCCACAGTCCTGGGAAAAGGGGGGATTCCTCGGAAATTTGGTGCTGCTGGAATTGTTTCCAGTGGTGTTAGCCTTGGAACTATGGGGGGAGGCATGCCGGAATTTGAAACTGAGAATCAATTGTGACAACATGGGTGTAGTGCAGGTGGTGAACCGCATGTCGGCGTCTTTGCAGCCTGTCATACGGCTGCTGAGACAGCTGGTGTTTAGGTGTTTTTATGTCTAAACATTTTTGTTTATGCGGTTCACATTCCGGGTGTTGACAATGTGTTGGCTGACTCCTTGTCTCGTTTTCAGTGGGACAAGTTCAGGGAGCTGGTGCCAGGTGCAGAAAAGGAATGAGTTCCTTGCCCGGATTGGATGTAGGAGCTGCCTTTGGAGTCACCGCGGGATGGATTAGGCGGTCAGTAAGTGTTTCCACTTGGACGGCCTACAGTAAGGTATGGAAGGAGTGGTCTATGCTGGTGCAGGAGGCGGGTGTGGTGACGCTTAGATCGGAAGGGAGATTATTAGTGTTGTACTTAGTGGCTAGGAACATGGAAAATGGTTGCGCAGTATCTTCAATTGATCGTAAACTGGCAGGATTGTCGTTCTTGTTTAAATTAATGGGGGGTGAAGATTGGACTAAGGATTTTTGGGTTTGGCAGGCCTTAAAAGGCTATAGGAAGCAGCATAAACAAAGGGATGCGAGAAGGCCTGTCACTTTTGCGAACCTGGTTTCCATATGCGAAATGTTACAGTTTGTTTGTTTATCGCATTATGAAATGCGAATGTTTACAGCGGCGTTTTCACTGGCTTTTTATGGGGCTTTTCGTATTGGGGAGTTGATTAGCCCGTCTAAGTATGTTGGGGGGGGGGGGGTTGTTGGCTCAGGATGTGCAGTTGGGAGTAGGCAGGGTATGTTTGCGGCTGCGAAGTTCTAAAACTGACCTGCAAGGTAAAGGGGTGGTTGTGTCCCTGTTTGCCTTGCCAGGATCGAGGGTGTGCCCAGTGGAGGCGGTTTGGCGGTTTGGCGGTATAGTTATCTGGCACAGAGAGTTGGAGACGAATGTGGGATTGTACCCGAGGAGGGATGGTGTTCATCTCTCGGATGTAGGGATCGACTTATGGTCCTTAGGATTACAGGAGGGAATACAGCAGGCCCTGAGGGTGTGGAGGTGCCCTCAAAACGTAAGGTGGTCACGCTTTCGGGCTGTGGCTGTTTAATTCTGGTGGTCTTTGACGGGGGCGGTAAACGGATGGATTAAAAGGGGTGGGGGTCTCATCATTTGCATGTTCCCCTCCGGTGTATTCCTGAATGTTGGAGGGAATACTGGGTTTGGTGGCGCTGCGGGAAGCGGTTGTCTCCGAGCAGCTACAGCTGGAGGCCTATTTGTTTGGTAAAAGTCCCGCAGTGCATTGGTTATCCGTGGTTATATATTTATATATATATATATATATATATATATATATATATATATATATATTTGGAAAAGGTGGGTCACCGTCAGAGACCGTTAGACTGGGGTTAACAGTTATGTTATTAATGTGTCATTGTTGGTTTTATTGGTTATTTTATTGGTTATTTATTTGGAGTATTTATTTGGAGTTGTTTTAATAAAAGAGGCTGTTGTGGCCATGTTACTCCATAAATAAAGGTGTGGTCTCATCATTTTAGGTGGGGTTGTTAAGTTATGGGGTTTTGGTATGTAAAGGGGGAATTGCAAAAATGGGAATGGAGGTGACATTTGGACTACACTGGTCATGCTGCTGTACATTTAATCCGTTGACATTCAAAAAGCTTTTTGGCATTGAAAGGATTAAGCAAACTCTGCTCAAATAAAACATAAAGATTGTAACTAGCAGTGAAAGCCACAATCCAATTTTGAGAGTGCGCTCAGCCTTAGCAGCCTAATGCTGTTAAGCAAAGTTTGAACAAAAACACTTAAGAAGCATGTTTATCATATGCTTATATTTAAAAGCAAACCTATCAACCAACTGTTTCTTTACATACTGTGAAGAGCAGTTATACACAGCAATGAATTAACATTTACCTTTCATTCAAGTCACAAAAGTTAATAAGCACCAGTGGCGGCCCGTACATTAGGGGCGCAAGGGCGTCGCCCAAACTAATCCATGCACCCGGCCCCTAATCTCCATGCATGGCGTCAGACGCATTGATTTCAATGTTTTGGTTTTTTTTGAAGCATGTGATTCGAGCCGGAGGCTCTAACTGGCTTCAAAAAGGTAGGGCTCAGGGGTGCAGAGCGCTGCACCCCCAGCCCACCCATTTGTGTGACATTAACAAATTCCATAGTTGGCTTGCTGGACAGGTTGCTGATTCAACACTCCAGAGCAGTGGCAGCTGGTGGTATATCTTTTTTTTGGGGGGGGCAAACAATCCACCCACCCAGGGCCGGGACAAGGGGTGAGTAGGAGGGGCCCTGGGCACTGTGGTATCATGTGAGGTGGGAGGGCGCCATGAGGAGATTGGGAAGGATGAGATTTGTGTTGTAAGGGGGAAATTTGGGGCATGGCAGGGGGTAAGAATTGTTCTAGGGGGGGGGAATTTGGGGGCCAGTTGATAGGAGTGGTGAGTTCGGAGGATCTGTGTTGGGAGGGGGACGGGGAAGAGGATTTGTGCTAAGAGGGAGGATGGGGGGGTATTTGTGCTAGAAGGGGATATTTCTGGGTGAATTTATGCTGGGAGGGGGGATTTGGAGTGGGGGGAGATGATGTGTAGTTGGAAGGGCAATTTTAGGGGTGAAAGATTTGTGCTAAGAGGGGTTATTTTTGTTGGGGGGGGCAAAGATTTGTATCGCTCAGTTTTTAGCACTTGGGGGGTTTTTGCTGACACATAATACACATAATACACATAATACATAATACACATGCATCTGGGGAGGGCGCAGTTTGCCATGTTCGCCCTGGGCTCTAGATGACCTTGCCATGGCACTGCATCCACCACCACCCCCCCAGGTTGGTCGGGTCACAGGGAAAAGAAAGAAAAAAAGAGCGCACCAGCCTAGTGCATTATCCTTGACAGATTTATTGATTAAAAACAAGATAAAATCTACTCACAAAGGTCGAAGAGAAAATCGCATTGTATATGACACAGAGGCGAATAATCCAGTGGTAGCAGTTTTCCAGGTCCCAGGAAGGAGGCGTACGGACTACTGCTGGCTAACGCATTTCAAAGGTTACCCTTCTTCATCAGGCACCCCTCCCCAGTTGGTCGGTCACCATCCCTGCACTTACCCCATCTAGGTCATGGGCAGAGCTTCCTCCGGGTGGCTTCTCCAACTCCTGGTGCTTTACGGCGGCTTCCCCTGCGTCTCCTCCCTCCGCCTCCTTAGCGGCCAATAGGATCGCTTCTTCTCTTGGGTGGGCTCAGGGAGCAGTGCTCTGAGCCCCCAAGCCCATCCTTTTTTGAAACCTATTAGAGCCTCTGGTTCTAATCACGTGCTTCTAAAAAAAACCCAAAAAAACCCATTGGAATCCATGCCTCCGGCGCACCGAATGTAGATTTAGGGGCTGGACACATGGATTAGGGGGCAGTACCCCTGCGCCCTGATTTACAGGCCGTCGCTGCTCCAGAGAGAGCTTGACCTGGCTCCAAGGGAAATCCGCAATCCAAGAAAGAAAACCAATGGCACAACAATGTTTTTAGCGTAAGTAACATTTTTATTGTACTAGACAGAATAAAACATGTAGTCCTGTCTGGGAAACTCCCCCTCTGACACATTTCACCACAGGCCTAATCAAAAAGGAGAAAGATGACGGGAGAGGCATTTATACATACAAGCTTTTATGATTGAAAAATATTGAAATAAATATATTTAATATATATATCTACAGTGTAATGTAATATATATATATATATATATATACCCTGTTTCCCCGAAAATAAGACCTAGCGTGATTGTCATTGATGGCTGCAATATAAGCCCTACCCCCCAAATAAGCCCTACCCTGTTTCCCCAAAAATAAGCCCTACCCTGAAAAAAAGACCTACAAAGACTTTAACTAGGGCTTATTTGGGGGGTAGGGCTTATATTGCAGCCATCACCAACAATCACGCTAGGTCTTATTTTCGGGGAAACAGGGTATATATATATATATATATATATATATATATATATATATATATATATATATATATATATTTATGGTCGGAGCCCTCCGTCCTGAGAGATATGAAGCACATAAACACGTCACAAGACTAACAACATAAAATAGACCTGAAGTGTGCCCTGGCCTGCTGTATGGTAAACCCAGATCTGCTGGGTGGTATGCCAGAGAAGGGCGCATACCTTAAGAAAGTAATGGATGTTTCTGTAGAGAAATTGTTTGAAGAGAAGTACCCCAAGAAGGGGAATGGGTGGGTGGGTACTGCGCACTGGAACCGACACAGACCATCCTGGGTGGTCTGGTTAAATACCCTCCAGGCTCCTCCCATAACTTCAGGCCAGTAAACCGGCCTTCCTATTTATGGTCAGAGCCCTCCGTCCTGAGAGATATGAAGCACATAAACACGTCACAAGACTAACAACATAAAATAGACCTGAAGTGTGCCCTGGCCTGCTGTATGGTAAACCCAGATCTGCTGGGTGGTATGCCAGAGAAGGGCGCAAAAAGACTTGGTTAGGGAGGTAATGATTTAAGTTTACTGACATACTACAGGGCAAGCTTGCCAAAGGCTTGTGACATTTCTGCTTGTGGATTGGGAATGTATCGAGCGAAGCAAGCGAATTTCCACCTGCCCATCTTCTAGATGACATGGTCCGGGACCCCGTTTCGTGAGGCTGCTGATGCTACTCCAATGCGAAAGAATTTCCAGAGAATTGTCCGGGGTCAAGGCCTAAGTTGGGCAAAAGATTTCTAATGTGTCTAGTGAACTGGTTGCTACTTAGAGGGCTAGTAGGGAACGGTAGTAATGGCTGTCCTCCGAGAGGTCGGGCAGATGAGCTAATAACTGGTCTAGAATGGCCACGGGGCACCAGGCGTTTACGAGTCTGGGAAGTATATCTACACCGGGACCAGACTGTTGTGTTGCGGACACCATGAGGTGCCAGATGAAGTAACTTTGGTGGCGTGTCAGGTGGCGTCTATGCAACATGTTACTGGGGCCGGTGACCGTGAATTCACTGGGGCATAAGAAACCGCAGAAGGCCAGGTAGATGGCTGCGTGAACGACCGGCTGAAATTAACCCAAAGGGGAATGTGACAGGATGGTAGACCTGTCTCGGAATATGGCGCTGGTCGCAGGCAGGCGTTTACTGTTGATTTGGAGTTGTCTGTGACTACCGTGCAGTGTAGACTTGACCGCATGGGCGGCAACCAAAGATGGTTTGGTAGGATTTTGTAAGGAGATGAAATGCTGGATGCCAGCTAAGTAGAGACTAATGGTATAGTGTGAAAATGCCAACTGTGTGTGGCAAGATGGTATGAAGGCCAGGATGTGATGGAAATCTCCTGATACTGCCCCAGGGTTTGAGGCTAGGAACCTGTCATGGATTTTCCAGGCAGTACGGTAGGCCTTCAGGGCGTTTGTGAGAAAATGATAGATTAATAAGGCGGGTAGCATTGTGAAGGTGTTTGTTTTAATCTGAGGTTAGCTACGACCAATGTGGGATAAGAAACATGGTCGGGTCGGTTCCAGATCCCTGCGAAAGAATAACGCAAAGTTAAAATGGGTAGTGCGTCGGCCAGAGTATTGCATTTGCCTGGGATGTAGATGCAGCGAACATTATTTGGTGCTGTGGGGATAGTTGCACCAGCCTGCTCAGGAAGGCCATGATGGCCAGCGAGTTGAACCTGCTTTTATTTAGAATACTAGCTGTGGCTTGGTTGTCTGTGGTAAATGACAGTGTTTGTCCTGCCCAGTTACTGCGCCAGACATGAGCTGCTGCAATAATGGGGTAGAGTTCAATCAAAGAAAAGGACTAACTGAAGCCGGGATCAAAAGGATTTCTGATGGCCATGGCCCTTCAAACCAAAGATAGCCAAAAAATTGACGCGAGGACCTGTGGAGGCTGCGGTGTCTGTGACTACCTGAGATGAAGAGGGAGATGCTAACGGAATGAACATTGACATACCATTCCAGTTGATGAGAAATTCATTCCATCTGGGCAGATCCGCTATTTCTGGCACGTCTAATTTAAGGATTTAGTCAGGAACCTGTACTTGGGAGAGAAACACTAGGAGGCGTGAGATAAGGGTCACCTCGAGTCTGTTTTTTTTTTTTTTAAGTGCTACTAAAAAGATGAAGTGGGCTGTATGAGCGCCACTGAGTGTGCTTGCAGAGATTGCAAGGAGTATATGTTGAGATGCATGTTTGCAGCGATTGCAAATGGGTATATGCTGAGATGCGTGTTTTTGCAGCGATTGCAAGGACTATATACTGAGATGCGTGTTTTTGCAGCGATTGCAAGGGGTATATACTGAGATGCGTGTTTTTTTTTTTTTTTTTTTTTTTTACCGTGACTGCAAAATGGGTAAATGCTGAGATGCGTGTTTTGCAGCGATTGCAAGGAGTTTATACTGAGATGCGTGTTTTGCAGCAATTGCAAAAAATGGGTATATGCTGAGACGCGTGTTTTGCAGTGATTGCAAGTGGGTAAACATTAAGATGCGAGTATTTGCAGCATTTGCGAGGAGTTTATACTGAGATGCATGTTTTGCAGTGATTGCAAACGGGTATGTGGTAAGTTGCGTGTATTTGTAGCAATTGCAAGGAGTTTGTACTGAGATGCATATTTTACAGAGATTGCAAAATGGGTATATGCTGAGATGCGTGTTTTGCAGCGATTGCAAGGAGTTTATACTGAGATGCGTGTTTTGCAGCGATTGCAAGTGGGTAAACACTAAGATGCGTGTATTTGCAGCAATTGCAAGGAGTTTATACTGAGATGCGTGTTTTGCAGCGATTGCAAGTGGGTAAACACTAAGATGCGTGTATTTGCAGCAATTGCAAGGAGTTTATACTGAGATGTAGGGATGAGCTTCGTGTTCGAGTCGAACCCATGTTCGACTCGAACATCGGCTGTTCGACCGTCCGTCGAATTGCGAACGTTATGGGCCGTTCGCGCCAAATTCGTGTGGCGCGTCACGGCCCATAATTCACTGCGGCATCGCAGTGCATTGCTGGCTGATGATTGGCCAAGCATGCACTATGACCCGCATGCTTGGCCAATCACAGCGCCGTCAGTAGAGAGAGCTGTAATTGGCCAAAGCCAGGGTGGCTTTGGCCAATTATGGCTCAGGGGATTTAGTACACGCCCCACACTATATAAGGCCGCCTGCACGGCGGCCCTGTGTAGTGTGTTCCGGTGTGCTGAGAGATAGAGAGAGAGACAGACAGTGTCATTTGATTTGAGTTAGATAGATTAGGCAGAACAGTCAGTCAGTTAGCTGCACTTACAGTGTATTGTGTATATATATGCATCCCTGGTGTTGCATATATATATATATATATACACTGTATTCAGTTTAGCTAGATCCGTTCCTGTTATCTTCTATCTAGACTATTTACATTTGGTGCAGTGCGTCCTGCTCACAGTGTTCAGCTAGATCCGTTCCTGCTATTTACATTTAGTGCAGTGCGTCCTGCTCACAGTGTTCAGCTAGATCTGTTCCTGCTATTTACATTTAGTGCAGTCAGTGCGTCCTGCTCACAGTGTTCAGCTAGATCCGTTCCTGCTATTTACATTTAGTGCAGTGCGTCCTGCTCACAGTGTTCAGCTAGATCCATTCCTGCTATTTACATTTAGTGCAGTCAGTGCGTCCTGCTCACAGTGTTCAGCTAGATCCGTTCCTGCTATTTACATTTAGTGCAGTGCGTCCTGCTCACAGTGTTCAGCTAGATCCGTTCCTGCTATTTACATTTAGTGCAGTGCGTCCTGCTCACAGTGTTCAGCTAGATCTGTTCCTGCTATTTACATTTAGTGCAGTCAGTGCGTCCTGCTCACAGTGTTCAGCTAGATCCGTTCCTGCTATTTACATTTAGTGCAGTCAGTGCGTCCTGCTCACAGTGTTCAGCTAGATCCGTTCCTGCTATTTACATTTAGTGCAGTGCGTCCTGCTCACAGTGTTCAGCTAGATCCGTTCCTGCTATTTACATTTAGTGCAGTGCGTCCTGCTCACAGTGTTCAGCTAGATCTGTTCCTGCTATTTACATTTAGTGCAGTCAGTGCATCCTGCTCACAGTGTTCAGCTAGATCCGTTCCTGCTATTTACATTTAGTGCAGTCAGTGCGTCCTGCTCACAGTGTTCAGCTAGATCCGTTCCTGCTATTTACATTTAGTGCAGTGCGTCCTGCTCAGTGTTCAGCTAGATCCGTTCCTGCTATTTACATTTAGTGCAGTGTGTCCTGCTCACAGTGTTCAGCTAGATCTGTTCCTGCTATTTACATTTAGTGCAGTGCGTCCTGCTCACAGTGTTCAGCTAGATCCGTTCCTGCTATTTACATTTAGTGCAGTGCGTCCTGCTCACAGTGTTCAGCTAGATCTGTTCCTGCTATTTACATTTAGTGCAGTGCGTCCTGCTCACAGTGTTCAGCTAGATCCGTTCCTGCTATTTACATTTAGTGCAGTGCGTCCTGCTCACAGTGTTCAGCTAGATCTGTTCCTGCTATTTACATTTAGTGCAGTGCGTCCTGCTCACAGTGTTCAGCTAGATCCGTTCCTGCTATTTACATTTAGTGCAGTGCGTCCTGCTCACAGTGTTCAGCTAGATCTGTTCCTGCTATTTACATTTAGTGCAGTGCGTCCTGCTCACAGTGTTCAGCTAGATCCGTTCCTGCTATTTACATTTAGTGCAGTCAGTGCGTCCTGCTCACAGTGTTCAGCTAGATCCGTTCCTGCTATTTACATTTAGTGCAGTGCGTCCTGCTCACAGTGTTCAGCTAGATCTGTTCCTGCTATTTACATTTAGTGCAGTCAGTGCGTCCTGCTCACAGTGTTCAGCTAGATCCATTCCTGCTATTTACATTTAGTGCAGTCAGTGCGTCCTGCTCACAGTGTTCAGCTAGATCCGTTCCTGCTATTTACATTTAGTGCAGTGCGTCCTGCTCACAGTGTTCAGCTAGATCTGTTCCTGCTATTTACATTTAGTGCAGTCAGTGCGTCCTGCTCACAGTGTTCAGCTAGATCTGTTCCTGCTATTTACATTTAGTGCAGTCAGTGCGTCCTGCTCACAGTGTTCAGCTAGATCCGTTCCTGCTATTTACATTTAGTGCAGTGCGTCCTGCTCACAGTGTTCAGCTAGATCCGTTCCTGTTATCTTCCTACTGACAGGCAGGCTTGTCTGGTTACAGTATATAAAGCTACCTGAAGAAAATTACAGGTGTTCTATCCCAGCTTAGTGCAACTACAGGCCATTAGTATGTCTGGAAGGCCAAGAAGGAGAGGCAGACAGTCACAAGCCAATAAGAGAGGGCAAGCAGGCTCTGTGTCTAGTGCTGGTCGTGGAGATGGTGCATCCTCATCAGCACGTGGCCATGGGACACGCTTGGCCTTTTTTTCGGCAGCTGGCCGTGTTGAGCCGCAAGACTTGGTCGAGTGGATGACCAAGCCGTCCTCATCCTCCTCATCCTCTCTCACCCATGCCCAGGGTGCTTTGTCTGGCAAAGCAGCGGCCTCTTCCCTCAGCTCAATGTCATCAGTGACTCCTTCCCTAGCTCCACCATGTCCTCCTGAGGATTCCCTCGAACTGTTTGACCACAGTGTTGGGTACATGCTCCAGGAGGATGCCCAGCGTTTGGAAGGCTCTGATGATGATACTGAGCTCGATGAAGGCAGTAACATGAGCACGGACAGAGGGGGTGCCCAAGAAGGACAGCAATCTGGCAGTCATGCTCCCCCTGCTGCAGCATACTGCCAGGTTTGCTCCAGTGATGAGGAGGGAGGGGATGATGAGGTCACTGACTCAACGTGGGTGCCTGATAGGAGAGAGGAGGAGGAGGAGGAGGAGAAGGAGGAGGCGGCACATCACCAACGAGGCAGGATGCCCTCCAGGGGCCAGCCTAAGGGCAGCACATTGACTGCATCACACCCCAAAGCTCCACATGTGCAGGGCGCTGCAGTCTCTGTGCGTTATTCAAAAAGTTCTTTGGTGTGGGCCTTTTTTGAGACGAGTGCATCAGATCGCACCGCTGCTATTTGCAACATATGTCTCAAGCGTATCTCGCGTGGCCAAAACATCTCCCGCTTGGGTACCACATGCTTGACCAGACATATGTTGACCTGCCATGCAGTTCGTTGGCAAGCATATCTAAACGACCCACACCAAAGAACAAAGAGGATCTCTCCTTGCTCCTCATCAGCTGAGATTTCCAACCCCACTAGACCTTCAGTCCTCTCTGAGACCTGCAGTGAGAGGAATGAAGGTGTAGAATTAGGTGTGTCACAGCCAAGTACTTGTGGGCAATCTGCTTTTGGTACACCGACGTCAGATTGTACCAGGCAAATTTCCCTGCCCCAGCTGCTGCACCGCCGAAAAAAGTTTGCTCCCAGCCATCCACATGCCCAGCGGTTGAATGCTAGCTTGGCAAAATTGCTAGCACTTCAACTGCTGCCTTTTCAGTTGGTAGACTCTGCCCCCTTCCGTGAGTTTGTGGAATGTGTGGTTCCTCAGTGGCAGGTACCCAAACGCCACTTTTTCTCACGGAAGGCGATTCCGGCTCTCTACCGGCATGTGGAAGGCAATGTCCATGCCTCGCTGGACAGGGCGGTCAGCGGTAAGGTGCATATTACCGCTGACTCATGGTCCAGCAGGCATGGACAGGGACGTTACCTAAGTTTCACGGCGCATTGGGTGACTCTGCTGGCAGCTGGGAAGGATGCAGGACAAGGTGCAGTAGTGTTGGAGGTTGTTCCGCCACCACGCCTCCAAAATGCTGATTGTGACACACCTCTCTCCTCCACCCCCTCCTCTTCTTCTTCCTCCATGGCCTCTTCCTCGGAACCAGCGGTGCTCCGTAGGCGTTCAAGGGGCTACGCAAGTACGCAGGCCAAAAGATGCCATGCGGTGCTTGAGCTGGTGTGCTTGGGGGACAGGAGCCACACTGGGGCAGAGGTTCTGTCAGCTCTGCAGGGGCAGGTTCAGAGGTGGTTGACGCCACGCCAACTTAAGGCAGGAATGGTGGTTTGCGACAATGGCACCAACCTCCTCTCTGCCCTCCGACAATGACAACTGACCCATGTGCCCTGTTTGGCTCACGTCCTTAACTTGGTGGTGCAGCGGTTCTTGGGCAGGTACCCGGGCTTACAGGATGTCCTGAGGCAGGCCAGGAAAGTCTGTGTGCATTTCCGCCGGTCATATAATGCCAGTGTTCGGCTGACGGACCTCCAAAAGGAGTTTAACCTGCCCAAGAACCGCCTAATCTGTGACATGCCCACCAGGTGGAACTCAACGTTGGCCATGCTGCAGCGGCTGCACACGCAGCAGAGGGCCATCAATGAGTACCTGTGCGACTATGGCACCAGGACAGGGTCAGGGGAGCTTGGTTTTTTTTCCCCACGCCAGTGGGCCATGATCAGGGATGCATGCACTGTCCTGTCACCATTCGAGGAGGCCACCAGGATGGTGAGCACTGACAGTGCATGCATCAGTGACACTGTCCCCCTTGTCCACCTGTTGGAGCACACGCTGCGTGGAATAATGGACAGGGCACTTGAGGCAGAACAGAGGCAGGAAGAGGAGGACTTCCTTAGCTCTCAAGGCCCCCTTTATCCAGACAGTGTTCCTGCGTGCCCGCCGATCACACAGGAAGAGGACGAGGAGGAGGAGGAGGAGGAGGAAGATTTTTTTTTTTTTTTTTTTTAAATATTTTTTTATTAATGACAGGAAGTCCAATACAAAGAAATACCCATCACATGCTTGGGCATACAAAACATACAAAAAATGTTATAAGTTCCAGAATATACTAGGACAAAATATAAAGATATTTATGCAAGGCATGGGTGATCAAAAAACATAAAGGCATATTATCTGTAGCAGGACCTAATCCCGACATGTTTTTCGTGTTTAAACAATAAGAGTAAAATGGAAAAGTATAAAGAAGAGGAAAAGCACAGAGAGAGAGCAAGAGAGAATGAGAGGGGGGGGGGGGGGGAATAAGAGGGGGGGAGGAGGGGGGGTGGGAGGGGTGTCTACTTCAGCCAGAGCATTGCATTTTACTATTCGAGCACACTACGTGCACAAATCCATAATTTCCGCGTACGCCGCGGAATACTTGAAGGCGAACCACGGGGACCATATTTTCCTCCCTAAGTCTGATTTGTTTCTGAGGGTGAAGGTTAAGTCCTCCATATAGTACGTGTGGTCTACCTCACACAGCCACTGGCGTAGGGAAGGTATCTTAGGAGTTTTCCAGAACCTAGGTATGAGAGCTTTGGCAGCGTTCAATAAATGTGGAGTGATAGATTTTTTATATGATCCCGTTGGTTCGTCTGTACAATGCAATAATACCTGCCAGGGGTCATTAGGCACCTCCGAACCCTGGATTTCCTTTATCCAATGGAGGATGGTAAGCCAATAGGGTCTGATAAGTGGGCAGAACCACCAGATATGGGCATGCGTCCCTCTCTCCCCACATCCCCTCCAACAGAGAGGTGAGACCTGAGGAAAGAGCTTGTGGAGTACCACAGGAGTGTACTGCCACCTTGTTAAAAGTTTATAATTAACTTCGGCTGTTTTCGAGGACATAGCTGATGCGTGGGAGAGTTGAAGGATGGAGGATTTTTGAGTCTCCGTTAGGGTCTTATGGAGATCCTTCTCCCAGTTGCGGAGGAAGCTAGGATATCCCGTAGTAGCCAATGATCGTAGAGATTTATAAAAATAAGAAAGAAGTTTCTCCACTGGGTGGTCATCTACAAAGGCTTTTTCTATCACAGTTAAGTTAGACACATTGCGCAGCGGCTTAGGGAGGGATTTAATGAAATCTGATAATTGCAAGTATCTCCATTGATCCATAAGCGATGGGTTCGGAACCGTTGTGAGCTTGGATATAGGCAGGATGTCAGAGTTTTTAGTGACTTGGTGCAGTAAAACTAGGTTCCCAAGATTCCAGGAGTGTAGTCTGGGGTCAATGTTCCCGGGGGGAAAGTACATGTGACCAGTTATTGGCATGAGGGGGGAGTTGCATTGCCAGGCGTGTCTCTTACAAAGTAGGTCCCAGACCCGCAGGGTATAGCATGTGAGAGGAGACGCATCCCCAGATAGGTGCCTGGTCCTCTTCGGAATCCAAATTAAGGGATAGAGGTCAGAACCCCCTAATGCCACCTCCAGCGACACCCAGAGTTTCGAATCTTTGTGGTATTTCCAGTCAGAGATTCTGGATAGAATGACTGCAAAGAAATATTGTTTGATGTCCGGGAGAGCCAGACCACCCTCCGCCTTTGACCTAGTAAGAAGCGACCTGGCCAACCTGGGGCGGCGTCTACCCCAGACATATCGACAAATCATAGTTGTTATACGTGTAAAGTACTCAGCGGGAATTTGAAATGGTATCATTTGAAACAAAAATAACAGCCTGGGCAGTATGTTCATTTTTACCACTCCTATCCTTCCCAGCCACGAATGTGCAAGTTGAGACCATTTTTGAAGATCAGATTTGACAGAGTTTAATATAGGCATAAAATTGGTTCGGAATAGAGAGGACAATGAGGGTGTAAGGAATATACCTAGATATTTCATGGCTTTTTTTTGCCAACTAAATGGAAAGGATTCCTGCAGGTGGGTCGCGGTTTCTCTGGGGACTGAGATATTCAGAATTTCGGATTTTGTCATATTAATTTTGAAATTTGAGATTTGGTTAAAGGTCGAGAAGGCCTGCATTAAATTAGGAAGAGTAATTCTAGGCTGTTGAATATAAAACAAAATATCGTCCGCATATGCGGCATATTTATGTTCGAAAGAGCCCACCGTGATGCCGTGTATGTTCGGGTTATGTCTTATGGTTGATAAGAAGGGTTCTAGCGAGAGGGCGAATAAAATTGGTGAAAGGGGGCATCCCTGACGGGTACCGTTGTGAAGTACGAAAGAATCACTTAAAGTGCCGTTAATTCTAAGTTGGGCTGTTGGATAATTATAGAGGGCTGCTATTTGGTTCAGGAAAGAGGGGCCCAGTCCCAGATGAGCCAGGGTCGCCATCAGGAACTCCCAGTCCACCCTGTCAAACGCCTTCTCATCGTCCGTTGATAATAGCAGGGTGGGCTGGGAGGACCCACGCACATGCGCAATCAGGGAGAGGGTGCGGAGAGAGTTGTCGCGTGCCTCTCTTCCGGGAATGAAGCCTGTTTGTTCGTTTGAAACCCATTTTGGGATTAGAGGGAGAAGTCTATTGGCTATTAGTTTTGCGTACAATTTAGCGTCTATATTCAAAAGGGAGATGGGGCGATAACTACCGCAACAACTAGGGTCCTTCCCTGCTTTGGGGATAATAGTGATGTGTGCGTGAAGAGTTTCTGGTCTAAGGGGGTCTCCAGATGGAATTGAGTTAGCGTAGTTAGCTAGTCGTGGGAGCAGAATGTCCGCAAAGGAGCGATAATATGAGACCGTAAGCCCATCCGGGCCCGGAGCTTTGCCTGATGCCATGGCTTTAAGAGCTCTACGCAGCTCTTCTGTGGTGAATTCACCATCTAGGGTTGCCAACAAATCGTCTGCTAATCTTGGAAGTTTGGCCTGGGCAAGATAGTCTTGTATAGCCTGTTTGCGGGATACTTGGTCGGGTATATTATGTTGAACGTGGTATAATTGTTGATAAAACATTCTAAACTCAGCCGCTATTGCAGGGGTGTGGTGTACTAGTTCATCTGTTCTAGATTTAATTTTAGCAATGAAAGTTGCAGCTTTTTTTTGTTGCAGAGAGCGAGCCAGCAATCTACCGGGTTTATTACCCCATTCATATGTACGTTGAGCTATGATGCGGAATTGCTGTTTTTGTTCGGAGTGAAAGAGATTTTTCAAATCTTCTCTCTTTTTGGTCAGGGCCTCAAGCACCGGTTTTGCGAGGCCCGCTTTGTGCTGCCGCTCAAGGGTTCCTATGTCCCGGAGAAGCTCTGCTTGCTGTGTCGCTCTCTCTTTTTTTTTCCTGGACCCTAGTTCAATAAATTTTCCACGTATGAAGGCCTTATGGGCCTCCCAAAGTACTCCCGGGGAAATCTCCGGGCAGGTATTGTCTCTGAAGTAATGTACTAGCTCGCTGCTGATAGCTGCAGTGTCAATGTCTTCTGTAAGTATCTGATCATTCAGTTTCCAGTTTACATTCTTAATTGGGATAGATGGGATTTTTATCTGAAGGATAATTGGTGCGTGGTCTGATAGTGTGGAGGTTTCTATCTTTGAATCTATGATAAGGGGGAGATGATGATGATCAATGAAAAAATAATCAATGCGCGAATAAGAGTGATGTAAGTGTGAGAAATGAGTATAATCTCTCGCCTTAGGGTTGAGGATTCTCCAGACGTCCATTAACTGGGCGTCGTGTAGACGCTTACGTATGAGAGTTAAGCGTCTATGCGTGATACAAGATGTGCCTGTGGACGTGTCAATAGGGGGCTCCAAGGGGGCGTTAAAGTCCCCCGCTAGTAGGATACAGCCTTGGGCAAACTCTGTCAGTTTAGTAAGTGTGGTGGCCAAGAAACCAGTTTGGTCTCGGTTGGGAGCATATAACGTAGCGATAGTGCATGACATACTGCCCAGTTTGCCTCTAATAAACAAAAAACGCCCCGAAGGGTCGCTTACCATGGACTCGAACGTGAACGAGGTACCCCCGCGGAAGCCAATGGCCACACCTTTTGACTTGTGAATATCTGAAAGACTGTAATACCACGTGGGGTACATTGGGGAAAAAAGTTTTACTGCTGTTGTGTGTGTCAGGTGGGTCTCCTGTAGGCAGACAACGTCAGCCCGCAGGCGACCCAGCTCTCTAAATAGACTGTGTCGTTTACCTGGAGCGTGCAGTCCTCGGACGTTAAGTGAGAGTAAGTTGAGCTTAGCCATTGACTCCGTCAGGGGGAACCCGCTCCAGCCATTCCACGAGCCCATCGGACCTGAAGCAGACACCTGTAGAAAGGGTAGGGAGGGTATAGGACAGGACAAGGGAACACCAGGAGAGGAGAGAGAGGGGAGTAGAGAGAGCGAAAGAAGATAAGAAGAAAGGAGGTAGATTACCAAATTGCATCATCACAATCACCACCCAATCTGTTCTTAGGTGGTAAACTGCACGTAGAACACTGCAGCGCATGATAGGGGTAAATCGCGAGCCCCGCACACCCGGGACCCCGACCTCATGGGGGACGGGCTCACGAATGCACGGGGCCCCACGACACCCCTGGGGGAGCGGGTCCGCCGCCCGGAACGACAAAGAGAGAGCGCTCAATGTGGCGCGCTTGTCTGCCCCAGAGCCCCGGAGCCAGCACAAACACCATGTTGTTATACAAAACCCAAGAAGCATGTGCTACACACTTCAAACTTAACCTTATAAAACAGTAAGCCAAGGAAACCCGTTAGAGTTACTGTCCCGGTAGCTTTCAACTAGATTCCTCTATACGAGGGAACCAAAAAAAAAGAAGGTTCCAAAACATCAAGAAACACAAAAAAAAAAAAAGGGGAAGAGTTTTTTAGTAGGCAAGCTCAAGAAAAACACTTCTTTGTACGAATCACTAAAGGGAAACACAGATGTGAATAAGATCCGTTATATCAGATCAAGAAGCTTAATACTTGCGGCTACCACAGATGACCCGATGTTGCAGGCCAGAGCCCGGATCATTTTGCATCAAAATGGGAGTCACCCCACTTGTGGAGGGGGTGATCCTGAAGAGCCCAATCTACGCTTGTGGTCCACCTTCTGCCACCGAGGTTCTTCTGAGGAGGTGGGGGAAGGGATAAGATCTTGCCATCCAGGAAGCTCTGGTGTGGGTATGCTGAGATCCGAGCAGAACTTTTCCAGGTCCTCTGGGAAACGAAGTGTCACGGTCTTGCCCTCCTTATGTGCAATGAGTGATGCGGGGAACCCCCAGCGATAGTTAATCGATGCTGCACGGAGCTGTTCAGTAAGGGGACGCAGAGCCCTGCGTCGGTCCAGCGTTTCCCTGGCTAAATCTGGGAAGAATAAGAGGGAGGCCCCGTCAAAGTCCAGTGGTAATTTTTCTCGGGCCTTCTTCATAATTATCTCCTTCTCCTCAAAGTAATGCAGCCTGCATATAACATCGCGTGGGACCTCTGATGACATGTTGCGGGGTCGGAGGGCCCTGTGAGCCCGATCTATTTTCAAAGGAAAGTCCGCCGCCTGACCAAGCAGGCCATTAAATATACCCCGCAGGGAGGGGAGGAGGTCGTCATCTCCCGTGGCCTCTGGTAACCCTCTTATCCTGATGTTATTCCGCCGGTTGCGGTTCTCTTGGTCCTCGATCTTGTAGAGGGCCATTCTGTGTGCAATAGAGAGGGTGCGGGTGGTGTTCTGTAAGGCCCTAATGGCGGCCGTGTGACGATCCAGCCGTAGCTCTGTCTCCTCTACCCGCTCTAGCACATGCGCGAGGTCCGACCTCACCGCGGAGAGCTCCTTTTTAATCGAGCGCTCCAGCCCCGAGAACAGAGAGGCTAGCTCCGTCTTGGTGGGGAGATCACTCACGAGGGCCGCGACCCCGGGATACTTGGAGGCTTCTTCTTCTCCTTCAGAGCAGGCCGAAGTGGCTGGGGAGTGTCTCCCGGGCTCAGGTCTATGGCGGGAGGCGGGGCACGAGCCGCGAGGAGAGCGGCCTAGGCCATCCATATCGAGGGAATCCTCTGGATCGGCGGCCAAGTAGTGTTTATTGGATCCCGAAGGGGTTCCTTTTTTAGGTAGGGACTTGCCTGATCTCTTCCGCATGGCTTAGAGGTTTGGAGCGGGTGGAAATCTTGGGTTAAGCCGATAGATAATAGTGCCAGCGCCGGAGCTCAAGGAAGACACGTCTTTACCGCTGCATGCCGAGACCACGCCCCCAGGAGGAGGAAGATTGTGTCAGTATGGAGGTGGAGCCTGGCACTCAGCATCAGCAGTCTTTAAGGGATCAGTCCCAAGGAACACATGGACTTGTACGTGGCTGGGAGGAGGTGGCTGCGGACGTTGTTGTCCTTAGTGACCCAGAGGACTCCGGACCGAATGCCTCAGCAAACCTACGCTGCATGGCCTCCCTGATCCTGCAAAGCCTGCGTAAGGATCCTCGTATTCGTGGTATCAAGGAGAAGGACCAATACTGGCTGGCAACCCTCCTTGATCCACGTTACAAGGGTAAGGTTGCGGACCTTATCTTGCCATCGCAGAGGGAGCAGAGGATGAAACATCTTCGGGAGGCCTTGCAGAAAGGTCTATGCAACGCGTTCCCAGAGACTGGGAGGTTACAAACTCCTGTTTCTGGACAACGTGTTGCTGAGGCTTCGGTCAGTCAAAGAAGGAGCGGTGGAGAAGGTGGCCGTCTGACCGATGCGTTCAGACAATTTTTTGGTCCGCAGCCCCAAGGTATGATCGGTTCCAGCAACCATCGCCAGCGTCTGTTTTACATGGTGCAGGAATACCTAGGGGCAAGATCAGACTTGGACACCTTTCCCACCGAAAATCCTCTGGGTTACTGGGTCTTGAGGATGGATCACTGGCCAGAGCTTGCACAGTATGCAATTGAGCTACTGGCCTGTCCTGCATCCAGCGTTCTTTCGGAACGCACATTCAGTGCTGCTGGAGGCGTGGTAACCGATCACAGGGTGCGTCTGTCCACCGACTCGGTCGATCGGCTGACCTTCATAAAAATGAATCAGTCTTGGATCACCACCAGCTACCAAGCACCTGATGCTGATGTAACCGAATAATTTTTTTTGAAATCTCAGATCCCTTCAAAGACTGCCTATGCTGATGCTGAGTGACTATCCCTGAGTAATTATCCTCTTCCTCCTCAATCATCACGCTGATAGCTTGTAAGAACATTTTTGGTTCTGGGCGCCACCACCAGTGCCTAACGCACAATTTTTCAGCCCCTGTTTAACAGGGGCGTGTAATTACAATTTTTGATGTAATATTTTGCAGCAGGGCTCGTTCCTGCGTTCCAACTAGAGTGTCTGTGAGGGGTTGCAGTGTTGTGGCACCAGCACCAGTGCCTAAGGCCTAATTTTTCAGCTCCTGTTCAACAGGGGCATGTAATTACAATTCTTGATCTAATATTTCACAGCAGGGCCCTGTGAGGGCTTACAGTGTTGTGGCCACAGCAACACCTAAGGCCCAAATTTCTGCTGAGTATATAGGGCAGGACCCTACTTTCAAACATCTAACTTACAAACGACTCCTACTTGCAAATGGAAGGAGACAACAGGAAGTGAGATGAAATCTACCCCTAGGAAGGGAAATTCTCTCCTGTAAGAGTTAATATGGGAAAACAATTTCTCCTTTCCACTGATGCTTTCCAATCCTTGTTCCACAAAAAAAACCCAAATTTTCAAAAAACATTTTTCATTGGGACAAAAAAGTGAGGTGAAATCTTCTGAAGAGGAGGAAAGACAGCAAAACAAATGTCACTGGGGTGATAACCCTTCCCTATGTTTTCCAAAAAGCTTAAAGATTTTTTGGCTGGAGCTAAACACGTTAAAAATGTACCCGTTCAAAATTACAAAGAGATTCTACTTAACAACAAACCTACAGTCCCTGTCTTGTTTGCACCGCCTGTATACTGCTGTTCAGAGTATATAGGACCTGGTGGCCCCACACCTTTCCTTATTTTAATTTGGGTGCGGGGTTCCCCTTAATATCCATACAAGACCCAAAGGGCCTGGTAATGGACTGGGGGGTACCCATGCTGTTTGTCTCACTGATTTTCATCCATATTGCCATGACCCGACATTACATTAAACCCGCAAGCAGTTTTAAATGAGATTTTTTCCTTTAAAAATGACATTTGGTGCAGGGACTGTTCTAAACATGGGAAACACGCGTCACTTTACAGGCATACTATAGACACCCCCCAGGTACGATATTTAAAGGAATATTTCACTTTTTTTTTTTTACTTTAAGCATCATTAAAATCACTGCTCCCGAAAAAACGTCCGTTTTTAAAAGTTTTTTTTGCATTGATACATGTCCCCTGGGGTAGGACCCGGGTCCCCAAACCCTTTTTCGGACAATACCATGCAAATTAGCCTTTAAAATGAGCACTTTTGATTTCGAACGTTCGAGTCCCATAGACGTCAATGGGGTTCTAACGTTCGTGCGAACTTTCGGTCCGTTCGCGGGTTCTGGTGCGAACCGAACCGGGGGGTGTTCGGCTCATCCCTACTGAGATGCATGTTTTGCAGTGATTGCAAACGGGTATGTGGTAAGATGCGTGTATTTGTAGCAATTGCAAGGAGTTTGTACTGAGATGCATATTTTACAGAGATTGCAAAATGGGTATATGCTGAGATGCGTTTTTTTTTTTTTGCAGCAAATGCAAGGAGTTATGATGAGATGCGTGTCTTGCTGTGATTGCAAGGAGTTATGATGAGATGCGTGTCTTGCAGCGATTGCAAGGAGTCATGATGAGATGCGTGTCTTGCAGCGATTGCAAGGAGTCATGATGAGATGCGTGTCTTGCAGCGATTGTAAGGAATCATGATGAGATGCGTGTCTTGCAGTGATTGCAAGGAGTCATGATGAGATGCGTGTCTTGCAGCGATTGCAAGGAGTCATGATGAGATGCGTGTCTTGCAGCGATTGCAAGGAGTCATGATGAGATGCGTGTCTTGCAGCGATTGCAAGGAGTCATGATGAGATGCGTGTCTTGCAGCGATTGCAAGGAGTTATGATAAGATGCGTGTCTTGCAACGATTGCAAGGAGTTATGATGAGATGCGTGTCTGTGAATGTTAATGCTTTAATACACGTAAGGCTGAAGATCTGAATCCTAAGTTCCACTGTATTCGTAAGCGCCGATGCAACTAGTTCAAACAGGGCTGAGGTGTAAGCACCGGTGGGGTTTATTTGTGAAAGATCAGTTGAAGAAGTTTTGTATTGCCCAGGATCCGAATCGTTGAGCTGGTGCTGCGATTTGGACTCGGATCGGTCGGTGGAGTTGTACGGTTGGTGGAGTTCGTATTGCCGAGGATCCGAATCATTGCACTGATGCTGTGACTAGATTCGGATCGGTTGTGGATGTGAGGTGACGAGGGGGCTTGTATGGATTGCTGGATTGCTGGATCCGAATCGCTGAGCCGGTGCTGCGACTGGACTCGGATCGGTTGGTGATGCCTTGTATTGCAGAGGATCCGAATCATTGAGCCGGTGCTACGACTGGACTCGGATTGGCCGGTGGGGTTTGTAATGCCGAGGATTCTGCATCATTGAGCCGGTATGCGACTGGACTCGGATCGGTCGGTGAAAGTTGGGTTGGCAAGGATCTGAATCGTTGAGCCAGTGCTACGACTGGACTCGGATCGGTTGGTGACGCTTTGTATTGCAGAGGATCCGAATCATTGAGCCGGTGCTACGACTGGACTCGGATCGGTCGGTGAAAGTTGTATTTGGCAAGGATCTGAATCATTGAGCCGGTGCTACGACTGGACTAGGATTGGTCAGGGAAAGTTGGGTTGGCAAGGATCCAAATCGGTTAGCCAATGCTACAACTGGACTCGGATTGGACGGTGGGGTTTGTAATGCTGAGGATTCTGAAACATTGAGCCGGTATGCGACTGGACTCGGATCGGTCGGTGAAGTTGGGTTGGCAAGGATCCGAATCGTTGAGCCAGTGCTGCGACTGGACTCGGATTGGACGGTGGGGTTTGTAATGCCAAGGATCTTTAATCATTGAGCCGGTATGCGACTGGACTCGGATCAGTTGGTGAAAGTTGGTTTGGGAAGGATCCGAATCGTTAAGCCGGTGCTACGACTGGACTCGGATTGGATGGTGGGGTTTGTAATGCTAAGGATCCGAATAATTGAGCCGGTGTTACGACTGGACTCGGATCGGTCGGGTGAAAGAAGCACACTGTTGGTGATTGCTTGTGTATGCTGAGGATCTGAATCATTGAGCTGGTGTTGCGACTGGACTCGGATCGGTCGGATGAAAGAAGCACACTGTTGGTGAGTGCTTGTGTATGCTGAGGATCTGAATCATTGAGCCGGTGCTACGACTGGACTCGGATCGGTCGGTGAAAGTTGTATTTGGCAAGGATCTGAATCATTGAGCCGGTGCTACGACTGGACTCGGATTGGTCAGGGAAAGTTGGGTTGGCAAGGATCCAAATCGGTTAGCCAATGCTACAACTGGACTCGGATTGGACGGTGGGGTTTGTAATGCTGAGGATTCTGAAACATTGAGCCGGTATGCGACTGGACTCGGATCGGTCGATGAAGTTGGGTTGGCAAGGATCCGAATCGTTGAGCCAGTGCTGCGACTGGACTCTGATTGGACGGTGGGGTTTGTAATGCCAAGGATCTTTAATCATTGAGCCGGTATGCGACTGGACTCGGATCAGTTGGTGAAAGTTGGTTTGGGAAGGATCCGAATCGTTAAGCCGGTGCTACGACTGGACTCGGATTGGATGGTGGGGTTTGTAATGCTAAGGATCCGAATCATTGAGCCGGTGTTACGACTGGACTCGGATCGGTCGGGTGAAAGAAGCACACTGTTGGTGAGTGCTTGTGTATGCTGAGGATCTGAATCATTGAGCCGGTGTTGCGACTGGACTCGGGTCGGTGGGATGAAAGAAGCACACTGTTGGTGAGTGCTTGTGTATGCTGAGGATCTGAATCATTGAGCCGGTGTTGCGACTGGACTCGGGTCGGTGGGATGAAAGAAGCACACTGTTGGTGAGTGCTTGTGTATGCTGAGGATCCGAATCATTGAGCCGGTTTTGCGACTGGACTCGGATCGGTCGGATGAAAGAAGCACGCTGTTGGTGAGTGCTTGTGTATGCTGAGGATCCGAATCATTGAGCCGATGTTGCGACTGGACTCGGATCGGTTGGTGATGTTTGTATTGCCAAGGATCTGAATCTTTAAGCCGGTGCTGCGACTGGACTCGGATCGGTTGGTGGAGTTCGTTTTGCAGAGGATCCGAATCTTTGCGCTGATTATGCGACTAGATTCAGATCGGTTGTGGATGTAAGGTGACGATGGGGCTTGTGTTCCGGATCCGAATCGTTGCGCCGGTGCTGCGACTGGACTCGGATCGGCTGACGGTGTTAGTGGTTGAAGGGGCTTGTGATTTGCTGAGGATCTAAATCATAGGGCCGATGTTGCGACTACATTCGTTGTAAGTGACTTGTTCCCGAAGGTGACTTGTGCTTGTTCGTACGGTTCTTACCACCTAGTCGGTAAGATACCAGTGGTGCCGAGTGGAGGCTGTCATGAGTCGTAACATCGCGGATGCGACTGGGCTCGAATGAGGAACGGAGAAAGGCAGTAAGTACGGATGTGTGCGAATAACCGAGTAAGACCTACGAAGTTGTAGGTGGTTTACGAAGGGGAACATAAAGTAACGGTTCGGTAGCAGGAAAGCACAAGTGCTACCTGCGACAGTGAGTGTGGGACAATTGATAAAAAACCTACGACCAATCTCGAAGGACATGCAGTGAGTTGGTAGAGTCGGCCTCTGCAATGCATCTGATATGAATCAGTTTGTAAAACGTATTAAATTAATCCGATATAAATCGGTAGTAAGGAGTATCTGATACAAATTGGTTGTAGAGTGTATGCCATCCCTTACTGTGAAACTGAACACCTATCAACCACCCATCCCCCCAGGCTAATCAAGTGCAGAGAAGGCACCAGGCGGGCTCAACCACACCTCAATCAGCCACAGAAACCTATACAAACAATATATGCTGATCTCCTAATGAATGAGATGGCAACCCCATGGACCATGAATTTTATGACCAGTGAAGCCTATTGCGAGTGATATTGAGAACGGCCTATAGTGACTGGAGGCTTGGGTCCACGAATGAATCGTATATTTGTCAGAAGGAACTTTACGAATGTACGACGCCTGTGCGGAATGATGTCGGGGCATGAGCGACAACAACTCCGGGGCAGGTTTTTTCACGAAAGGGGTGCAGGATATGAAGCATAATAAACCGCAAGATTTTGCACATGACACGAAAGTTTGGATACTACCTGCGACCGCGAGTGGGAACCGCCGACGAAGACCACGAATGAAAAGCCGGAGTGCACCTGCGATTGAATGCACAGACTGCCGAACATGAGGTGAGCTGGGAAGAGTCAGCCCTGTAATGTGAACTACCGCGCACTGGAACCGACACAGACCATCCTGGGTGGTCTGGTTAAATACCCTCCAGGCTCCTCCCATAACTTCAGGCCAGTAAACCGGCCTTCCTATATATATATATATATATATATATATATATATATATATATATATATATATATATATATATATATATATATATATATATATATATATACTGTATACAGTATCCTAGAAAAGTGAGCACACGGCTCACATTTTTGTAAATATTTTATTATATCTTTTCATGTGACAACACTGAAGAAATGACACTTTGCTACAATGTAAAGTAGTGAGTGTACAGCTTGTATAACAGTGTAAATTTGCTGCCGCCTGAAAATAACTCAACACATAGCCATTAATGTCTAAATCTCTGGCAACAAAAGTGAGTACACCCCTAAGTGAAAATGTTCAAATTAGGTCCAATTAGCTATTTTCACTCCCCGGTGTTATGTGACTCGTTAGTGTTACAGGGTCTCAGGTGTGATAGGGGTGCAGGTGTGTTACATTTGGTGTTATCGCTCTCACTCTCTCATACTGGTCACTGGAAGTTCAATATGGCACCTCATGGCAAAGAATTTTATATATATATATATATATATATATATATATATATATATATATATATATATATATATATATACAGTATCTCACAAAAGTGAGTACACCCCTCACATTTTTGTTAATCTTTTCATGTGACAACACTGAAGAAATTACACTTTGCTCACTAATGTAAAGTAGTGAGTGTACAGCTTGTATAAGTGAAAATGTCCAAATTGGGCTCAATAAGCCATTTTCCCTCCCCGGTGTCATGTGACTCGTTAGTGTTACAATTTCTCAGGTGTGAATGGGGAGCAGGTGTGTTAAATTTGGTGTTATTGCTCTCACTCTCTCATACTGGTCGCTGTAAGCTGATGTATGCTAAAGACCTTGCGCTCCTCCACCGTCCGTTTGAGGATGCCCCTCAGATGCTCAATAGGGTTTAGGTCTGGAGACATGCTTGGCCAGTCCATAACCTTTACCCTCAGCTTCTTTAGCAAAGCAGTGGTCGTCTTGGAGGTTTGTTTGGGGTCATTATCATGTTGGAATACTAAATTGTGAAATGTGGGGACAATGAGAAAATTGTATGCCTATGCCTCACATCAATCCGCGCCTCAGAATCACTCAGCTATTAGATGCAGTAGAACCAAGCAGCTGCCTTAAAAATGAAAACGTATAATGAACAATAAGTCTGGAAATCAAAACAAACGTGTCCAATCTTTGACTTGTTAAACCTATTGAGGCAGCGCTACGTGTCCGATATTATAAAACACTGTATATAGAACCAATGATAAAAAAGACAGGAAAGTTCATAATCAAAGCTGCAGACTGTGGATGTAAGGGTGAACGTAGAAATTCTTTCACCAGTAGCAGTCACCGCGTGAGGGGGTCACCCCCCGTGAGATTGCACTCACCACAATGTCTATAATCACAAGCCTTTGAGAAATGATCTTTAAATCTTTGCCGTCTCCTTGCTTCAGC
The DNA here is from genome assembly GCA_037952835.1 of Lithobates septentrionalis. Taxonomy (NCBI): domain Eukaryota; kingdom Metazoa; phylum Chordata; class Amphibia; order Anura; family Ranidae; genus Lithobates; species Lithobates septentrionalis. The sequence goes on from JBBDGP010001342.1 coordinate 2,261,490, forward strand.
CACCAGGTGGTGCAAGACCCTCACGGTATGTACAGCATGGGGAGAAAATGAAATGCCAGATAGTGTAATATTGCTTAAGACAGTTTATTAAACAATTCCTAAAAACAAATTCCCCATATAAAATATGCGTACCAGATGAATAAAAACATTGAGCATTGAAAGGTGCACTGTGCCTGTATTAATGTTCCCCGGGAGGAATTCCTAGATGCGAACCGTCCACACCTATACCGTTCGCTTCCTGGTTCCCTTCCGTGGAGCGCAAAACGTCACTTCCGGTTGATTACGACCCTGACGCGTTTCGTCACTTCCGGACGTCATCTGAGGGCGTAATCAACCACTCATGAGGCCGGCTTTTTATATTGATGACAGATTTACCCAGCGAATCAGGGAGACAGAGAAACTAACCACTCCCATTGCTCTAATCCAGCTCTCAGGACTGTCAGCAGAGGAGGGATCTGGCTCATGGCCCGCTGGCACTGTTTTAGACTGAACCAGCCGGCAGCATTTAAAAAACCAGTGACTTTTACAACTTATTTGACTTCCATCTTAGATACTGATGTCCCAAGTGGAATTCAAATACATTTTCTGCATATGAGTCAAATACACAAATATGTAACAAATATACTAAATGTGTGTACACACTTACTGGTGGGAACAATCGAAAAATCAAAAATTGCAAAAAATGCAAATGAAGATGCAGCTAAAACAAACCACAGAATAGGGAAGGAAATGACACAGGAAATGCAATGCAAACTCCCGAATGACACACGTCCTTCTTGTTTACCGTTCTCATAGCAAACATGAAAGACAGATATTGAAATGAGTAAATCTTTGACAGATCTTATTATGTTGATCCAATATTTCAATAAAAGTGTATGTGTGAATTTACACCCATATAAAATAGTGATTAACCCGGGAGGATGTATTCACAATAGCTTTGCATTTCATTATAAAATTAGGATTCTGGTCATTGCAACCGCTATTCCAATTTAGCCACACTCTTAGTAGATAGATATTAAAATGCATTAAACGATAATACATGTCCAAAAAATAAAATTATGTATATTCTACGGCACATGAAATATATTTAAAATGCATTTAAAATCGCATCTTGATGCGATATTTAAAATTTATGAGGTTAAATCTAGAAGTATACTTAAAATTAATAGATTATTAGCTATATCAACAGGGAGTATGTGTACTGTTACTAAATGATAAAAAGTGTTTTGTATTATGTATCACTAATAAAACAATTTATATCTAGCTCTATGTTTAAGCCGCGGGGGGAGAGCACATCTACAGAATAGATCCACTGGGTTTCGTGTTTCGACAATTCACGGATACGGTTAAGACCCCTCCAGTGGGTTTGGAGTTGTTCTATCCCCCAAAATTCCAACCCCTTGGGGTCTCTGTTGTGTTCCAACCTAAAGTGCAGAGACACATTGTGGTCTTTATACCCATTTTTTATATTGTTGATGTGCTCTGCAATTCTGACACGTAGTAGCCTTTTGGTCCGGCCTATATATAACAGGCCACAGGGACACCTTAGCGCATATACTACATAAGAACTGTTACACGTGATAAATTGTTTTATCTCGAAGGAACGTGCATTTACTGGAGAAGTAAAGCTACTGATACCCCTCATAGGTCTGGTGACTTCCCTGCATGCTTTACACTTTCTGCACGCAAAGAAACCATTACGGTCCCAGAACGTCTGTGGTTTTGCGGGGGGATCTAAAACTTTTTTAACGATTCTATCTCCAAAGTTGACTGATTTTCTGTAGATGAACTGCGGTACAGGTGGAAGTACATTTGTCAACTTTTTATCCATTAGAAGGATATGCCAATGTGCTTTAAAAATGTTTTCAACTTCTTTATATTGGGAATGAAATTGTGAGATAAATCCCCATTCATTTTTTCGTGCACTTTCTTTCTTTAATAGTTTCTCCTGAGTTAATTCTTGTAGGCATTCTGATCTGGGTAAAGTTGCCACTTCCTCTACCACTTTTTGTAGTATTTCTGTTTTGTATCCTTTAGCCTCAAACCTTTCTACGAGGATCCTAGATTGTAGATGGAATTGCGTATCCTCGGAACAGTTTCTTCTCACCCTCATAAGCTGCCCCTTCGGAATATTTTTAAGCCACAGTGGGTGATGACCGCTAGTAATCGGCAGATAACTATTCCTGTCCGTTTTTTTAAAAAATACCTTGGTCTCCAGTTTATCATTTTTTCTGTATATAGTGACGTCTAAAAAATTAATTGTTTCATTGTGCCAGTTCGAACTCAGTCTAATATTATTGTCATTACAATTTAAAATTTGTAAAAATTGTTCAAGAGACTCAGTTGATCCTGCCCAAATAAACATTACAGGAGTGGTTAGATTTCTTCAATGGAGTAGGTTTCAAATTACAGGAACTTGTGCTCCAAAGGAAGAAACGCAAAATGGCTAATATTGAACTCAAAATCACTGATTTACAACAACAATTAGAGCCTATTAAAGATAGTCAGTCAATCATTGATTTCAACACTAGAGTCCAAAAAAGATTAGAAAAGGTTGATAGAGATACGCAAAAAAAGAAAATTAAAAAATATCACAGGGATTTAGAAGATTTCAAAACCAATCACATGTATTCTTGGCAATCAGTTCCCAATAATAAAGAAGGGACATCTGCACCCATCCAGGGTTCACAGGTCCCCACACAGACAGCTGTCATTCCCAATCCTCTGTCTGGTCATCAGGTCTATGAGAATGATTATATAGAGGATATTTCATATTCTCCGAAAACCTCTACCCCAAAGTTTTCGACCCCTGTACAAAGAAGGGGAGGGAAAGGAGGCGGCTGGAAGAAACAGGGCAAACAGAGGGGTGATGTTCAAAAAGGGTATCAGGCACCTGGGCTGACTAATGTACCGGTACACAATAGATTTCAGCCATTGCAAGGATACCAAGTAAACCCAGAATGTCATGATTATCAACCTCCTATCCGCCCTTTTTTAGGAAGAGGGAGGGGTTTCCAATGGAGGGGACGGGGGGGACCCCCACGCAGAGGGAAACCCCCCTCGCACCCCCAGATCCCAAACCAGTACAGGGATCCACAACCACTACCTCAGTACAGAGGCCCTCAACCTCTAACTCAGTACAGAGGACCACAAACTTGGGTCCATCAAAAAATGCCTTATTGGAAGGAACAGCAATCACAAAAGAACCACCCGCAGCAATCAGTGATGGACAAAAACAACACAGAGGATGTAGGGCAGGATCTAGAATCCAAAAAAAGAAGAAGGGGGTCCGAATAGGGGGCATTTTCAACTTATCCAAAGTTCAACTAACACAGAAAGAAACCAATATTTTAAACCTTGGTCTCAAATGTGGCCTAAAAAAGCCCATCAATAAGTTTAATGTCTTTATTGATGTTCACAAATATATCAGAAGAGTGAACATCAAAAAATACTTCTTGGGTAGTAGTTTGCCCCCCAGCACCACTGCTGTACATAAACCCAATGAAGTAATTAACAGTGGTCTAAAAAATAAATCCCTGTTCAATCCCTTAAACAACCCAAATCATCATGTGGAGGTCTTTAAGGGTCTTATCTTACGGGATCTAGAACATTTGAAACCAAAGAAAGATGTAAACATGAGGCACATCAGTGAGGGCATCTCCAGCCTGGAAAAAAGGAAAGACATTATCATAAGGCCCGCCGATAAGGGAGGAGGAGTGGTGATACTCCCGAAGGAGATGTATCATGGTCAAATCATGGAAATGTTGTCAGATCAAGTGACGTATAGGCCTCTAGAGAAAGACCCAACTAAAGAGTATAAAAATCAACTAAAAACTCTCGTGGAGATGGGATCCAAAAGTGGGGTATTGAACGAAAAAGAGAGACGATACTTGGTACCATTAAGTAATCGCATACCCACTCTATACACTCTGCCCAAGATCCATAAAGATGCCATAAATCCCCCTGCAAGACCCATAGTAAACAGTATAGAGTCAGTCTCTGCCAGAATGGGTCAGTATCTAGATTGCTTCTTGCAAAAAAGTGTGGTTAACACTCGGTCCTATTTAAGAGACACAAAAAGTTTTTTAAATCTTTTACAGGTGGTGGATTTAACGGACAAACCTCAAGTTTTGTTGGTAACAGCCGATGTAGCGTCGTTGTATTCTATAATACAACATGACGATGCTCTATTAGCATTAAATTGGGCACTCTGCCAAAGAGATGATTTACCTTTTAATCAGAAAGTCTTTTTAAGGAACGCTCTTGATTTTTGCCTTGGCCATAATTATTTTTGGTACGGCAATAAATTTTACACACAACAGAGGGGCGTGGCAATGGGCGCAAAGTTTGCGCCGAGCATTGCAAACTTATTTATGGCAGAATGGGAAGATAAGACCATTTTTAAAAACCAACGTCCGGAACTGATTTTTTATAAACGTTATATAGACGATCTGTTTTTTATTTGGGCAGGATCAACTGAGTCTCTTGAACAATTTTTACAAATTTTAAATTGTAATGACAATAATATTAGACTGAGTTCGAACTGGCACAATGAAACAATTAATTTTTTAGACGTCACTATATACAGAAAAAATGATAAACTGGAGACCAAGGTATTTTTTAAAAAAACGGACAGGAATAGTTATCTGCCGATTACTAGCGGTCATCACCCACTGTGGCTTAAAAATATTCCGAAGGGGCAGCTTATGAGGGTGAGAAGAAACTGTTCCGAGGATACGCAATTCCATCTACAATCTAGGATCCTCGTAGAAAGGTTTGAGGCTAAAGGATACAAAACAGAAATACTACAAAAAGTGGTAGAGGAAGTGGCAACTTTACCCAGATCAGAATGCCTACAAGAATTAACTCAGGAGAAACTATTAAAGAAAGAAAGTGCACGAAAAAATGAATGGGGATTTATCTCACAATTTCATTCCCAATATAAAGAAGTTGAAAACATTTTTAAAGCACATTGGCATATCCTTCTAATGGATAAAAAGTTGACAAATGTACTTCCACCTGTACCGCAGTTCATCTACAGAAAATCAGTCAACTTTGGAGATAGAATCGTTAAAAAAGTTTTAGATCCCCCCGCAAAACCACAGACGTTCTGGGACCGTAATGGTTTCTTTGCGTGCAGAAAGTGTAAAGCATGCAGGGAAGTCACCAGACCTATGAGGGGTATCAGTAGCTTTACTTCTCCAGTAAATGCACGTTCCTTCGAGATAAAACAATTTATCACGTGTAACAGTTCTTATGTAGTATATGCGCTAAGGTGTCCCTGTGGCCTGTTATATATAGGCCGGACCAAAAGGCTACTACGTGTCAGAATTGCAGAGCACATCAACAATATAAAAAATGGGTATAAAGACCACAATGTGTCTCTGCACTTTAGGTTGGAACACAACAGAGACCCCAAGGGGTTGGAATTTTGGGGGATAGAACAACTCCAAACCCACTGGAGGGGTCTTAACCGTATCCGTGAATTGTCGAAACACGAAACCCAGTGGATCTATTCTGTAGATGTGCTCTCCCCCCGCGGCTTAAACATAGAGCTAGATATAAATTGTTTTATTAGTGATACATAATACAAAACACTTTTTATCATTTAGTAACAGTACACATACTCCCTGTTGATATAGCTAATAATCTATTAATTTTAAGTATACTTCTAGATTTAACCTCATAAATTTTAAATATCGCATCAAGATGCGATTTTAAATGCATTTTAAATATATTTCATGTGCCGTAGAATATACATAATTTTATTTTTTGGACATGTATTATCGTTTAATGCATTTTAATATCTATCTACTAAGAGTGTGGCTAAATTGGAATAGCGGTTGCAATGACCAGAATCCTAATTTTATAATGAAATGCAAAGCTATTGTGAATACATCCTCCCGGGTTAATCACTATTTTATATGGGTGTAAATTCACACATACACTTTTATTGAAATATTGGATCAACATAATAAGATCTGTCAAAGATTTACTCATTTCAATATCTGTCTTTCATGTTTGCTATGAGAACGGTAAACAAGAAGGACGTGTGTCATTCGGGAGTTTGCATTGCATTTCCTGTGTCATTTCCTTCCCTATTCTGTGGTTTGTTTTAGCTGCATCTTCATTTGCATTTTTTGCAATTTTTGATTTTTCGATTGTTCCCACCAGTAAGTGTGTACACACATTTAGTATATTTGTTACATATTTGTGTATTTGACTCATATGCAGAAAATGTATTTGAATTCCACTTGGGACATCAGTATCTAAGATGGAAGTCAAATAAGTTGTAAAAGTCACTGGTTTTTTAAATGCTGCCGGCTGGTTCAGTCTAAAACAGTGCCAGCGGGCCATGAGCCAGATCCCTCCTCTGCTGACAGTCCTGAGAGCTGGATTAGAGCAATGGGAGTGGTTAGTTTCTCTGTCTCCCTGATTCGCTGGGTAAATCTGTCATCAATATAAAAAGCCGGCCTCATGAGTGGTTGATTACGCCCTCAGATGACGTCCGGAAGTGACGAAACGCGTCAGGGTCGTAATCAACCGGAAGTGACGTTTTGCGCTCCACGGAAGGGAACCAGGAAGCGAACGGTATAGGTGTGGACGGTTCGCATCTAGGAATTCCTCCCGGGGAACATTAATACAGGCACAGTGCACCTTTCAATGCTCAATGTTTTTATTCATCTGGTACGCATATTTTATATGGGGAATTTGTTTTTAGGAATTGTTTAATAAACTGTCTTAAGCAATATTACACTATCTGGCATTTCATTTTCTCCCCATGCTGTACATACCGTGAGGGTCTTGCACCACCTGGTGGCTGAAGCAAGGAGACGGCAAAGATTTAAAGATCATTTCTCAAAGGCTTGTGATTATAGACATTGTGGTGAGTGCAATGGGGAGCAGGTGTGTTAAATTTGGTGTTATTGCTCTCACTCTCTCATACTGGTCGCTGTAAGCTGATGTATGCTAAAGACCTTGCGCTCCTCCACCGTCCGTTTGAGGATGCCCCTCAGATGCTCAATAGGGTTTAGGTCTGGAGACATGCTTGGCCAGTCCATAACCTTTACCCTCAGCTTCTTTAGCAAAGCAGTGGTCGTCTTGGAGGTTTGTTTGGGGTCATTATCATGTTGGAATACTGCCTGCTGCCCAGTCTCTGAAGGGAGGGGATCATGCTCTGCTTCAGTATGTCACAGTACATGTTGGCATTCATGGTTCCCTCAATGAACTGTAGCTCCCCAGTGCCGGCAGCACTCATGCAGCCCCAGACCATGACACTCCCACCACCATGCTTGACTGTAGGCAAGAAACACTTGTCTTTGTACTCCTCACCTGGTTGCCGCCACACACACTTGACACTCATCAGTCCACAGAACATGGTTCCTTTAATCCATGTCCTTAGTCTGCTTGTCTTCAGCAAACTGTTTGCGGGCTTTCTTGTGCATCATCTTTAGAAGAGGCTTCCTTCTGGGATGACAGCCATGCAGACCAATTTGATGCAGTGTGCCGTGTATGGTCTGAGCACTGACAGGCTGACCCCCCACCCCTTCATCCTTTGCAGTAGGGATGAGCCGAACACCCCCCGGTTCGGTTCGCACCAGAACCTGCGAACGGACCGAAAGTTCGCACGAACGTTAGAACCCCATTGACGTCTATGGGACTCGAACGTTCGAAATCAAAAGTGCTCATTTTAAAGGCTAATTTGCATGGTATTGTCCTAAAAAGGGTTTGGGGACCCGGGTTCTACCCCAGGGGACATGTATCAATGCAAAAAAAACTTTTAAAAACGGCCGTTTTTTCGGGAGCAGTGATTTTAATGATGCTTAAAGTAAAAAAAAAAAGTGAAATATTCCTTTAAATATCGTACCTGGGGGGTGTCTATAGTATGCCTGTAAAGTGGCGCGTGTTTCCCGTGTTTAGAACAGTCCCTGCACCAAATGTCATTTTTAAAGGAAAAAATCTCATTTAAAACTGCTTGCGGGTTTAATGTCATGTCGGGTCATGGCAATATGGATGAAAATCAGTGAGACAAACGGCATGGGTACCCCCCCAGTCCATTACCAGGCCCTTTGGGTCTTGTATGGATATTAAGGGGAACCCCGCACCCAAATTAAAATAAGGAAAGGCCCTATATACTCTGAACAGCAGTATACAGGCGGTGCAAACAAGACAGGGACTGTAGGTTTGTTGTTAAGTAGAATCTCTTTGTAATTTTGAACGGGTACATTTTTAACGTGTTTAGCTCCAGCCAAAAAATCTTTTTTAAGCTTTTTGGAAAACATAGGGAAGGGTTATCACCCCTGTGACATTTGTTTTGCTGTCTTTCCTCCTCTTCAGAAGATTTCACCTCACTTTTTGTCCCAATGAAAAATGTTTTTTGAAAATTTGGGTTTTTTTGTGGAACAAGGATTGGAAAGCATCAGTGGAAAGGAGAAATTGTTTTCCCATATTAACTCTTACAGGAGAGAATTTCCCTTCCATGGGGTAGATTTCATCTCACTTCCTGTTGTCTCCTTCCGTTTGCAAGTAGGAGTCGTTTGTAAGTTAGATGTTTGAAAGTAGGGTCCTGCCCTATATACTCAGCAGAAATTTGGGCCTTAGGTGTTGCTGTGGCCACAACACTATAAGCCCTCACAGGGCCCTGCTGTGAAATATTAGATCAAGAATTGTAATTACATGCCCCTGTTGAACAGGAGCTGAAAAATTAGGCCTTAGGCACTGGTGCTGGTGCTACAACACTGCAACCCCTCACAGACACTCTAGTTGGAATGCAGGAACGAGCCCTGCTGCAAAGTATTATATCAAAAATTGTAATTACACGCCCCTGTTAAACAGGGGCTGAAAAATTGTGCCTTAGGCACTGGTGGTGGCGCCCAGAACCAAAAATGTTCTTACAAGCTATCAGCGTGATGATTGAGGAGGAAGAGGATAATTACTCAGGGATAGTCACTCAGCATCAGCATAGGCAGTCTTTGAAGGGATCTGAGATTTCAAAAAAAATTATTCGGTTACATCAGCATCAGGTGCTTGGTAGCTGGTGGTGATCCAAGACTGATTCATTTTTATGAAGGTCAGCCGATCGACCGAGTCGGTGGACAGACGCACCCTGTGATCGGTTACCACGCCTCCAGCAGCACTGAATGTGCGTTCCGAAAGAACGCTGGATGCAGGACAGGCCAGTAGCTCAATTGCATACTGTGCAAGCTCTGGCCAGTGATCCATCCTCAAGACCCAGTAACCCAGAGGATTTTCGGTGGGAAAGGTGTCCAAGTCTGATCTTGCCCCTAGGTATTCCTGCACCATGTAAAACAGACGCTGGCGATGGTTGCTGGAACCGATCATACCTTGGGGCTGCGGACCAAAAAATTGTCTGAACGCATCGGTCAGACGGCCACCTTCTCCACCACTCCTTCTTTGACTGACCGAAGCCTCAGCAACACGTTGTCCAGAAACAGGAGTTTGTAACCTCCCAGTCTCTGGGAACGCATTGCACAGACCTTTCTGCAAGGCCTCCCGAAAATGTTTCATCCTCTGCTCCCTCTGCGATGGCAAGATAAGGACCTTACCCTTGTAACGTGGATCAAGGAGGGTTGCCAGCCAGTATTGGTCCTTCTCCTTGATACCACGAATACGAGGATCCTTACGCAGGCTTTGCAGGATCAGGGAGGCCATGCAGCGTAGGTTTGCTGAGGCATTCGGTCCGGAGTCCTCTGGGTCACTAAGGACGACAACGTCCGCAGCCACCTCCTCCCAGCCACGTACAAGTCCATGTGTTTCTTGGGACTGATCCCTTAAAGACTGCTGCTGATGCTGAGTGCCAGGCTCCACCTCCATACTGACACAATCTTCCTCCTCCTCCTCCTCCTCCTCGTCCTCTTCCTGTGTGATCGGCGGGCACGCAGGAACACTGTCTGGATAAAGGGGGCCTTGAGAGCTAAGGAAGTCCTCCTCTTCCTGCCTCTGTTCTGCCTCAAGTGCCCTGTCCATTATTCCACGCAGCGTGTGCTCCAACAGGTGGACAAGGGGGACAGTGTCACTGATGCATGCACTGTCACTGCTCACCATCCTCGTGGCCTCCTCGAATGGTGACAGGACAGTGCATGCATCCCTGATCATGGCCCACTGGCGTGGGGAAAAAAAACCAAGCTCCCCTGACCCTGTCCTGGTGCCATAGTCGCACAGGTACTCATTGATGGCCCTCTGCTGCGTGTGCAGCCGCTGCAGCATGGCCAACGTTGAGTTCCACTTGGTGGGCATGTCACAGATTAGGCGGTTCTTGGGCAGGTTAAACTCCTTTTGGAGGTCCGTCAGCCGAGCACTGGCATTATATGACCGGCGGAAATGCACACAGACTTTCCTGGCCTGCCTCAGGACATCCTGTAAGCCCGGGTACCTGCCCAAGAACCGCTGAACCACCAAGTTAAGGACGTGAGCCAAACAGGGCACATGGGTCATTTGTCCCTGTCGGAGGGCAGAGAGGAGGTTGGTGCCATTGTCGCAAACCACCATTCCTGCCTTAAGTTGGCGTGGCGTCAACCACCTCTGAACCTGCCCCTGCAGAGCTGACAGAACCTCTGCCCCAGTGTGGCTCCTGTCCCCCAAGCACACCAGCTCAAGCACCGCATGGCATCTTTTGGCCTGCGTACTTGCGTAGCCCCTTGAACGACTACGGAGCACCGCTGGTTCCGAGGAAGAGGCCATGGAGGAAGAAGAAGAGGAGGGGGTGGAGGAGAGAGGTGTGTCACAATCAGCATTTTGGAGGCGTGGTGGCGGAACAACCTCCAATACTACTGCACCTTGTCCTGCATCCTTCCCAGCTGCCAGCAGAGTCACCCAATGCGCCGTGAAACTTAGGTAACGTCCCTGTCCATGCCTGCTGGACCATGAGTCAGCGGTAATATGCACCTTACCGCTGACCGCCCTGTCCAGCGAGGCATGGACATTGCCTTCCACATGCCGGTAGAGAGCCGGAATCGCCTTCCGTGAGAAAAAGTGGCGTTTGGGTACCTGCCACTGAGGAACCGCACATTCCACAAACTCACGGAAGGGGGCAGAGTCTACCAACTGAAAAGGCAGCAGTTGAAGTGCTAGCAATTTTGCCAAGCTAGCATTCAACCGCTGGGCATGTGGATGGCTGGGAGCAAACTTTTTTCGGTGGTGCAGCAGCTGGGGCAGGGAAATTTGCCTGGTACAATCTGACGTCGGTGTACCAAAAGCAGATTGCCCACAAGTACTTGGCTGTGACACACCTAATTCTACACCTTCATTCCTCTCACTGCAGGTCTAAGGGAGGACTGGAGGTCTAGTGGGGTTGGAAATCTCAGCTGATGAGGAGCAAGGAGAGATCCTCTTTGTTCTTTGGTGTGGGTCTTTTAGATATGCTTGCCAACGAACTGCATGGCAGGTCAACATATGTCTGGTCAAGCATGTGGTACCCAAGCGGGAGATGTTTTGGCCACGCGAGATACGCTTGAGACATATGTTGCAAATAGCAGCGGTGCGATCTGATGCACTGGTCTCAAAAAAGGCCCACACCAAAGAACTTTTTGAATAACGCGCAGAGACTGCAGCGCCCTGCACATGTGGAGCTTTGGGGTGTGATGCAGTCAATGTGCTGCCCTTAGGCTGGCCCCTGAAGGGCATCCTGCCTCGTTGGTGATGTGCCGCCTCCTCCTCCTCCTCCTCCTCCTCTCTCCTATCAGGCACCCACGTTGAGTCAGTGACCTCATCATCCCCTCCCTCCTCATCACTGGAGCAAACCTGGCAGTATGCTGCAGCAGGGGGAGCATGACTGCCAGATTGCTGTCCTTCTTGGGCACCCCCTCTGTCCGTGCTCATGTTACTGCCTTCATTGAGCTCAGTATCATCATCAGAGCCTTCCAAACGCTGGGCATCCTCCTGGAGCATGTACCCAACACTGTGGTCAAACAGTTCGAGGGAATCCTCAGGAGGACATGGTGGAGCTAGGGAAGGAGTCACTGATGACATTGAGCTGAGGGAAGAGGCCGCTGCTTTGCCAGACAAAGCACCCTGGGTGAGAGAGGATGAGGAGGATGAGGACGGCTTGGTCATCCACTCGACCAAGTCTTCCGCATGTTGCGGCTCAACACGGCCAGCTGCCGAAAAAAAGGCCAAGCGTGTCCCATGGCCGGGGACCAGCACTAGACACAGAGCCTGCTTGCCCTCTCTTATTGGCTTGTGATTGTCTGCCTCTCCTTCTTGGCCTTCCAGACATACTAATGGCCTGTAGCTGCACTAAGCTGGGATAGAACACCAGTAATTTTCTTCAGGTAGCTTTATATACTGTAACCAGACAAGCCTGCCTGTCAGTAGGAAGATAACAGGAACGGATCTAGCTGAACACTGTGAGCAGGACGCACTGTACTAAATGTAAATAGTCTAGCTGCCTGACCGTGGTACTAATAGGATCAAATAGAACACCAGTAATTTTCTTCAGGTAGCTTTATATACTGTAACCAGACAAGCCTGCCTGTCAGTAGGAAGATAACAGGAACGGATCTAGCTGAACACTGTGAGCAGGACGCACTGTACTAAATGTAAATAGTCTAGCTGCCTGACCGTGGTACTAATAGGATCAAATAGAACACCTGTAATTTTCTTCAGGTAGCTTTATATACTGTAACCAGACAAGCCTGCCTGTCAGTAGGAAGATAACAGGAACGGATCTAGCTGAACACTGTGAGCAGGACGCACTGTACTAAATGTAAATAGTCTAGCTGCCTGACCGTGGTACTAATAGGATCAAATAGAACACCTGTAATTTTCTTCAGGTAGCTTTATATACTGTAACCAGACAAGCCTGCCTGTCAGTAGGAAGATAACAGGAACGGATCTAGCTGAACACTGTGAGCAGGACGCACTGTACTAAATGTAAATAGTCTAGCTGCCTGACCGTGGTACTAATAGGATCAAATAGAACACCTGTAATTTTCTTCAGGTAGCTTTATATACTGTAACCAGACAAGCCTGCCTGTCAGTAGGAAGATAACAGGAACGGATCTAGCTGAACACTGTGAGCAGGACGCACTGTACTAAATGTAAATAGTCTAGCTGCCTGACCGTGGTACTAATAGGATCAAATAGAACACCTGTAATTTTCTTCAGGTAGCTTTATATACTGTAACCAGACAAGCCTGCCTGTCAGTAGGAAGATAACAGGAACGGATCTAGCTGAACACTGTGAGCAGGACACACTGCACTAAATGTAAATAGTCTAGAAGATAACAGGAACGGATCTAGCTGAACACTGTGAGCAGGACACACTGCACTAAATGTAAATAGTCTAGAAGATAACAGGAACGGATCTAGCTGAACACTGTGAGCAGGACGCACTGCACTAAATGTAAATAGTCTAGAAGATAACAGGAACGGATCTAGCTGAACACTGTGAGCAGGACGCACTGCACTAAATGTAAATAGTCTGGAAGATAACAGGAACGGATCTAGCTAAACTGAATACAGTGTATATATATATATATGCAACACCTGGGATGCATATATATACACAATACACTGTAAGTGCAGCTAACTGACTGACTGTTCTGCCTAATCTATCTAACTCAAATCAAATGACACTGTCTCTCTCTCTCTCTCTCTCTATCTCTCAGCACACCGGAACACACACTACACAGGGCCGCCGTGCAGGCGGCCTTATATAGTGTGGGGCGTGTACTAAATCCCCTGAGCCATAATTGGCCAAAGCCTCCTTGGCTTTGGCCAATTACGGCTCTCTGTTCAGGCGGCGCTGTGATTGGCCAAGCATGCGGGTCATAGTGCATGCTTGGCCAATCATCAGCCAGCAATGCACTGCGATGCCGCAGTGAATTATGGGCCGTAACGCGCCACACGAATTTGGCGCGAACGGCCCATATCGTTCGCAATTCGGCGAACGACCGAACAGCCGATGTTCGAGTCGAACATGGGTTCGACTCGAACACGAAGCTCATCCCTACTCTGCAGCAATGCTGGCAGCCCTCGTACGTCTATTTACCAAAGACAACCTCTGGATATGACGCCGTGCACGTGCACTCAGCTTCTTTGGTCGACCATGGCGAGGCCTGTTCTGAGTTATACCGTGGCCTGTATGGTCTTGGCCACCGTGCTGCAGCTCCGTTTCTGGGTTTCTGGCAATCTTCTTATAGCCTAGGCCATCTTTATGTAGAGCAACCATTCTTTTTTTCAGATCCTCAGAGATTTCTTTGCCATGAGGTGCCATGTTGAACTTCCAGTGACCAGTATGAGAGCATGAGATTGATAATACCAAATTTAACACACCTGCTCCCCATTCACACCTGAGACCTTGTAACACTAACGAGTCAATTTGGACATTTTCACTTAGGGGTGTACTCACTTTTGTTGTCAGTGGTTTAGACATTAATGGCTGTGTGAGTTATTTTGAGGTGACAGCAAATGTACACTGTTATACAAGCTGTACACTCACTACTTTACATTGTAGCAAAGTGTCATTTCTTCAGTGTTGTCAAATGAATAGATATAATAAAATATTTACAAAAATGTGAGGGGTGTTCTCACTTTTGTGAGATACTGTATATACTGTATATAAACTTAGAAAAATAGAAATACATAAAATCTTTATGAGATATCACAGTTAAAAGATTTTTTAATTGTGATGTATATAGATATTTGGACATCATTTGGAGTTTGCACCTCAGAAACAATCAGCCTGCCTCTGTACCAGCAGTCTTCAGTCCTGCCTATCAGTCCAGCCTGTTTCAGTGCCAGCTGCTCCAGTCCAGCCTGTTCCAGTGCCAGCTGCTCCTGTCCAGCCTGTTCCAGTGCCAGCTGCTCCAGTCCAGCCTGTTCCAGTGCCAGCTGCTCCAGTCCAGCCTGTTCCAGTGCCAACTGCTCCAGTCAAGCCTGTTCCAGTGCCAGCTGCTCCAGTCCAGCCTGTTCCAGTGACAGCTGCTCCAGTCCAGCCTGTTCCACTACCAGCTGCTCCAGTCCAGCCTGTTCCTGTGCCAGCTGCTCCAGTCCAGCCTGTTCCAGTGCCAGCTGCCCCAGTCCAGCCTGTTCCTGTGCCAGCTGCTCCAGTCCAGCCTGTTCCAGTGCCAGCTGCTCCAGTCCAGCCTGTTCCAGTGCCAGCTGCTCCAGTCCAGCCTGTTCCAGTGCCAGCTGCTCCAGTCCAGCCTGTTCCAGTGCCAGCTGCTCCAGTCCAGTCTGTTCCAGTGCCAGCTGCTCCAGTCCAGCCTGTTCCAGTGCCAGCTGCTCCAGTCCAGCCTGTTCCAGTGCCAGCTGCTCCAGTCCAGCCTGTTCCAGTGCCAGCTGCTCCAGTCCACCCTGTTCCAGTGCCAGCTGCTCCAGTCCAGCCTGTTCCAGTGCCAGCTGCTCCAGTCCAGCCTGTTCCAGTGCCAGCTGCTCCAGTCCAGCCTGTTCCAGTGCCAGCTGCTCCAGTCCAGCCTGTTCCAGTGCCAGCTGCTCCAGTCCAGCCTGTTCCAGTGCCAGCTGCTCCAGTCCAGCCTGTTCCAGTGCCAGCTGCTCCAGTCCAGCTTGTTCCAGTGCCAGCTGCTCCAGTCCAGCCTGTTCCAGTGCCAGCTGCTCCAGTCCAGCCTGTTCCAGTGCCAGCTGCTCCAGTCCAGCCTGTTTTATTGCCAGCTGCTACAGTCCAGCCTGTTCTAGTGCCAGCTGCTCCAGTCCAGCCTGTTCCAGTGACAGCTGCTCCAGCCCAGCCTGTTCCAGTACCATCTGCTCCAGTTCAGTCTGCTTCGGTGCCAGCTTTTCCAGTCCAGCCTTTTCCAGTGTCAGCTGCTCCAGTCCAGCCTGTTCCACTACCAGCTGCTCCAGTCCAGCCTGTTCCTGTGCCAGCTGCTCCAGTCCAGCCTGTTCCAGTGCCAGCTGCCCCAGTCCAGCCTGTTCCTGTGCCAGCTGCTCCAGTCCAGCCTGTTCCAGTGCCAGCTGCTCCAGTCCAGCCTGTTCCAGTGCCAGCTGCTCCAGTCCAGCCTGTTCCAGTGCCAGCTGCTCCAGTCCAGCCTGTTCCAGTGCCAGCTGCTCCAGTCCAGTCTGTTCCAGTGCCAGCTGCTCCAGTCCAGCCTGTTCCAGTGCCAGCTGCTCCAGTCCAGCCTGTTCCAGTGCCAGCTGCTCCAGTCCAGCCTGTTCCAGTGCCAGCTGCTCCAGTCCACCCTGTTCCAGTGCCAGCTGCTCCAGTCCAGCCTGTTCCAGTGCCAGCTGCTCCAGTCCAGCCTGTTCCAGTGCCAGCTGCTCCAGTCCAGCCTGTTCCAGTGCCAGCTGCTCCAGTCCAGCCTGTTCCAGTGCCAGCTGCTCCAGTCCAGCCTGTTCCAGTGCCAGCTGCTCCAGTCCAGCCTGTTCCAGTGCCAGCTGCTCCAGTCCAGCCTGTTCCAGTGCCAGCTGCTCCAGTCCAGCCTGTTCCAGTGCCAGCTGCTCCAGTCCAGCCTGTTTTATTGCCAGCTGCTACAGTCCAGCCTGTTCTAGTGCCAGCTGCTCCAGTCCAGCCTGTTCCAGTGACAGCTGCTCCAGCCCAGCCTGTTCCAGTACCATCTGCTCCAGTTCAGTCTGCTTCGGTGCCAGCTTTTCCAGTCCAGCCTTTTCCAGTGTCAGCTGCTCCAGTCCTCCCTGGACTGCAGAATCAGATGTAAAAAATATGGCAATCCTAGAACACCTGATCTCAAGTAATCAGTGAATTATCAGGACAGCATGATATTCGCAAGCATAGACTGGATGATACACAAAAACATGAGGCAGGTAGGCTGTATCTGCAGTATGTATGTACACGTGTATGCTCCTATGTATTGTAATATGCATGGGTTCAAGTCTACGTAGAGGGTTCTTTACTGTAAGAGAGGCAAGGATGTGGAATTCCCTTCCACAGGCGGTGGTCTCAGCGGGGAGCATTGATAGCTTCAAGAAACTATTAGATAATCACCTGAATGACCGCAATATACAGGGATATGTAATGTAATACTGACACATAATCACACACATAGGTTGGACTTGATGGACTTGTGTCTTTTTTCAACCTCACCTACTATGTAACTATGTAAAATACATGTGCTTTTGCATTTCCTGTACATAGCACATTTGGATGAGAAGCTCTATTATGAGATCTCACCTTCAATACAACAATGATCTAGCACTCAAAGAAGAAGCATAAGCACCACTCTGATCACAGCTGATCCGCCTCTGCTACCACACTGATAGGTTCCAGCCCAGCTTGTGTTGTGGCTGTCTTCATAGAAGAGTAACTAAATAACATAGTAAGAGCATCAACTAACTAGCTGTTTTTCTACTAATGCTCTCTACCTTGTCTGTGGATATGTTATTTTAAGCATGTGATTCTTAATAAAGGAGATTTTAGCCGTGCGGCCGACTACTCTTCTAGCACTCAAAATAACCATCTTATTTCCTGGTCCATATATTTTACTTTTTGAATGTGCAATAAAAGGGGTATTTTCTTTCACTAGGGAAAAACAGAAACATATTGATTGCTAATTAATTCCTATATTATCCAGTGTTCAAATACTGTACATACCTACCTACCTAACACTGATGTAATGATACTGAAAGGGGTTGGAGTAACACATTTTCCAGCTGAAGATATCAGCTCTTGCGATCCACTTGTCAACCGAAATATGTATATATACGTTGTGGTTTGCAAGTGGTTTACCGGGATTATGGCTGAAGATATCTGCCATAACTCCAGTATTGTGTTTTTGCAGCCAGTGGTCAGCTTTCTCATGAAACTTTTCCCAGTGGTTCATGAGCGAAATGGAATGGTTTCTGAAGTGTCGGGAGGGAATGTCCCCCCCTCCCACTGCTCGCCGGTGTTTCTCGGGTTTACCGTTTCCACAGTTCGCCTGAGAAACAGTCCGACAGTATGGCCGGCTGCTCCCATAGGCGATGAAAGAGTAAATACTCTTTCATCACCTCTATGGCCTTGGAGCCCCGGAGCGATGTCATGAAGTCGCTTTCAATCCAGGCTGGAAGTAAAAAAATATATATTTTTTTTAAAGCAAAAGATCAAACATTTTGATTTTGATCTTTTGCTTTTAAAGGTAAAGGAGAGATCTCTCTATAAAGAGGACCTGTCATCCTTATTTCTATTACAAGGGGTGTTTACATTCCTTTAATGGTAATAAAAGTGATTCAAAAAATAAATAAATAAAGGGATAATGTAAAAAATTAAAAGTAAAATAAAGAAGAAAAAAAATTATTTAAAGCGCCCCCATTTCTCTCGCAAGCAGAAGCAAACGCATATGTAAGTCGGACACACATATGTAAACGGTGTTCGCACCACACGTGAGGTACTGCAGCGAACATTAGACCGAAAGCAACATTCTAGCACTAGACGTCCTCTGTAACTCTAAACAGGTAACTGGATCAACTGTGAGTATAGGATTGGGTATATGGGATTGTATGATATTTTTTATCTTATTTATTTATTTATGGTTGAACTAGATGGACTTGTGTCTTTTTTCAACCTAACTATGTAACTATGTTAAGGCATTAAAGCATCGCCTATGGAGATTTTTAAGTACCGAATTTTGTCACCATTCCACGAGCGTGCGCAATTTTGAAGCGTGACATGTTAGGTATCTATTTACTTAGCATAACATCATCTTTCACATTATACAAAAAAGGTGTAAATATTGTCTTTTTTTTTAATTCATTAAAGTGTATATTTTGCAAAAAAATTTTGTTTGCAAAACCGCTGTGCAAATACGATGTGTCATAAAAAATTGCAACATCGCATTTTATTCCCTAGGGTTTCTGCTAAAATAAAATGTATAATGTTTGGGGGTTATAAGTAATTTTCTAGCAAAAAATATATATTTAAACTTGTAAACAAAAAAGTGACAGAAAAAGCCTGGTCGGCAAGTGGTTAAAGACAAAAACATAGAGACTGCCATTTTTTTAGAAGCCTATCCTTCTAAAAATGCTAATTGCTCATCTGAAATGCCTATCGTCTTGCTTAAATACTTTGTTTCTTGCATAAAGCAAGAATGTAGGTAAATTTGGTGTGCAAACCCAGTGGAACTGGTACCACAAAATATCCAAAGCTGAAGTTCCTAGCACTAGGTGGCCCCGAGATACGGGGCCCCAAAATCGGTTCGGAAAATGTCATTCTCTGCTGCAGAAAAGTGCTTGATATTTTCTGAACCGATTTTGGGGCCCCATATCTCAGGGCCACTTGGTGCTAGGAACCCCAAATTTGGTGTGCAAACCCAGTGGAACTTGTACCACAACATATCCAAAGCTGGGGTTCCTAGCACCAAGTGGCCCTGAGATACAGGGCCCCAAAACTGGTTCGGAAAATGTCATTCTCTGCTGCAGAAAAGTGCTTGCCATTTTCTAAACTGATTTTTGGGGCCCTGTATCTCGGGGCTACTTGGTGCTAGAAACCCCAGCTTTGGAAATTTTATGGTGCTAGTTCCACTGGGTTTGCACACCAAATTTGGGGTTCTTAGCACTAAGTGGCCCCGAGATACGGGGCCCCAAATTCGGTCAACTGTGTCCATCTGCAGCAATGTCATTTCGGGACCCTTTGGGTTCAGAGACCCCAAATTTTGGCTGAAGCTAGGGGGCATCTAGGAACCCTTAACTACCGAGTTTGAAGTTCAGGGGACCTATGGCTGCAAATGGGCACAGTGAGACATGCAAATGGGCACAGTGATGCTGCAAAGGGGCATTGTTGACCCTCTTTTCCACTTACAGTAGCTGTGCATTTCTCACCCTCGTCTTATACTCGGGTCAATAAGTTTTTCCCATTTTTTTGTGATAAATTAGGGCCTCGACTTATACTCTGAACGACTTATACTCGAGTATATACGGTATGCCTGCAAAAGGAATGCCACACACTGAAATGCAAAATAATATTCTTCCTTTAATAAAATAGCCAGCCCAGCAGCAACAAGTTCTATTTTGACATTTTTTGTGCTAGGCACAGCTTTTTCTTTGAGAATGTGACGTGTCTAGTGCAAAACATGTCAGAATATAACGTGTTCCTGCTGGACAATTTATAGCCTCAAGCACACTTGATATTTTGCTCTCCTAGATACCTTTCCTCCTGGCAGCAACATTTTTTGCAGAAAAAAAACACTTGACACTTGTAAACTAGTGTAACACTTTTAGACATGTTTGGGCGCATCAAGCGCATAGGCATTAATGTATTATATTGGCCAGAATAATAATTTATTCTGCCCATTGAAATTAATTAACTCTCAAGCACTAAATGCACCCAACGCTTAAGCGCAGTTAGATGCATTTGCATGCGTTTCTATGCATCAATAATTTTTTATGCCAAAATGTTGCTGTTCTGGATGCATTGGCTGGGTTTGTGTTTCTGTCCCTAAATGCCCCTGCCTCTAAACTCCTCTAAAGGCCAAAGTGTGCATGGACACATAGGTTAACACACAGGGGCATTTAGAAGTAGGAAAAGAAAACCGCCAGACGCCCCTAGGAGCGGCAGAGAAAGCATCCACTGTGCATGATACCTAACAAGGGAAGAATTTTATTTTGCATCTGTGTGTGGCACTCCTGTTGCTGGTACAATTGACCATGTTGACTGAATTACTGAATTAATTTTGGTATAAATGGTGGGGTATGTTCATGAAACTCATTCAAACTGAGGAAGCCACTTGGATAAATAGTTAAATATCTTCAACATTACAGAACAAGTCGATTTGAAGCCAAATTTAATATCCTAATCATCTTTTTGATACTTGAAAGCAATAAGTTGCAACCTACATTTAGTAAATGATGCCTATTATTATGCCATCATTCATTCTAATTATGGTCTACCTAAACATTGAAGTTTGCCAAGATGACTCTGAATATTTCTTGTTTAAAAGCATTGTACACTTTCAATTTTTTTGTTTTAACTACAGTAGGTATTACTGTAGTTATTTTCCCTGTGTCATTTATTTGCTTTACCTTGATTGGCTCACATGTTGTGGCTCCAGTTTGTTGTGTCATGGACGATCAATTTCCCTATGTCCATGTATTCATTCAGTTAACTTGTCCTTATTTGCTAAAAGGACAGGTAACTTCTTGATCTGGTTCATGTGGTGTCTAATCCATGCCACGCTATTTCCTCTGTGTTGCATCACGTGTGGGAGTGCTAATCTGGTGAATCACATCTCTTCCCTTCATTGTTCTACCTGCTTTTGTCTGTTTCAGATCTAATAACAATGCAGCTTTCACCTGCAGAAGACTGGACTTATGCCTCGTACACACGATCGGACATTCCGACAACAAAATCCATGTTTTTTTTCTGACGGATGTTGGCTCAAACTTGTCTTGCATACACACAGTCACACAAAGTTGGTCGGAAATTCCGAACGTCAAGAACGCGGTGACGTACAACAGGTACGACGAGCCGAGAAAAATGAAGTTCAATAGCCAGTGCCTCGCTTCTGCTTGATTCCTAGCATGCGTGGCACGGAATTGTGCACACACGATCGGAATTTATGCGAACGGATTTTGTTGTTGGAAAATTTGAGAACCAGATCTCAAATTTTGTGCGATGGAAATTCCGATGGAAACTGTTCGATGGATCCTACACACGGTCAGAATTTCCGACAAGAGGCTCCCATCAAACATTTTCCGTCAGAAAATCCGACCGTGTGTACGGGGCATTAGAGGCCCAGGGATTATAGGATATTTTGTTTCTTCACAGGAAATGTTAGTTCTCAAACTGCAGAAAGGGGTTGTGCATTAACCCGAGCAGTGCCATGCCTCATGTTTGAACAAAGAAACTGCTGACAAAGGAATGTTTAGATCTTTCTCACCATCAAACTGCATGACCAATGTGCAAGTTATGCAGATGAAAAACAAAAGGTGCAGGTAGGAAGGTTTCTAAAGCTTTTAACCACTTCAATACTTTCAGCCCCTTCTTGCCCAGGCCAATTTTCAGCTTTCAGCGCTGTCGCGCTTCAAATGACAATAGCACAATCAGGTAACACTGTACCCATATGACATTTTTATATATATATTTTTTTGAGACAGAGCTTATTTTTTGGTGGTATTTAATAACCACTGTTTTTTTTATTTTTTGGTAAACAAATGAAAAAATACTGAAAATTTAAAAAAGAAAAACCTTTTTTCTTTGTTTCTGTTATACGTTGCAAATAAGTAATTTTTCTTCTTTACCGATGTGCGCTGATGAAGCTGCACTGATGGGCACTGATAGGCTACATGGATGGGCACTGATAGGCTGCATGGATGGGCACTGCTGAGGCTGTACTGATGGGCACTGATTGACATTGATACAGTGCCTTGAAAAAGTATTCATACGCCTTGCAATTTTCCAGATTTTGTCATGTTACAACCAAAAACGTAAATGTGTTTTATTAGGATTTTATGTTATAGACCAACACAAAGTGGCAGATTATTGTGAAGTAGAATGAAAATGATAAATGGTTTCCAAACTTTTTTACAAATAAATATTTGAAAAGTGTGGAGTGCATTTGGAGTCAATACTTTGTAGAACCACCTTTCGCTGCAATTAAAACTGCAAGTCTTTTTTGGATATGTGTCTACCAGCTTTGCACATCTAGAGTGACATTTTTGCCCATTCTTCGTTGCAAAATAGCTCAAGCTCTGTCAGATTGGATGGAGAGCATCTGTGAACAGCAATTTTCAAGTCTTTCCACAAATTCTCAGCTGGATTTAGGTCTGGACTTTGACTGGGCCATTCTAACACATGAATATGCTTTGATCTAAACCATTCCATTGTAGCTTTGGCTGTATGTTTACGCTAGTTGTCCTTCTGGAAGGTGAATCTCCACCCCAATCTCAAGTTTTTTGCATAATCTAACAGGTTTTCTTTTAAGATTGCCCTGTATTTGACTCCATCCATCTTCCCATCAACTCTGACCAGTTTTGCTGTCCCTGCTTAAGAAAAGCATCCCCACAACATAGTGCTGCCACCACCAGGGTTTCACGGTGGGGATGGTGTGTTCAGGGTGATGTACAGTGTTAGTTTTCCACCACATGCAGGTGTCCGTATATATATATATATATATATATATATATATATATATATATAATTACACAAACACATGAATATGTACACAGTGGGGACGGAAAGTATTCAGACCCCCTTACATTTTTTACTCTTTGTTATATTGCAACCATTTGCTAAAATCATTTAAGTTCATTTTTTTTCCTCATTAATGTACACACAGCACCCCATATTGACAGAAAAACACAGAGTTGTTGACATTTTTGCAGATTTATTAAAAAAGAAAAACTGAAATATCACATGGTCCTAAGTATTCAGACCCTTTGCTGTGACACTCATATATTTAACTCAGGTGCTGTCCATTTTTTCTGATCATCCTTGAGATGGTTCTACACCTTCATTTGAGTCCAGCTGTGTTTGATTATATTGATTGGACTTGATTAGGAAAGCCACACACCTGTCTATATAAGACCTTACAGCTCACAGTGCATGTCAGAGCAAATGAGAGTCATGAGGTCAAAGGAACTGCCTGAAGAGCTCAGAGACAGAATTGTGGCAAGGCACATATCTGGCCAAGGTTACAAAAAATTTCTGCTGCACTTAAGGTTCCTAAGAGCACAGTGGCCTCCATAATCCTTTAATGGAAGACTTTTGGGATGACCAGAACACTTCCTAGAGCTGGCCGTCTGCCCAAACTGAGCTATCGGGGGAGAAGAGCCTTGGTGAGAAAGGTAAAGAAGAACCGAAAGATCACTGTGGCTGAGCTCCAGAGATGCAGATGCAGAGATGGGAGAAAGTTGTAGAAAGTCAACCATCACTGCAGCCCTCCACCAGTCGGGGCTTTATGGCAGAGTGGCCCGACGGAAGCCTCTCCTCAGTGCAAGACACATGAAAGCCCGCATGGAGTTTGCTAAAAGACACCTGAAGGACTTCAAGATGGTGAGAAATAATTTTTCAGATTCTCTGGTCTGAAAAGACCAAGATAGAAGTTTTTGGCCTTAATTCTAAGCGGTATGTGTGGAGAAAACCAGGCACTGCTCATCACCTGTCCAATACAGTCCCAACAGTGAAGCATGGTGGTGGCAGCATCATGCTGTTGGGTGTTTTTCAGCTGCAGGGACAGGACGACTGGTTGCAATCGAGGGAAAGATAAATGTGGCCAAGTACAGGGATATCCTGGACGAAAACCTTCTCCAGAGTGCTCAGGACCTCAGACTGGGCCAAACGTTTACCTTCCAACAAGACAATGACCCTAAGCATACAGCTAAAATAATGGAATAAATAATAGTGGAATAAAGGAGTGGCTTCACAACAACTCCATGACTGTTCTTGAATGGCCCAGCCTTCTCCAGAGCATCTCTGGAGAGACCTAAAAATGGCTGTCCACCAACGTTTACCATCCAACCTGACAGAACTGGAAAGGATCTGCAAGGAGGAATGGCAGAGGATCCCCAAATCCAGGTGTAAAAAACTTGTTGCATCTTTCCCAAAAAGACTTTTGGCTGTATTAGATCAAAAGGGTGCTTCTACTAAATACTGAGCAAAGGGTCTGAATACTTAGGACCATGTGATATTTCAGTTTTCTTTTTAAATAAATCTGCAAAAATGTCAACAATTCTGTGTTTTTCTGTCAATATGGGGTGCTGTGTGTACATTAATGAGGAAAAAAAATGAACTGAAATGCTTTTAGCAAATGGCTGCAATATAACAAAGAGTAAAAAATTTAAGGGGGTCTAAATACTTTCCGCCCCACTGTGTGTATATATATATATATATATATATATATATATATATATATATATATATATATATATTTACTTAGTTATCACATGTCTGAAAACATGTAATTACATGCTCTTTTAAACTTTAGTTTCACTTTTTGAACTTGGCTGCACCGTAATCTCACAATACCTCACGAGATTACAGGCAGCCCACCCACCCAGTGTTTTCAGAGGAAACACTTCTTCTCTGTTCTCCCTCTGAGAACTGAAGTTCTCAGCTTCATAAACCTGAAGCTGCAGAGGAGATAATTTTCCTCTGAGGACTGTCGAGAACTGAACTGAGAAAAAACTTCTCAGTTTAATAAACGTACACCATAGCGTTTTGCTTTTAGGACAAAAAGTTAAATTTTTGTCTGATCTGACCAGAGCACCTTCTTCCACATGTTTGCTGTGTCCTCCACATGACTTCCCAAAAACTGCAAACGGAACTTCTTATTGCTTTCTTTTAACAATGGCTTTCTTTTTGCCACTCTTTCATAAAGGTCAGATTTGTGGAGTGCACAACTAAAGCCTCGTACACACGAGGACTTTAAACAAACTTTTCCCTGAATTTCTGTCCAAAGGGCGTTGGCCGTGAACTTGTATTGCATACACACGGCAGGACTTTTTAGGCAACAAACACGAACGTAGTGACGTTTCAACATACTGACGACACTTCAAAAGAGGACATTCAATTCTCCGACGCCACCCTTTGGTCAACTTCTGTATTGTTGTCTGATCTTTTGCATTGGTTCTGAGCATGCGTGTTTGTACTTTGTACTAAAGTCCGATGGTTTTGTGTACACACGATCAGACTTGCCGACGTAGGACTTTTGTTGCTGCCAAGTTTGTCTGTTCGCACAGCCAACATTTGTCTGATGAAAACCAAAAAAGTTTGTCCGATGGAGCGTACACACGGTCGGATGTTGCCTTAAAACAGCTAATTTGCATGTTTGTTGTCAAAAAGTCAGATCGTGTGTATGGGCCTTAATAGTTGTCTTGTGGACAAATTCTCCCAACTAAGCTGTGGATCTCTGCAGCTCCTCCAGAGTTACCATGGGCCTCTTGGCTGTTTCTCTGATTAATGCTCTCCTTGCCCCACCTGTCAGTTTAGGTGCACTGCCATGTCTTAGTAGGTTTGCAGTTGTGCCATACTCTTTCCATTTTCGGATGATGGATTGAACAGTGTTTAGTGAAGCCCCATACACACTATCAGATTTTCTGCAGATTTTTTTTCCCTTCAGATTTACCAAAACCATATAATATGAGGTCAAACCTTAGGAGTTTCAATTTGTATGCAATCAGGCAGGCCCTTGCACTACATGGTTTTGGTAAATCTGAAGACAAAAATCAGCAGAAAATCTGATAGTGTGTATGGGGGCTTAAGATGTTCAAAGCTTGGGATAATTTCTTTATAACCTAATCCTGTTTTAAACTTCTCCAAAACTTTATCCCTGACCTGTCTGGTGTGTTCCTTGGCCTTCATGATTCTGTTTGCTCACTAAGGTTCTCTAACAAACCTCTGAGGGCTTCACGGAACAGCTGTATTTATACTGAGATTAAATAACACAGGTGGACTCTATTTACTAATTAGGTGACCTCTGAAGGCAATTGGATCCACAAGATTTTAGTAAGGGGTATTGGAGTAAAGGAGGCTGATTACAAATGCATGCCACACCTTTCATGTATTTATTTGTAAAAAAAAAAAAAAGAAAATCATTTATCCTTCCACTTCACAATTCTGTGCCACTTTGTGTTGGTCTATCACATTAAAGCCCCATTAAAATACATTAATGTTTTGGTTGTAACATGACAAAATGTGGAAAATTTCAAGGGGTATGAATACTTTTTCAAGGCACTGTAAGACTGCACTGATGGGAACTGATGAGGTTGCATTGATGGGCACTAATGAGGCAGCACTGATGGGCACTGATAAGCTGCACTGATGGGCAATGATGAGGCTGCACTGATAAGGTGGCACTGATGGGCACTGATAGGCGGCACTGATATATTGCACTGATCGGCACTGATATGCTTCACTGATATGTTGCACCGTTGGATACTGATATGCTGCACCGATGGATACTGATATGCTGCACCGATGGACACAGATATGCTGCACTGATAGGGCTGCAATGATGATCAGTCCGCTGTAACTGGAAAGCTGGTTATCTGCTTTTCTTTCCTCAGACACTGACAGCGCTGAGGAAAGAAAATGGCGGTAACCAGGTTTTGTTTACATGTGATCAGCTGTTCACATGGTAAAGAGCCTACGTCATTGGCTTTTTATGACATCCAGTCAGCATGGTAAAGCCACCGCCCAGCTGTCATTCTGCTATAGGCTGGGCGGGAAGGTGTTAAAGTATGAAACATTCCTTGTGAAGAAGGCGTAAATAAAGTTTCCAAGACTGCAATTTCTATCTGTAAGATTTGTAAGATATATTATATTTCTTAACTGCTTTTATTCATTCCTATGACTAGTATGAATGATTTGTAATGAATGAATGAATGATTTGTAAAGCGCTGCAAATGCGAACTGAATAGCCTAATATCAGCACTAATATTATTAATGCTGAAAAGTAGGAATGAGCCGAACACCCCCCCGGTTCGGTTCTTGGCAGAACATGCGAACGGACTGAAAGTTTGCGTGAACATTCAAACACCATTAAAGTCTATGGGACCTGAAAAAGTGTTTGGGGACCCGGGTCCTGCCCCAGGGCACATGTATCAATGCAAAAAAAAGTGATTTTAATAATGCTTAAAGTGAAAAAATAAAAGTAAAATGTTCCTTTAAATATCGTACCTGGAGGGGGGGGGACTATAGCATGCCTGTAAAGTGACGCGTGTTACCCGTGTTTAGAACAGTCCCTGCACAAAATAACATTTCTAGGAAAAAAGGAAAATTAAATTCTAAGGAATAAAAGTCATTTAAAACTGCTTCCGGCTGTAATGTAATGTCGGGTCCGGGCAATATGGATGAAAATTATTGAGAAAAAAGGGCATGGGTACCCCCCCCCCAGCCCATTACCAGGCCGTTTGGGTCTTGTATGGATATTAAGGGGAACCCCACACCCAAATAAAAAAAAAAAAAAGGTGTGAGGCCCCTAGGCCCTATATACTCTGAACAGCAGTATACAGGCGGTCCAAACAAGATAGGGACTGTAGGTTTGTTCTTAAGTTGAATCTGTTTGTAATTTGGAACAGGTACATTTTGTAAGTGTAGCTCCAGCCAAAAAATCTATTTTTAAGCTTTTTTGGATAACATAGGGTAGGGTTATCACCCCTGTAACATTTGTTTTGCTGTCTGTGCCCCTCTGCAGAAGATTTCACCTCACTATCTGTCCCAATGGCAATTGGATTTTGAAAATTTGGGGTTATTAGGGAAACAAAGATTGGTGATAATCAATCCATCAGCGGAGACACCTTTTTCCCATATTAACCCTTATAGGAGAGAATTTCCCTTCCTAGGGGTAGATATCCTCTCACTTCCTGTTGTCTCCCTCCGTTTGTAAGCTGAATTCCTAACTGTGCACAAAAGGCTCACCAGAACCCGGACACAAACTGGCTACCCTTGTCCATGACGATCACTTTGGGTAGCCCATGTAGGCGAAAGATGGAAACCAGTTCTTTCAATGTGGGCAACTTCTTAAGTGGAATACAATGAGACATTTTCGAGAACCGGTCAACCACCATAAGGATAACTGTGTTGCCCTGAGAGTTGGGTAACTCCACAATGAAATCCACAGGTGGGTCCAAGGCCTCTCTCCATTGGATATGGGCTGTAGGAGGCCCACTGGAAGGTGTCATGGTGTCTTACTTTGAGCACACACGGAACAAGCAGCTACGAAGGCGGCTACATCAACACGTAGACTAGGCCACCAGAATTGTTGGGAAATGGCCCAAAAGAGTTGATTCTTCCCTGGGTGGCCAGCAGCCTTGGGAGAATGGTAAGTTTGGAGCACGGCAGTACAGAGACTCTCAGAGACAAAGCAGCGGTCACAAGGTGTCTCAGGAGGAGGATGGATCTGAGCGGCAAGAATTTTGTCACCCAAAGGAGAAGTGAGGCTGGTGCCAACCGTAGTCAGAATACAATCAGGAGGAATTACAGCAACAGGAGCCAACTCCATCTTGGAAGTGGAGGAAAACTGTCGTGACAAAGTATCAGCCCTTACATTCTTAGTACCGGGTAAGGATGAGACTATGTAATTGAAACTTGACAAGAAAAGAGCCCATCGAGCCCTTCTGGAAGAAGGGCGTTTAGACTCAGACAGAGATTCTTATGGTCTGTCAGAATAAGAACAGACACAGTGGTACCTTCGAGGAGATGCCTCCATTCTTTAGGGGCTAAAATGATCGCTAACAACTCTTTGTCCCCAATCTCATAATTGCATTCCGCAGTAGATAATTTCTTGGAAAAGTAGCCACATGGATGCATAGCACTCTCAGGGGTAGGGCATTGAGACAGTAGGGCACCAGCTCCAGTCTCAGATGCATCAACCTCAAGGATGAAAGGTACCATAGGATCAGGAGCAGAAGCAAAAGCAGCCTTGAGACTCTCAAAGGCATTAATGGAATCTGGAGGCCACTTCTCTGGGTTACCCTCCTTTCTGGTCATATCAGTCAGGGGTTTTACCAGAGACGAGAAGTTATAAATAAACTTCCGATAATAATTGGCAAAGCCAAGAAAATGCTGCAATAGTCGTAAACCCACGGGTCTTGGCCACTGAAGTACTGCCGAAAGTTTCTCTGGGTCTGTCAAAAAACCAGCAGTGGAAATGGCATAACCCAGGAATTTAACCTGTTCACAATGAAACTCGCACTTCTCCAATTTGCAATACAGGTTATTATCTCTCAACCTCCACAGCACACAGCTGACATCTGTGTGATGGCTCTCTAGGGACTTGGAAAATATGAGGATATCGTCGAGATAAACCACCACACATAGATGCAACAAATCATGGAGGACATCGTTGATGAATTCCTGGAAAACTGCCGGAGCGTTGCAAAGACCAAACGGCATAACTAGGTATTCATAATGGCCTGTTCTGGTATTAAACGCAGTTTACCATTTGTTGCCCTCCCTGATCCTCACGAGATTGTATGCCTCTTGCAAATCAAGCTTCGTAAAAAACGTTGCTTCCTTGAGGCGGTCAAATAACTCCGTAATCAAAGGAAACGGATAGGCGTTCTTAATCGTGAAGTGATTGAGACCCTTATAATCAATACGAGGTCGTAGTTTACCATTTTTCTTTTTCACAAAGAAGAAACCAGCACCAGCAGGAGACGAGAATTTATGGATGAATCCTCGAGAAAGTGCAATGGCTACATACTCCTCCATGGCTTTGTCTTCCGAGACAGACAAAGGGTAGACCCGACCACGAGGGGGTATGGTACCAGGTTGAAGGTCAATTGCACAATCTTAAGACCGGTGTGGAGGCAAACTACCGGCTTGACCTTTGTCAAAGACATCTCAAAATTTGCGGTACTCCTCCGGCAGGGCAGGGAGTGAAGGGGTGCACAAGACCTTAGCAACTTTCAGAAAACATGTCTCCCTGCATTGTGGTGACCAGGAAAGAACCTCAGCACGAAGCCTATCAAAAGAGCGGTTGTGCCTCTGTAACCAAGATAACCAATAACCACCGAAAAATGAGGTGAGGAAATGACTTGGGAATGGATTATCTCATGGTGAAGAGCCCCCACGACCATGGTCAATGGAGCAGTCGCCTGGGCAGACTGTAGAGGTCTCCCATCAATAGCCTCAATGGCAAGTGGTGTGGCACGAAGCTGCAGCGGAATCGAGTGCTTGGACACAAAGGCACCATCTATAAACAGGCCTGCAGTCCCAGAGTTGATTAGAGCAATTATCTTGATGGACGACTCGGACCCAGATAGGGTAACTGGTACCAGGGATTTATCAATCTGGATAACTGGGGATGTAAGAACGCCACCTAAGGTCGGTCCCCTACAGGGCCTCAGGTGCAAGCGTTTCCTGGACAGGTAGGACAAGACTTCAAAAAGTGGCCTGCAAGGCCACAATAAAGGCACAATCTCTCCCTCCTCCTAAAAGCCCTCTCATCCGCAGAGAGACGTGTGAAGCCCAACTGCATGGGTTCTACCTCACTGGCAGACTCGGTACCAGGAGGTATGGGAGGTGAGGGAGGCAAGGGTGGGACTGCAAAGCTCGGAGCCAAACGTACAGGAGGCTTCCCACAAGCGCTCCTTAAAAGAGGGTCTCTCTCGGAGTGTGAGGATGGCAAACATGATCAACTTTTCCAGCTCAGTGGGTATGTCTCGGGCTGCTATCTCATCTTTGATGTGCTCTGAGAGACTATGAGAAAAAGGAGCCACAAGGGCCTCATTATTCCAAGCAACCTCTGCTGCCAGAGTACTCAATGGCGTAATTGGCAACAGTTCTCGTACCCTGTTTGACAGACATCAGGCCTTTGACAGCAGACGTGGAGCGTGCGGGAACATCAAAAACTCTCTTAAAGAAAGCCAAAAACTCTGGGTAACTCTGGACAACAGGGTTTTGCGTCTCCCATGAAGGGTTTGCCCAGGCCAGGGCTCTCTCAGAAAGCAAAGATATCATGAAGCCTACTTTGATTTTTGTCCGTGGGAAACTCTGGGGCAGCATCTCAAAGTAAATCTCAACCTGGTTGAGAAACCCTCTGCATTCAACTGGATCGCCCCCAAATCGCTGGGGAAGCGGAGCGGAACCAGACATACCTCTTATAGAGGTAATATTCGAGGTGGGTGGCAAAACTGAGACCGGAGCAGCAGCAGGGACGGCCTGCAACACAGGTTGTACCGGAGCAGCCACAGTGGGAGGTTCCAGGTGAGTAGTGCGATTCAGGAGCGTCTGTAACGCTATGGCAAACTGATCCATGCGGTGATCCTGCTCAGCCAATCTGGAAAAAATATTACCAACAAGCGGATTGCCTGCAACTTCTGAATTCATGGTCTTTGCCTACTGTCAGGAACCATGAATCAGACTGAGACAGAAGTGCAGTAAAAATCACACTATTTAATAAATTGGTAAAATGGTATAAACAGAGCAAACATAGTCAAAACATAGCCAGAGTTCGCTAACCAGGACGAGTAGTCAGAACAAGCCAGAGAACCAGGAGTCCAGAGATCAGTGAAGTCGGGTGCAGCAAACAGGATCAGGAACCAGAAGGGCAGTCAGCCAAGCAAAAGTCTTTCACAGGAAAACACAGCAGAGAGAGTCTGGATATGTTGACCAA
The DNA here is from genome assembly GCA_037952835.1 of Lithobates septentrionalis. Classification (NCBI taxonomy): domain Eukaryota; kingdom Metazoa; phylum Chordata; class Amphibia; order Anura; family Ranidae; genus Lithobates; species Lithobates septentrionalis. The sequence goes on from JBBDGP010001342.1 coordinate 2,293,451, forward strand.
GGCAAAGGCACAGAAGATCTGATCCAAGAAGTTTATACAACCAGCAGCTCTAGCTGACGAGCAGGAAATGAAGACCAGGTGAGTCACTGTGGAAGGAAGAGTCTTTGGTAATTAACCAACAGCTGAGCACAGAGTTCTGAGAGGGAAGGGCTGAGCCCAGTCCTGATATCAAAAAAGTGATTTCGCGCAATGATCAATTGTGTAGAAAATGAAATGGGTCCTAATAGTGTACGTGTAGTGCACTAAGAATAAAACAATCTGTGAACAACAAATCTGTGAACAACAATAAAGTGCGCTGTGTGATATATGAACACTCACTATAGGGACATAATAGTCTCACATATAGCAAATGTTAGAAGTCATCACAAAATAAAAATAAAAAATGTGCAAAAAGTCCCTAAATTGTGATAATAAAAAACAGTGAAGGGTTATATCACAAAAAAAACTATAGGAAAAAAAAGGTAGTTTAAATACAAATAAATTAAATGTGAAAAAATGGAGAAAATAAAGTCCATATAGCATATCCAATACATAAAAAGTCTCTTGTATGTAAAATATGCAGTATTGGATATGCTATATGGACTTTAATTTCTCCATTTTTTCACATTATATTTATTTGTATTTAAACTACCTTTTTTTCCCTATAGATCTTTTTGTGATATAACCCTTCACTGTTTTTTATTATCACAATTTAGGGACTTTTTGCACATTTTTTATTTTTATTTTGTGATGACTTCTAACATTTGCTATATGTGAGACTATTATGTCCCTATAGTGAGTGTTCATATATCACACAGCGCACTTTATTGTTGTTCACAGATTGTTTAATCCTTAGTGAACTACACGTACACTATTAGGACCCATTTCATTTGCTACACAATTGATCATTGCGTGAAATCACTTTTTTGATATTATTACTATATTGTGTTGTTGTGAACAATTAGATTTTGCTGCAATTTATTATCATCATCATTTTACACTACAATATCCTCTTAGCGCGAAGGACACTTTTACCACTGAGCCCAGTCTTGACACCTGGTTCAAGCCCAGGCCCTGACAGCTTTTTTATTTAGTTATTTTTCTGAATAATTCTTGGGGCACTTTTGAATCACTGATCAACCCAGGGCATTAGTTGCTGAAGCTTAAAGTGTAACTAAAGTCGTCTTCCTTACTTAAACTCCAGTGCTATAACATTCAAGTGCTTCCTTGCCACCTCTGACATCTTCACCCAGTCTTCTTCTGGGCTTGACATCTCTGACCATCTTAATTGGCCAGCCCAAGATGGCTTAACTTCCAAGCATGAGCAAGGGAGTTAATTCAACCCAGTATCGAGGAAAAGGAATGTGCTATATACACTGTAATTGGAGGGATCACTTACTTATTATGTGAATAGGTGTAGGGCATTTTTATCTGTATTTCTAATGCCGCGTACACACGAGCGGACTTTACGGCGGACTTTGCCCGGCGGACTTTTCGACGTACTTTCCGACGGACTTTCTGAATGAACGGACTTGCCTACACACAATCCACCAAAGTCCGTCGAATTCGTACGTGATGACGTACGACCGGACTAAAACAAGGAAGTTCATAGCCAGTAGCCAATAGCTGCCCTAGCGTGGCTTTTTGTCCGTCGAACTAGCATACAGACGGCGGACTTTTCGACCGGACTCGATTTCAACGGATACATTTTAAACAAGTTTCAAATCTAAGTCCGTCCAACTTTTGAGCAAACAAAGTCCGCTGGAGCCCACACACATCGAATTGTCCGACGAAATCCAGTCCGCCGGGCAAAGTCCGCCGTAAAGTCCGCTCGTGTGTACGCGGCATAAGTTTTCGTTTTCATATAAATATTTAATAAATGAGTGGGCTATATATTAATATAGGCAGAAAACACTTTTCACTATGTCACTTAAAGTGATAGTAAAGGCTTGTTTTTTTTCCTATAAGAATAACAAACATGTTACACTTACCTGCTCTGTTGCAGTGGATTTGCACAGAGCAGCCCAGATCCTCCTTTTCTGGGGTCCCTCTTCATGCTTCTGGCCCCTCCCTCCTGTTCAGTGCCCCTACAGCAAGCAGCCTGCTATGGGGGCACCTGAGCCAAGTCACAGATCCCTGTGTCCATTCAGACACGGAGCCCCAACTCGACCTTGTCCCCTCTCTTCCCTGATTGACTAGCTGACTTTGACTGAAAGCAGCGACAGACAATGGCACCTATGCTGTGTTTTAGCCAATCAGAAGGGAGAATCTCAGATGGCTTGGACACTCATGGACATCGCTGGACAGAGAGGGATCTCAGGTAAGTATTAGAGGGTCTGAGGGGGGCTTCTGCACACAGAAGGCTTTTCATCCCAATGCATAGACTGCATTAAGATAAAAAACCTTCTGCCTTTACAACCCCTTCAAGAATATTTATAATGTTTTTTTTTTTTTTTAATAAGATGGGATCAATACTGGGGCATCATAAGATCTCCAATGAACCTTTCACATGCATATCGCTCAAAAGGCATCCACTGAAAATTTATTTAAAAAAATATCAAATACTCACAAAATGGCAGGGTAAAATCAGCATAATCAAATACACACCTTGATACAAACATCCAATTCTCTTCTCGTGCTGAGCAACAGCCCACTGCTGGGTCCCGGCCTGCGTGATCCCGTCACCTACACCTACTTCCAACGCATTTCGTCACAGTGGACTTCATTGGGGGAAGTGGCCACGCCTTCGTTGCACAGTACAAGGAGAGAATTGGACGTTTGTAGCAAGGTGTATGGTATATTCGATTATGCTGATTGTACCCTGTCATTTTGTGAGTATTTTTAATTTTTTTAAATTACTGATTACACCATGAAAGTTTCTTCTATCCATTTGTGATAGGTTGTTTAATGGAAGAATCATTTGAGAGGACTTATCACGTGTAATTTTTGATACTTTTTGGGTACTTGATTAACACTAATTCTTTCATGTTTTCACATTATTGTTTGTTTTTAAGCGCTGCACATATTTACTGGTATATAATTTTTCATTTTTGGTCAGTATCAAGACCTGTGGTGTTAGCTGCTCCTTTTTTACATATCCTTTCACATATATATTCTTTCACATATAATAACACTTTATTTAATCACCGCTCATATATGTTCTTATAAATATTATAAATATATTTTAATATTTTAGAATTATTAAAACACTATTAATATACTAATAACAAGAACACATATATCATTAAACTCTTTTTTTTTTGTTTACAACATATATTATTTGTCTCACTTTTTTTGTAAGAAAAAAGTCTTTACAATTTAGTTTAATCCCTTAACCAAAAAAAGTTTCATTTTAAATAAAGCCCAACTGCACTTTCAGCTTAAATCAGCAAAATTAATTTTAGGTGCAACAAAACAAAAGATGTTCAAAGTCTAAGGCCCCTTTCACATGGGTTGGATCAGTTTTTGCTCAGCGGGGGAATCATCCGCTAAACCCATGCTGAGCTGAGGTCAGCGGGTGGATGACAGGTTCGTGCCTGCTCTGCACAGCCCACTCTGCTCTATGGGCAGCCGGATGTAGACAGACTGATCCAATCCGGCCAGCTGGAGGAAAAAGGGATCCCCTTCCATTTTTTTTCTGGATCGGATCAGACCCGGACACATGTCCATTTACATCCAGCGCTCCATAGAGGAGAATGGAGAGTCCGTTTTTTCAGCTGAACTTGATCAGATCTCTCGTGAGGCTTTACAGTACACTTTTTTTAGATAGTAGCCACACTCTGAGTAGAAAAGCTTTTCACCTACCTGCATGTTGCAGAAAAGGGCCCTTGCACTCTGTGAGGAAGCAGTGGTCTCTTTGCAGAAGGCTGACACACCCCATACCGAGTCACACATCTAGCTCTGTAATCAGCAAAGTTCATGCTTCCTGCTTATTTGAGAGCTCCAGCTCTGAGGAGGTGTATCAGACCTCTGCAGAGAGAACAATGTTTATATTTTTAGAATCCAGTAAGGAATTTTCAAACATACTGTTTTTATGTGCATTGTATGTGATGCATATACAGTATATAGATCATATAGGTGCATAAGCCTCAGCTTTATTACTCTGTCTCCCTGTTAGAGGTTTCTACTAATTTCCTTGCCAAGTGACATATGTGCCTCTTGATTCTGTTCTTTCAATTACTGACCTGTATAGAAAATATAGATTTTTACCAGACAGCCTTATTTGCATTCTTACTACAGGGTCAGCCCCTGCTAAGTGGTCCCTTAAAGTAGTATTAAACCCTCAATGTGTTCTAGCTTAACACATTGAATACAATAAAATAAATATTCCCTAGTAAACTATTTGTTAAAAACATTCATTTTACACTTCTCAATTCTGCTGGCTCTTGCTCTCTCAGCTTCCCTGGATTTCCAGTCTTCATAGGAAAGAATTAACAGTGGACAGTACAGTCTGGAGCCAGTCTGTTAGCTTGAAGAAGGGAAGTGGGGAGGAGGAAGGAGGAGCGGTGGAATGCCTTGCAATTCTAGGCTACAGGGCAGTGGGTTTCTATTGACACGTACAGTGTTGGGAGACATAACTCTAGTCTCTGCATGTGAGGGCAGCTCCATAGGATGCCTCAGGAGAAAGGGCCACCCTTAAACAGGAACCCAGGGTCAGTGATCATGGCACCAGCTTAAAAACAGAACATAGGCAAGGATGAAGAGACAAAGATGCTGCATACTCAGTATATGATCAAATCAGCTACTAAAAATGTGCTTAAAAAATGAGTAGATATTAAACCCTCTTTAAAGCACATTTTTAGTAGCTGATCCTGACCCTTCACTTACTTTTCCCCCCTTTATCTTTCCTCCTTTCAGTTTCTACTCTCTTCTCTTTTAAGCATCTATAACAATATGGACGCTCTACTTTCTCCTCTTGTTGCTCATAGTTTCTGCAGAGCATGACAGGGTTACATTCCTACTGCGATCTCCCCCTCTGGTATATTACCTGCCTAACCACTTAACCGAGGTACAACCTGCTTATCCCACATAGGGTTCTTCACACTCACATATTGCTACTATGTCCCTCCGGATTGTATCTATCTTTAGCTATGGCATTGGTAATGCTCTCATGGCCTACCCACTTCACTCCTCTTGTCAGTTTTACTGTGATTTGACTATAATGCCCCGTACACACGGTTGGATTTTCCGACGGAAAATGTGTGATAGGACCTTGTTGTCGGAAATTCCGACCGTGTGTAGGCTCCATCACACATTTTCCATCGGATTTTCCGACCCACAAAGTTTGAGAGCAGGATATAAAATTTTCCGACAACAAAATCCGTTGTCGGAAATTCCGATTGTGTGTACACAAATCCGACAGACAAAGTGCCACGCATGCTCAGAATAAATAAAGGGATGAAAGCTATTGGCCACTGCCCCGTTTATAGTCCCAACGTACGTGTTTTACGTCACCGCGATCAGATTTTCCGACAACTTTGTGTGACCGTGTGTATGCAAGACAAGTTTGAGCCAACAAATCCTAGGATTTTGTTGTCGGAATGTCCGAACAAAGTCCGACCGTGTGTACGGGGCATTAGGGTTACCAGAACGTCATTGCTCTTGTGATCTCTTATCCATTGCCGGACACCTTATGTTGTAAATTGTTTTCTGATTGTATTTCATGTTACTTTTTCTTCTTTATAAATCTGTTTAAATATAATTCAGTAAAATATTTGAACAGAATAAAAGGGATTAACATCACATTAAGGCTGGGTTCACAGAGCACGGAGCAGCTCAGAGCAGGGTTCCAGGGCGTCTCCATTCACCGCTTCAGGTCCAATTTCAGCCTGAATGTTTGGCAGAATTCGGACCTGAAACAGACTAAAAGATGCATAGGACTCCTGTGCAATTTGCACCGGAGCCACTCCGGACTTGTGTGAACTGGCTCCATAGAGAGCCAGTCACAATCTCCTGCTATGCGAATTGGATGCAGGGAAACCCACATCCATTCGCAATATTGTGAACCCAGCCTAAAGACCGTTCTGATGCAAAAATACTGAGACAAATGTGGTATGCAGCCTTTAAGTACTTTTTAATTGCCCCTACCCCATAGGTATCCCCCTCAGTAGATGAGTCCAAATGTCTGTTGAAGCCCAAACAACATTGGTGTTTGAATGTAGTCAAATGTATTGTACGGAGACACAGCCGGGGTTATTTACTAAAACAGGAGAGTGCAAAATCTGACACAGCTCTGCATAGAAACCAATCAGCATCCAGGTTTTATTGCCAGTGCTTAATTGAACAAGCTGAAGTTAGAAGCTGATTGGCTACCATGCACAGCTGCACCATATTCAGAATGCTCAAATTTTAGTAAATCTATCCCAGAGTGGCAGGTCTTGACAGATATATACATTTTCTACCACCCCAGGAAGCCAAAATGTACATACTTTAATGAAAGATGTGCATTGTAAGATTGTACATTGTAAGAGTGATGATAACTATAACTGCAATTTAAGTTTAAGACTACTTTTACACTGAGGTGCTTTACAGGCACTACAGCGCTAAAAATAGTGCCTGTAAAGAGCCTCTCCTGTCTCTCCAGTCGAGTGCTTCCACACTGGAGCGGTGCGCTTGCAGGACGGTAAAAAAAGTCCTGCAACTCTCATCTTTGCAGCGCTGTAGAAGTGGTGTATACACCGCTCCTAATGTGCCCCTGCCCATTGAAATCAATGGGGCAGCGCCACCAAACCGCCAGAAAAGCGGCCCTTACAGGCAGTTTTAACCCTTTTTCAACCGCTAGCAACCCCGCTAATGGGAGAATAATGCCGCTAAAACTACGGTAAAGTGCCGCTAAAAATAGCAGCGCTTTACAGCCGACGCCCGCCCGCCCCAGTGTGAAAGTAGCCTTACTGCTTTTTTTAACTGCAGGCCGTAATATCCATGGTACATATTTTTAGTTTTATAAGATAGGGCTGTTATAACCTAAATAAACGTATTTTTCAAGGTAACACAGCGAGTTTCCTTATTCCCAGCTCAGTGGGAGAAGTTATCATTCACTATTTCTGTAATACGGTGAGATAAGAAATTTTCATTAAACTATCTCACAGAGCTACTCCTATCAGTGCCTTCAGGGCTTTCTTATTGGGAGCGGAACAAGATATAATTATCAAAAATCTTTCCTTCCAAAAGATCATGTTGAGCTCCCCTAAGTGAATTTATCATGCACAGTAGAGGCGTGAGCAGAACAGACAAGCGTGCAATGCCGCAATGATACGATGATGCATAGATTTATGTCTTTTATGCAAACTAAACCTGGGAATACATTTGTAAGACAGCCAGTCCTAAAATAGATTTAATAATATAAATTAACTTCTGTACATTAATATGCCGGGAGGAAAACGCTACTAAACATATCAGGCTAAAAATGTAATACAAAATACCAGTGGAGGATCACTAGTTCGGATGCATGTGCAAGAGAAGTTAAGCTTTAGGTGATTGTAACTGTATTGGTGTACTTGCGACAGAAACAATTGAGTACTGTCTGTGATACTTTTGTTATTTGCACTAACATACACTTTTTCAGGAAAAGCTTTTGGGGTATGTCCCCTTTTTCGAGGTCCCAGCATTACATACCCTGAAAGTTTGCCCTGAAAAATTGTATGTTAGTGCAAATAAACAAGAGAAGTTAAAAAATTGAAATTTGCTTGCGCATGGTTGAGTGATTTATGCCACGTACACACAATCTGCCTTTCTGCCAACAAAACCGTGGATTTTTGTTTGACGTTGTTGGCTCAAACTTGTCTTGCATACACACGGTCACACAAATATTGTCCAACAATTCCGAACGTGGGAACGCGGTCACATACACCACATACGACAAGCCGATAAAAAGGAAGTTTAATAGCCAGCGCGCCACCTTTTGGGCTCCTTCTGCTAATCTCGTGTTTATCTCGTGTTAGTGGATGTTTGATGAGGGACGATTCGCGCTTTTCAGCCTCGTGCTTTTCAGTTCGTTTCTGCTTTTCAGTTTGTGCTTGTCGGTTCGTATCTGTTCTTCAGTGCGTGTTGTCAGTTCGTTCCTGTCTTTCAGGGCGTTCTATTTATAGTTTGCTTCTGTTTTTCAGTGCGTTCTTGTCTGCCCGTTTCTGATTTTCAGCTCGTTCTTAGGTCCTTTCTGATTTTCAGTGCGTTTTGTTAGTTCGTTCTGACCAGCCGTTCGTTTTCTAGCCATGTTGCGGTTACGTACTCGTCGTAGAGTTTGTGCTGTTGTTGGGCTCGGTGTTATAGTTCTTGCTTTGACCCAAGTCCAGTCCATGAACAGGGGGAGGAGGAGTTCTTGGACCAAGAATTGGTTACTTAATCGTGACCAATTCTCTCATATGCCTTTGTTGCGGGAGCTCCAGGAGAATAATCCTGATGATTTCAGGAACTGATGACGGACCCTGTCTTTCACCGTCTGTTGGCTCTTCTGTTGCCCTATATTACCAAGCAGGACACCTGCATGCGGCAAGCCATCACTCCCAAACAAAGGCTCATTGCCACCTTGCGGTACTTGGCGACAGGGAGAAGTCTCCAGGATATCAAGTTCATGACTGGGATCTCCCCCCAGGCTCTGGGAATCATTATTCCAGAGACCTGTTCTGCCATAATTCAGGTCCTGCAGAAGCACTATATTAAGGTAAGTTTTATCATTTAACATCACATTCTATGTATTTATTGTTTGCTAATGTATTATATTTATTTCATCATTCCATAATTACCATAATTGTAATATGCTGTGAATGTCCTCTTTGTCCTCAAGCATGCTGTAAGCTTTTAATGCTCCTTTTTTGTCCTTCATGCATATTTGCCTTCACTAACCACCCCAGCATGCTATACCAGGCCCATACACGCCTAGCCTAGTGACTTAACAATGTATTTTGTCAGCTCCATTGTAGTGCTTACCATAAACACCCCCTAAAATGTGTCCAAATGTTATTGTTGTCCTTAAATTCTGGCAGAGTGCAAGAGGCTATTTTTGGGGCCCAAACTCATTTGGAACCCTCCCTCCTCCCCAACCACTAAGTCAACTGACACCAATACTCTTTCTGATGACTTTGCCAAACCCATACATACTATACCTACCTCTTTTGTGGTCAGATTTATGGATGAATTCACCAAAGCATGTAGTGCAAGTGCCTGCCTAAATACTTTCAAATGGTACTGTTTAAAGTTTTGTTCTCCTATTATCTTGATAGGTAATTGCAGGATGTAAAAATGTGCTTCAATTTGGACAGTGTGTATTCCTATTTTTGGATTATGACACTTCTTACCTGTCCAGTGGGCTGCCAATAGGGATGAGCTTTCTGTTCGGGTCGAACTCGAGTTGAACTCGAACACTGGCTGTTTCGAGTGGCGTGTAATGGCCCATAATGCACTGCAGGAGCACAGTGCATTGCTGTATGATGATTGGCCAGAGCATGCACGATGATCTGCATGCTTTGGCCAATCACACCACCCTCAGCTAAGAGAGCCAAAATTGGCCAAAGGCAGGGTGCCTTTTGCCAATCCTGGCTCAGGGGGACTAAGTCCACGGCCCACACTATATAAGGCCACCTGCACGTCGGCCTTGTGTAGTATGTTGTTGGCGTGGACAGAGAGAGAGTGTCATTTAGACTGAGCAGGCAGGCAGGCAAATTATTCAGTTAGCTATATATATATATATATATATATATATATATATATATATACATACAGACAGTCTCATATATATAGCTAGATCTGACTGCAGTCCGTTCCTGGTGTGCTGTTTCTAATATACTTCAGGCAGGCAGGTGATTAAGTTAGCTGCAGTGTGTTAAATATATATATATATATATATATATACAGATAGTTGTATATATATATATATATATATATATATATACATATATATATATATATATATATATATATATATATATATATATATATATATATATATATATATATATATATATACATATATATATATATATATATATACATATATATATATATTTATATATATCCACTGCATACAGTTTAGCTATATCTCACTGCAGGGCGTTTTTGGTGTACTCTTTCTAATATACTTCTGGCAGGCAGGTGATTCAGTTAGCTGGAGTGTATTTAATATATATACAGATAGTCTCTCATATATATATATATATATATATATATATATATATATATATATATATATATATATATATCCAATGCATACAGTTTAGCTATATCTCACTGCAGGCCGTTCCTGGTGTACTGTTTCTAAAATACTTCAGGCGGTGTACACAGTACCGTCTAACCCTAGTGCAGTTGTTACTACTTTTCTGGTGGTGTACACAGTACACAATACATACAGTGCACCCGTAGTTGCTATTAGACTTCTGGTGGTGTACACAATACCGTGCACCCATAGTACAGTTGCTACTACTTTTCTGGTGCTGTACACATTACACAGTACATTGTAGTGTGGTGTTGCGAAACATGTCCAGAAGGCCACCAAGGAGAGGCAGACACTCACAGGCCACTAATAGAGGGCAAGCAGGCTCTGTATCTACAGTCCACAAGGCTGGTCATGGACATCGTGCATCTTCTGAGGGTGGCCATGGGGCGCGCTTGTCCTTTTTTTCTGCTGCTGGGACAGGGGCAGAAAAATTGGGCCTTTGGTGGTGGTGGTGCCACAACACTGTAACCCCTCACAGATACTCTTGTTGGGCGCAGGAATGGGCCCTGCTGTGAAATATTAGATCAGAAATTGTAATTACATGCCCCTGTTAAACAAGGACAGAAAAATTGGGCCTTAGGCAGTGGTGGTGGTGCCCTAAACCATAAATATTGTTGGAAGCTAGCATCATCAAGATTGAGGAGGAATAGGATAGTCACTCAGCATAGGCAGTCTTCAAGGGATCCCACATCCATAGAAAAATCAATCAGTTACATCAGCATCAGGTGCTTGATAGCTGCTACTAAGCCAAGACTGATTCTTTTTTATGAAGGGAGTCTGTGGACAGGCGCACTCTATGATCCGTTACAAATTCTCCAGCAGCACTGAATGTGGGTTCAGAAAGAACGCTGGATGCAGGACAGGCCAGTAGATCAATTGCATATTGAGCAAGTTCTGGCCAGTGGTCCAGTAACCTAGTGGATGCTCTGTAAGGCAGAGAAGAATGGAGAGATCTGGAAGCTGCACACCGGTCTGATTATAAGTGCCTTTATTGATAAAAAAGCTGGATCATGGAGGTATACAAAACACTACAGCAGAAGTGTACAGGGATCAGTTGACGCGTTTCCCTCTCTGCCTAGTCTGCATCACTGGACTAGTGGATGCTCTGTTGGAAAGGTCTCCAAGTCTGCTTTTGCCCCTAGATATTCGGGCACCATGTAATGCAGACGCTGGTGATGGTTGCTTGAACCAATCAGACCTTGGTTCTGAGGACTGAAAAATTGTCTAATGACAATGGTCAGCTAGCCACCTTCTCCACTGCTCTTCCTCTGACTGTCATGCTTATGCAGTAATCTTTGTCTGTCAGCTTACCTCTCCTCCATGTGTTCACCTTTAGAGGCCAGCCACTCTCACCTGGCTACTTAACCACCTCAATACTGGGCACTTTCGCCCCCCTCCTTCCCAGACCAATTTTCAGCTTTCAGCGCTATCACACTTTCAATGACAATTGCGCGGTCATGCTACGCTGTACCCAAATACATTTTTTTTCATTTTGTTCACACAAATAGAGCTTTCTCTTGGTGGTATTTATTCTCGACTCCGTTTTTTATTTTTTGCGATATAAGCGAAAAAAGAGCGGAAATTTGGAAAAAAAACAATATTTTCTTCTTTCTATTTTAAAACAAATCCAATAAAATCAAATTTTGTCATAAATTTAAGCCAAAACGTATTCTGCTAAATGTTTTTGGTAAAAAAAATCCCGTTAAGTGTATAATAATTGGTTCGTGTGATCACGGACATGTGCGCAAATGATCATGTACAGATGTGCGCAGGTGACATATGTGTGCAGATAATCATTGGGACATGTGATTTTACTGGGACATATGTGGGGGACATGTGTTTTTACTATGTGGGGACATGTGTTTTTACTATGTGGGGACATGTGTTTTGGGGACATGTGTTTTGGGGACATTGTGTGTTTACTTTGTTTGTTTTGTGTTTTTACATGTGTGTGGTGACACTAGACTGGTGATCAGTGAGTAAAAATCTGTAAAAAACAGCTCATACTCACTGATCACCAGCTGGCTGCAGCGATCCGCTCTCCTCTCCTCAGTGACAACTTCCGTATGAGGAGAGGAGAGCCAATTGCCTAGCAACCGGCTCTGTGTTTACATCACATGACGGCTGTGATTCGACACGGCCGTCATGTGATTAGGAGGGCCAATCGCAGAGCCCTTCTAACGATCGGAGATGCGCCGTGTCCGGGTGACACGAGCGCATCGGGATCACGCCGCTGCACGGGCACGCGCGTGCAATCCCGCTCCTTCTGAGGGACGTTCCTGAATGTCCACTCAGAAGGAGAGATAGCCCACCCGGCCGTTTATGTGCAGTGGCCGGGTGGGAAGTGGTTAAATAGTCTTTCCTCAAAGCATGGCTCCACCCCAGCCCCTATCAGGGAACTCTATATTAACCTGTGCATTGCAAGCCTGCCTTGCTGCTCAACCTGTGTGTGTTTAGCTTCCGTGTGCATCCTGCTGTGTCTTCTACGTCTGAATCCAGTTACCGATCTTGGCTTGTTCTCGACTATCCCTGCCTGTTTGTGACCCTTACCTTTGGCGTGTTCTATGTTTATCCTTGTCTGCTAATCGCCCCAACCTTTGGCTTAGTCCCTTACTTTCTCTGTCCTCCTGTAGCCTACTGTGGGCGTGAGCTGGGAGACCCTGGGGGTCGCGACCTGGAGCCAGTTGCAGCCCAGTCCATCCTCACCACTAGAGGCTCTGGTGAACACTTGCTGGCTCTTAGACTCCGTGCCCTGGAGAATCTTACGCTCTAGCCCCTGTGGGATCCATGTTGGTGTTCCAGCGGACCTGCCTTCCTTAACCATCTAGACTCCCATCCGCAGCAGTCAGCCGTAGGGTCCACTACCTTTGCGGTGCACTCCTGACCTCAACGGTGTGCATCTGTCACCTGGCCTTAGGTGACCTGACAGAAGCCTCAGCAACACGTTGTCCAGCACCAGGAAATTGTAACCTCACAGGGTCTGGAAATGCATTGCACAAACCTTTCTTATTCAGGCCTCCTGAAGATGTTTCATCCTCTGCTCCCTTTGCAAAGGCAGGATGAGTTCTGCAACCTTACCCTTGTAACATGGATCAAGAAGGGTTGCCAGCCAGTAATGATTCCTTCTCTTTGATACCACAAATCCTAGGGTCCTTACGCTGCATGGTCTCCCTGATTCTGCAAAGCCTGCGAAAGTTTGCAGAGGCACTCGATTCTGAGTCCTCTGGGTCACTAAGGATCACATGATCCATAACAACCTCCTCCCAGCCACGTACAACTCCTTGGATTTCTGGCGACTTTAAATCATCCCTTGAAGACTGCTGCTGAGTGTTATCCTCCGTGTCCAAGCTGACACAATCCTCCTCCTCTTCTTCCTGTGTGTTTGGCGGGCCTGCAGGAATAATATCTGGATAAAGGGGGCCTTAAGAGGTAAGGAAGTCCTCCTCTTATTCACACTGTTCTGCCTCAAGTGCCCTGTCCATTATTCCATGAAGCGTGTGCACCAACAGGAAGAAAAGAGGGACAGTATCACTGATGCATGCATTGTCGCTGCTCACCATCCTCATGGCCTCATCAAATGGTGAGTGACAGGACAGTGTATGCATCTTTGATCAGTAGCCACTGGAGTGGCGAAAAGAAGCCAAACTCCCCTGACCCTGTCCTGGTGCCATACTCACACAGGTACTCATTGATGACCCTCTGCTGCGTGTACAGCCGCTGCAGTATTGCCAACGTTGAACTCCACCTGGTGGGAATGTAACAAATGAGGTTTTTGGTAGGCAGGCTGCATTCCCTTTGAATGTCAGCCAGCTGAGCACTGGCATTGTATGACCGTTGGAAATGACCACAGACTTTTCTGGCCTGCCTCAGGAGATCTTGTAAGCCTGGGAACCTGCTCAAGAACTGCTGCACCACAAAATTCAGGATGTGTGCCAAACATGGCACATGGGTCAAGTGTCCCTGTTGGAGGGCGGAGAGAAGGTTGTCGCATACAACCATTCCTGGCTGAAGCTGGTGTGGCATAAACCACCTCTGAGCCTGCCCCTGCAGAGCTGACAGAATTTCTGCCTCAGTGTGGCTCCTGTCCCCTAAGCAGTGGTTTAACCTTAAACTACGTAGAGGGTTCTTTACTGTAAGAGCAGCAAGGATGTGGAATTCCCTTCCACAGGCGGGGGTCTCAGCAGGGGGCATCGATAGTTTCAAAAAAACTATTAGATAAGCACCTGAATGACCACAACATATATACAATGTAATACTGACATATAATCACACACATAGGTTGGACTTGATAGACTTGTGTCTTTTTTCAACCTCACCTACTGTCAGAGAATCTAATTGACCAGACTGTGTGGACTGCACAGAGGAGACCAGAAACACATGTAAGTGAAATGGTGTTTATTAACAAGTGATAAGTGACAGGAACAAACAGTGCAAAAACCCACACAACAACCCACTACAAACAACAATGTATATATATATATATATAAGTAAAGGGAGATACCGTAATCGTAAACAAGCCAAGCCAAGGTCATACACAGGGAAGTCAGCAGAAGGGTAAGGACGGGAACCCGAACAGGACAAGGAGAGGATGGATGGATGGGGTTCAGGGCAGGGATCCAAGGGAGCCAGGAACAGAAGGGACAGGACTAGGAAGGCCTCAGGATAGGGATGGGATCAGATCAGGACAAGGCAGATAGCAGGCTCAAGGTCAAGGTCAAACAGGCAGCAAGGTCAGAACGCAGGGAGAGAGAGATACCAAGGCAAGCCTATGAGGGCTTGCCGGGTATTTGTAAGGCTGTGGTAATTGACCTCACGTTACAGCTGAGCGCAGTGTGACCTGTTTGCTCCACACTGCCAGAGTGCACCCGCTGGTTGACGCCGGTACTACGGCCCGAGGATGCAACAGTGCCACCAGCAGGAAAGACCTCTTACTGCAGGTCCTAGGTGTTGGGAGACACCTGCTGATGGACACTGGTACTGCGATCCAAGAGACCGATAGCGCCACCAACGGGTAGACCTTCTCATGACAGTACCCCCCCCTAAAGGAGCGGCCTCCGGACGCTCCAACAAGGTGTATCTGTTCAAAGTTCATGGCCTTCAACTGGACAGGTGAGGGCACATCAGGCCGGGCATCGGGTACATCAACCTGGACAGTGGGTACTGCTGGCATGTCAGAGTCATTAAACTGGGCAGCAGACGACAGGAACCACTTGAGCTGGGCAGCAGACGACAGGAACCACTTGAGCTGGGCAGCAAACGACAGGAACCACTTGAGCTGGGCAGCAAACGACAGGAACCACTTGAGCTGGGCAGCAAACGACAGGAACCACTTGAGCTGGGCAGCAAACGACAGGAACCACTTGAGCTGGGCAGCAAACGACAGGAACCACTTGAGCTGGGCAGCAAACGACAGGAACCACTTGAGCTGGGCAGCAAACGACAGGAACCACTTGAGCTGGGCAGCAAACGACAGGAACCACTTGAGCTGGGCAGCAAACGACAGGAACCACTTGAGCTGGGCAGCAAACGACAGGAACCACTTGAGCTGGGCGGTAGTATTTGGTAGGGAGCTGATTAAACTGGGTTGTAGCTGAGGTTGCCATAGGTGACGGGGAGATAGATCTTTTGGAAGGCAGATGATTAATGGCAGGGCTGGAATGTTGTGGCTTAGCTAAAGACAGAAGGTCTGACCATGCCTGCAGCAAAGGTTGAACAAACGCTGATTCACATACAGCCTGACTAACCAGAGATTGTACTGAATAAATGCAATCGGATAACACCTGCAGGGAACAAGCGGAATAATGTTCATCAAAGTAAGCCGGATCATCCTCTAACAACCATACCAGGGATTCCACCTGGTCACAACTGAAAGGAGGGGAGAAATCGTCACTACCTTCGGGAATGCATGACAAGGCCGACTCTGCACACAACTGGATCAAAGGCTGAACATCCTCAAATAACGCATGACCCCGATCTACTAGTAAATGGGCTGTTTGGATCGTTTCCAGCAGTTGGTCACGGGTCCAATCTTTAAGAGTCTGACGGCAATATTCATTATCCTCTGCCGCCAGCAGAGAATAATAGACAATTTCATCAAAGTCCATTTTGCGCGCCCACCGTAACAGGACGGTTTCTCAGTGCAGCCACGTCTGGTCAGGGATGGCCTTGGTATACTGTCAGAGAATCTAATTGACCAGACTGTGTGGACTGCACAGAGGAGACCAGAAACACATGTAAGTGAAATGGTGTTTATTAACAAGTGATAAGTGACAGGAACAAACAGTGCAAAAACCCACACAACAACCCACTACAAACAACAATGTATATATATATATATATAAGTAAAGGGAGATACCGTAATCGTAAACAAGCCAAGCCAAGGTCATACACAGGGAAGTCAGCAGAAGGGTAAGGACGGGAACCCGAACAGGACAAGGAGAGGATGGATGGATGGGGTTCAGGGCAGGGATCCAAGGGAGCCAGGAACAGAAGGGACAGGACTAGGAAGGCCTCAGGATAGGGATGGGATCAGATCAGGACAAGGCAGATAGCAGGCTCAAGGTCAAGGTCAAACAGGCAGCAAGGTCAGAACGCAGGGAGAGAGAGATACCAAGGCAAGCCTATGAGGGCTTGCCGGGTATTTGTAAGGCTGTGGTAATTGACCTCACGTTACAGCTGAGCGCAGTGTGACCTGTTTGCTCCACACTGCCAGAGTGCACCCGCTGGTTGACGCCGGTACTACGGCCCGAGGATGCAACAGTGCCACCAGCAGGAAAGACCTCTTACTGCAGGTCCTAGGTGTTGGGAGACACCTGCTGATGGACACTGGTACTGCGATCCAAGAGACCGATAGCGCCACCAACGGGTAGACCTTCTCATGACACCTACTATGTAACTATGTAACTCATGCACCACATGGCATCTTTTTGCCTGAGTGCTTGTGTAGCCCTTTGAACACTTACGGAGCACCGCTGGTTCAGAGAACAAATCTGCAGAAGAGGCCATAGAGGAAGAAGAAGAGGAGGGGGTGGAGGAGAGAGTTGTGGCAGAATCAGTGCTAGCATTTTGGAGGCGTGGTGGCGGAACAAGCTCCAACAATACTGAACCCTGTCCTGCATCCTTCCCAGCTGCCAGCAGAGTTACCCAGTGCGCCGTGAAGGAAAGGTAACATCTCTGCCCATGCCTGCTAGACCATGAGTCTGCGGTAATATACACCTTACGGCTGACCGCCCTGTCCAACAAGACAAAAAACATTGCCTTCCACATGCCGGTAGAGAGCTGGAATGGCCTTCCATGAAAAGAAATGGTGTTTTGGAACCTGCAACTGAAGTACAGCACATTTTACAGATTCACGAAAGGGGGCAGAGTCTACCAGCTGAAAAGGAAGTAGTGCTAGCAATTTGGCTAAGCTGGCATTCAAACTAGCATTCAGACTGTGAGCATGTGGATGGCTGGGACCGAATTTCTTTTTACGGTTTAGCAACTGGGGTAGGGAAATCTGCCTGCTAAAATCAGATGGTGGTGTACTGCTAGCAGATTGGCTGCAAGTACTTGGGACACCTATTGCTATACCTTCATTCCTCTCCGTGCAGGTTTTCGAGAGGACTGGAGTAGGGTTGGAGATCCCAGATGAGGAGCAAGGAGAAGTTTGCCTTTTTCTTTGATGTGGATCTTTCAAGTGCTGTTGCCAACGGACTTGTTGCCTTATGAGTTTATGTGAAATCTACATTAATAGCTGTAAAATATTGGAATTATGAATATATTTAATTTATATTTAATTTATTTATATTTAATGAATATATTTAATTTAGCTTTTATCTATGTAGGGCGGAACATATTATCTTCACAGAAATCTCTGGTAGACCAGACAAGTCGGTGCCTAGCTTGTGTATACAAACAATAGGATCCAAACCTCATTGTTTTACACATACTCACTTCAAAGGATCCCATGCTGGGATATGCAACGAAGGGAGGCCAACCCGTAATCAATACTTAACTTCCCGGGAAAATTCAAGTTAAGCTCCTGCTCAGAATAGTCACAAGGATTTGCATTAAAGGGGGCTGACTTATGCAAAGTATAGGGAATGGAGATGTAGCCAGTCCTTAACCAGGAATAGGGAAGCCAACCAATGAGGCATCAGCATGTAATGATATGCACAGACTAGATGGGAGGGAAACACACACTTTTATGGGAGAGCAACCATCAGAATGGAACCTTGGTGCAAAGAGTAATTATGGGAAAGGACTACATTTTACTTGTAACTAAATATGTTTGCAGATTAATGTTTTCAGGAATATACTCTGTATTCCTTCATGTAGTTCTCTCATTTTAACTTAATATTTTCTTCCTTGGTGTAGACTAGGGATGAGCTTCGAGTTCGAGTCGAACTCATGTTCGACTCGAACATTGGCTGTTCGCAAGTTCGCTGAACACCGAACAATTTGGGGTGTTCGCGGCAAATTCGAATGCCGCGGAACACCCTTTAAAAGTCTATGGGAGAAATCAAAAGTGCTAATTTTAAAGGCTTATATGCAAGTTATTGTCATAAAAAGTGTTTGGGGACCTGGGTCCTGCCCCAGGGGACATGGATCAATGCAAAAAAAAGTTTTAAAAACGGCCGTTTTTTCAGGAGCAGTGATTTTAATAATGCTTAAAATCAAACAATAAAAGTGTAATATCCCTTTCAATTTCGTACCTGGGGGGTGTCTATAGTATGCCTGTAAAGGGGCGCATGTTTCCCGTGTTTAGAACAGCCTGACAGCAAAATGACATTTGGAAGGAAAAA
The DNA here is from genome assembly GCA_037952835.1 of Lithobates septentrionalis. Lineage (NCBI taxonomy): Eukaryota > Metazoa > Chordata > Amphibia > Anura > Ranidae > Lithobates > Lithobates septentrionalis. Next base: position 2,312,423 of record JBBDGP010001342.1, read on the forward strand.
ACTCATTTAAAACTACCCGCGTCTATTGCATTGCCGTCAATACACATAGAAGTTCATTGATAAAAACGGCATGGGAATTCCCCACAGGGAAACCCCGAACCAAAATAAAAAAAAAAAAAAAATGAAGTGGGAGTCCCCCTAAATTCCATACCAGGCCCTTTAGGTCTGGTATGGATATTAAGGGGAACCCCGGCCAAAATTTAAAAAAAAAAATGACATGGGGTTCCCCCTAAATTCCATACCAGACCCTTCAGGTCTGGTATGGATTTTAAGGGGAACCCCGCGCCAAAAAAACCCAAAAAAACGGCGTGGGGTTCCCCCAAAAATCCATACCAGACCCTTATCCGAGCACGCAACCTGGCAGGCCGCAGGAAAAGAGGGGGGGACGAGAGTGCGCCCCCCCTCCTGAACCGTACCAGGCCACATGCCCTCAACATTGGGAGGGTGCTTTGGGGTAGCCCCCCAAAACACCTTGTCCCCATGTTGATGAGGACAAGGGCCTCATCCCCACAACCGTGGCCGGTGGTTGTGGGGGTCTGCGGGCGGGGGGCTTATCGGAATCTGGAAGCCCCCTTTAACAAGGGGACCCCCAGATCCCGGCCCCCCCCCTGTGTGAAATGGTAAGGGGGTACTTACCCCTACCATTTCACTAAAAAAGTGTCAAAATAGTTAAAAATGACAAGAGACAGTTTTTGACAATTCCTTTATTTAAATGCTTCTTCTTTCTTCCTTCATCTTCTTCTTCTTCTGGTTCTTCTGGCTCTTCTGGTTCTTCCTCCGGCGTTCTCGTCCAGCATCTCCTCCGCGGCGTCTTCTATCTTCTTCTCCTCGGGCCGCTCCGCACCCATGGCATTGGGGGGGAGGCTCCCGCTCTTCTCTTCATCTTCTTCTTCATCCTCTTCTCTTCTTCCTTCTTCTCTTCTTCTCTGTTTCTCTTCTTAATTTTCTTCTCCGGGCCGCTCCGCATCCATGCATGGAGGGAGGCTCCCGCTGTGTGACGGCGTCTCCTCATCTGACGGTTCTTAAATAACGGGGGTGGGGCCACCCGGTGACCCCGCCCCCCTCTGACGCACGGTGACTTGACGGGACTTCCCTGTGACGTCACGGGGAATGCCACAGGGAAGTCCCGTCATGACCAGAAGAACCAGAAGAAGAAGAAGATGAAGGAAGAAAGAAGAAGCATTTAAATAAAGGAATTGTCAAAAACTGTCTCTTGTCATTTTTAACTATTTTAAAACTTTTTTAGTGAAATGGTAGGGGTAAGTACCCCCTTACCATTTCACACAGGGGGGGAGGCCGGGATCTGGGGGTCCCCTTGTTAAAGGGGGCTTCCAGATTCCGATAAGCCCCCCGCCTGCAGACCCCCCACAACCACCGGCCACAGTTGTGGGGATGAGGCCCTTGTCCTCATCAACATGGGGACAAGGTGTTTTGGGGGGCTACCCCAAAGCACCCTCCCAATGTTGAGGGCATGTGGCCTGGTACGGTTCAGGAGGGGGGGCCGCACTCTCGTCCCCCTCTCTTTTCCTGCGGCCTGCCAGGTTGCGTGCTCGGATAAGGGTCTGGTATGGAATTTAGGGGGAACCCCACGTCATTTTTTTTTTAAATTTTGGCCGGGGTTCCCCTTAATATCCATACCAGACCTGAAGGGCCTGGTATGGAATTTAGGGGGACTCCCACTTCATTTTTTTTTTTTTTAATTTTGGTTCGGGGTTTCCCTGTGGGGAATTCCCATGCCGTTTTTATCAATGAACTTCTATGTGTATTGACGGCAATGCAATAGACGCGGGTAGTTTTAACCTCCCTGGCGGTATGATTCTTTCTGATTTTAGGTGCTGAAAGCGGTACAATTATTTTGCAATGAAATTTGGCGTTTTATATTGTAGGTATTTAATTATTAACAATAACACACTTAAATCTGTTCAAACAAGAGTCTAGTAGATATCCCGGGTATGATAAAGTTTGAAACACAAAAACATAAATTATAATATAATAAAAAAAAAATAATAATTAAAAAAAATAAAAATAAATAGTAATAAAATAAATTTCCACACGATTCACTATCGCTCAATTCTGCAAGTGTTCTAATTTACTATCGCAGTTTTCTAGCTGGTCTAAAGCCATTTTTGACGTAAAGGGACACTTTTTGGTTGCTATGGACAATCTCCAGTTTCCAGGCAGAAAGAACAGTATATGCAATATAAAACTGCATGCAGGGCATGGACCAGAGCACTGGGGACAAATGGGATGTGAAATGATTTCATACAGTACTGTAATCTGTAAGATTACAGTACTGTATGTGTTATGATTTTTACATTTTTTTGAATTTGCCGCCAGGCTCCGCCCCCGTGCGTCGCGACGCTCGCAGGGAACGGAGCCTGGCACAGAGAGGCTTCGGAGGAGGACGGAGCCCGCGGACACTGCGGGGGACATCGCAGGATCCCGGGGACAAGGTAAGTAAGGAGGCACCAGGATCCTGCGATGTAATCCCGAGTGTGGCTCGGGGTTACCGCTAATGGTCCTGAAATGTAACCCCGAGCCACACTCGGGAAAACCGCCAGGGAGGCTACATGAGTTTTTTCCTTCCAAATGTCATTTTGCTGTCAGGCTGTTCTAAACACGGGAAACATGCGCCCCTTTACAGGCATACTATAGACACCCCCCAGGTACGAAATTTAAAGGGATATTACACTTTTATTGTTTGACTTTAAGCATTATTAAAATCACTGCTCCTGAAAAAACGGCCGTTTTTAAAACTTTTTTTTGCATTGATCCATGTCCCCTGGGGCAGGACCCAGGTCCCCAAACACTTTTTATGGCAATAACTTGCATATAAGCCTTTAAAATTAGCACTTTTGATTATTCATGTTCGTGTCCCATAGACTTTAACGGTGTTCGCGTGTTCGAGCGAACTTTTTTCCTGTTCGCATGTTCTGGTGCGAACCGAACAGGGGGGTGTTCGGCTCATCCCTAGTGTAGACTATAGATAGATGGTTGTGTATTAGATAGACTTTCAACTATTCACCAATAAATGTTGTTATTGTGTTAAAGCTTTCACTCATGGTCAAAGAACTCTCATTTAACCCAAATCATATCTGAGAGATATTAAATCTTAAATATAGTATATGGGAAAAAGACTGCATGGGAGGTCGTCATATGTCTGGTCAAGCATGTGGTGCCAAAGCGGCTGCTGTTGTGGCCACGCTTGATCCGCTTCAGACATAGGTTGCAAACAGCAACGGTGCGATCTGCTACACACGTGTCCAAAAAGGCCCACACCAAGGAACTTTTCAAAATCAGTGGGGAGTCAGCAGCTTCCCGCACCTGCGGAGCTCTGCCTCGTTGGAGTTGTGCCTCCTCCTCTATTTTATTAGGCATCCAAGTAGAGTCAGTGACCTCATCACACCCTCCCTACTCATCACTGGAGCAAACTTGGCACTATGCTGCAGCTGGGGGAACATGACTGCCAGTTTCTTGTCCTTCTTGGGCACCCCCTCTCTCTAGGCTGACGTTACTCCCTTCCTCAACCTGGGAACCAACATTGGAGCCTTCAAATCGCTGCTCATCCTCCAGCAGCATGTACCCGACACTGTGGTCGAATAGTTCAGGGGACTCCTCCGTGCATGATGGTTGGGCTAAAGAAGGAGTGACTGTGGACAAGGAGCTGGTGGAATAGGCCGCTTTGGCAGCTGCATAGGAAGGAAAACTACTCTGAGCCTGGGTGACAGAGGATGAGGAGGATGAGGACGACTTTGTTATCCACTCCACCAACTCTTCTGCATGTTCTGGCTCAATAACACGGCCACCAGCAGAAAAAAAGGACAAATGTGCCTCACGGCCACCAGCAGAGGACGCTCCATGACCAGCACTGTTAACTGTAGACACAGAGCCTGCTTGCCCTCTTTTAGTGGCCTGTGAGCGTCTGACTCTCCTTGGTGGCCTTCTGGACATGATGTATATTTTGTTTTGCAACACCGCACTACACTGTATTGTGTACTGTGTACACCACCAGAAAAGTAGTAGCAACTACACTACGGCTGCAATGCATTGTAATTACGATTTTTGATCTAATATTTCACAGCAGAGCCCATTCCTGTGCTCAACAAGAGTATCTGTGAGGCTTTTCAGTGTTTAACAGGGGCATGTAATTACAATTCTTGATATAATATTTCACAGCAGGGCCCGTTCCAACGCCCACCAAGAGTAACTGTGAGGGCTTACAGTGTTCTGGTACCACCAACACCTAAGGCCCAATTTTCCGCAGAGTATATAGGGCAGGCCGTATAGTATATACAGGCAGTCCCTCATTTTCAAACATCCGACTTACAAACGACTCCTACTTACAAATGGAAGGAGATAACAGGAAGTGAGAGGAAATCTACCCCTAGGAAGGGAAAAAGGTTTCTCCACTGATGCTTTATCACCAATCCTTGTTTCCCTAATAACCCAGAATTTTCAAAATCCAATTGTCATTGGGACAGAAAGTGAGGTGAAATCTTCTGTGAGGGTGAGTGAGGGTTCCCCTTAATATCCATACCAGACACAAAGGGCCTGGTAATGGGTTGGGGGGGGGCAACATTACATTACAGCCGCAAGCAGTTTTAAATTACTTTTTTTCCTTTAGAAATGTCATTTTGTGCAGGGACTGTTCTAAACATGGGAAAAATGGGCTAGTTTACAGGCATACTATAGACACCCCCCGGCACGATATTTAAAGGAATATTACACTTTTATTGTTTCACTTTAAACATTATTAAAATCACTGCTCCCGAAAAAATGGACGTTTTTAAAACTTTTTCTTGCATTGATACCCTGTCCCCTGGGGCAGGACCCGGGTCCCCAAATACATAATATTTTTACAATGGGTCATCAGAGGGGGTGAGGAATCTGATAAGTGGACATTATACTTTTGTCTTTAAATACTCATTTCAATAAATGTTATACTTATGTTGGCCAAGAATGTTTGTGTCTAATCTGCTTGCAATGTTATGTGCAAAAGTAATAATTTTTTTTTCTTGTTTGACTCCACAGTTTCCTTCCAACCCACAGGAATAGCAGACTGTTGCCCCCCCAATTCGACCAGCAGTGGGACTTTCCAAATGGGAAGCATGTCCGGATCGTCCCACCCCCCAACTCGGGGTCATACTAATTCAATTACAAGGGGTACAGTAGTATTGTGATGTTGGCGGTGGTGTCGGCAACTTATGAGTTCCTCTATCTGGACGTGGGGAAGAATGGCTGTATGTCTGATGGAGGAGACCAGACAGAATTTTACAGGCGTCTCCAGAATGGCAGCTTAGGGTTGCCACCTCCAGCGGATAACGTGGCGGGCCTCGCGTTTGTTTTTGTGGTGGATAAGGCCTTTGCGCTGGGGGAGCATTTGATGAGGCCATTCCCCATGAGGACCCTGACCCCGGAGCAGAGGGTTTTTAATTACTGGCTGGTCAGTGCCAGAAGAGTGGTTGAAAATGCCTTTGGCATAATGGCCAGCCGGATCCGGCTTTTCCAAACGGCCATCAGTATGGCCGAATACAAACTCAACCATATTATTATGAGCTGCTGCATTCTTCATAATTTCCTAAGGAAGAATGCAGCCAACTATCTGGCCTCCGTTGCGACTGAAGCCAACTCACCGGCACAAATGACAGCGCTTGAAAGTGGCTGTCCTGGCTTGCCCCCCAAAGCGCCCGCAAAGTACGGCAAAGCTATGTGGAGTACTTCGTGGGTAGGGGGGCAATTGATTTACTGGAGAATCTGGAAGCTCTTTAAGATCAATTTATTTTTAAAAACCAAACTCATATTTCATTTGATTTACTGCTTGTGTTTCTTATCTGTCTCCCAGGTTCTCCAATGGCCTTTTATTTTTGGCCATTTTCTTCAATAGTGCAAACGTAACTTATTTGATACATGAGGTGACAATCTCTTCTTCAGCTAACTATTATGTTATGTTGTGCTGTGGGTCTGCTACACACACACACACAATGTTTTTGTTGTTAATAGAAAAACACAAAATTCCTGCGCTTAGGAAAGGACCGGTATGCAGCCTCCCCTGGATCACACCTCCTGAAAGAAGGGTGACATATGATAACCGTAATAATAGGGATAGGGGTAAGTGGCGCTCCCTATGACGGGGTATCCTGTAGGGTGTGTGTGCTATACACCTATAGGGATAATAATAAACCCATGTGCAAACTACACCTAAAACAAAATAAAACAAAGCTAATAAGCACATATGTGTTTCAATATCTATTCAAATGAACATAGTAACACTACCATAGTGAAAAGGTGTAAAAAGTGGCATAAAGGTCTAATTGCAGTGAGAGAAAATGTGACCATCAAAATCTTCCCCTGCTAACCCACATTAGATGAACAGGAAATAATTGTGTAAACAATATCAATATCTAGCGTGTAATAATAAAACACGTGATAAGTGTCCACTCCAGTGAATATAAACCACAAATATTGAATGAAAAATCAACATATAAAATCAACATATAAAAAAATGTAAGCAGCAGTCCCATAAAAAAGTAAAAAATATGTAAAAAATATATATAGTATTAAAGGTGAAGCTCCAGAATGGCAAGAATGTTCATAAAAAATCATGACTCTTGTGCTGAAAAAATAATAATAATATCCGGTGACTTCCGTGATCCCCCTCAAGGGTCCCCACTCACCAGCTCCTCATACCCCTGCAGGGGTAATAGGCATGTAGCGGCAAAAGATGAAGGGATTCCCAGATCCAATGCAGGCATCCACACGTGTCTCCTATGCGACCCAGCTCCAAGCAATGGATGGCACACCAACTCCTTGCATCACAGCAGGAGTTCTAGTAGTCATAGCAGGTCTGAATTTGGAACAAAAACACTTCGCTCACATTAACGAATGTGCCTTTACCTCCAGAAAAGCCATTGAATTGTTTTGTGATTTCTCTACACACCTGAATTTGACACACCTCTCTCAGCCAGCACTTACTGACCACTTACTGTCAGTGGTGGCAGATAGCACATGTTGACACACTGTGTGCATCTTCAAAATTTGGCTTTGCAATTACGTTAAAACTTTTAAAAAACGTACAACAATAACAACAAAATTTTAATTTTTGGGTGGGGTTTAGATTTTGCTTAACCACTTCCCGCCCGCCCTATAGCGGATTGACGTCCGGGAAGTGGTTCAGTTATCCTGACTGGAGGTCATATGACATCCAGCAGGATAACATGGCGCCGCGCGCCCGCAGGGGTGCGCATCGCGGCGATCGGTGGATCGGTGTGTCAGTCTGACACACCGCTACACCGATCTTGGTAAAGAGCCTCCGGCGGAGGCTCTTTACCACGTGATCAGCCGTGTCCAATCACGGCTGATCACGCTGTCAATAGGAAGAGCCGTTGATCCGCCACGAGTAGAGGAGAGCCAATCGGCGGCTCTCCTGGCAGGGGGGGTCTGCGCTGATTGTTTATCAGCGCAGCCCCCCCGCAGATCACCACACTGGACCACCAGGGATCGCCACTAGGACCACCAGGGAAGGGGCAACATGTGGATGGCCAGGTATGTACCCCATGGCCATCCACATGTGCCCAGTGTGCCCAATCTGTGCCAATTAGTGCCCACAAATGGGCACTGATTGGCACCATTATGTTGCAGTGATGCCCAGCAATGCCACCCTTAGGGGCATCGCTGCAAACAAGCAGTGTCATCAGTGCCCATCCGTGCCCACCTATCAGTGCCCATGCATAAGTAACCATCAATGCCACCTACGAGTGCCCATCAATGCCACCTATGAGTGCCCATCAGTGCCGCCTATGAGTGCTCATCGGTGCCACCTATGAGTGCCCATCAGTGCCGCATACCAGTGCCACCTATCAGTGCCTATCAGTGCCCATCAGTGCCGCCTATCAGTGTCCATCATCAGTGCCCATCAGTGCCCCCTCATCAGTGCCACCTCATTGGTGCCACCTCATTGGTGCCCATCAGTGCCGCCGTATCAGTGCCCGTCAGTGCAGCCATATCAGTGCCCGTCATTGAAGAAGAAAAAGTACTTATTTACAAAAAGTTTTAACAGAAACAAAGAAAAACTTGTTTTTTTTCAAAATTTTCGGTCTTTTTTTTATTTGTTGCACAAAAAATAAAAACCACAGAGGTGATCAAATACCACCAAAAGAAAGCTCTATTTGTGGGAACAAAATGATAAAAAAATTGTTTGGGTACAGTGTAGCATGACCGCGCAATTGTCATTCAAATTGCGACAGTGCTGAAAGCTGAAAATTGGCCTGGTCCGGAAGGTGCCTAAGTGCCTGGTATTGAAGTGCTTAAAACATCAATGATGTTGGTCAGGCTTTTTTGAACATCATTGATATTTTGCTTGACCTTTTCTAAATCCTGATTGCACACCATTATCTCACTGATAAGTACTTGTGCACTTACACTGTTGAAGTGAGTTTCTTCTTCCACAACATCCTCATCACCTAAAAATAAAAAAACACGCTATGTATTAGAAATATGCAGGCATATTACCTGAAGCTGTGGTCTCAGACACTGACTTGTTGTGGACACCATTTCGACCACTTCCTGAACCTCTGCATCCACATCCTCAGGTTGTGTGCTGAGTTCTTCTTCTTCAAGAGATGTGGGGTGCCTGGTGTCCTCCAATGTCACGATTCTTTTCTCCCCTATGTGAGTACAAAAATGGTATACTTAGCAGACAGATATTTGAGGCTAGAAATAGTAATATGAAACATTGCTTGGAAGTGTCGTCCAATTGTCTGTTTTGGCACAGTTCCAAGCTGAAGACATGATTTTTTTCCCTTACAAAAGCTGCAATACTTGCCTGTTTTGTGCAAGTTTCACACATGGAAAGACCCCTAGTATCCACTGGAGCACCTGAGTGGGACACCTTAAAAAGGTTGTTATGGTGTCCCACACTAGTGCTCCTGCACCCAGATGTGTAAACAGCTGCTGAGTGTCCCCTCCTTACACTGAATCAAGTTGTCATTTTATTCTAGTTTCAAACACATCTAGACAACAATGTACTGTAATAAACTTCTTTTAATCAAAATAGGCATGAACAAATGTAGTTAACCTGCAGCTGCCAAAAACATTGTATTAGTGGTCGAACGAACGATGTTCAATACGAGCGATTATACTGTGCCCACAAACCTCAAACTTGGCACTTTAAACTGTACATCAGTAAAGAAAAGTACATGTACCAGCATGAAAGTACTAATAATAAAGGGAACGCACAACAAATACTTACTTTTTTGCAGCACTTTCTTTATCCTTCTATACTGATCCTGCTCCCTCAATTTCAGGTCTGACCAGCATTTCCTCAATTGCTCCTTGGATCATCGTACCTCAAAAGTCCTGTGCAGACTTCTCACAACTTTAGTCATGATCTTGGCCTTTCTCACATTTGGGTTTCTGTAAGGTCCATGATTCCCATCATAGTCGGTCCTCTTCAAGATGTCCACCATCTCCACTATCACTTCAAAGGACATATTTGAGGCCTTATATCTCCTCCTGGATGTGGAACTGCCTTGCTCCGGGCTTTCTTCGTCGTTGCTGATAACAGCACACACCTGCTGTGTCTACACCATGTGGTCTCCCTCTGCCCTGAAAGAGAAGAGGAAAGGGATACACTAGAAAGGACAGGGGCGGAGTTTCACGCATGCGCAGTGTATATAAAGCAGAACACGCGGGCGACGTACGTACGATCTGTAAGTGGAGGACAGAGGATCGTCAGCGCCGATCGTTCAAAGAAAGGTGCAATTGTTACTTATGGCAGCAATGGTTAGTGGCCTATACTGCTTAGAGATTAAGGCCTTTATTGGGATAAGATTAAGAGAGTTTAGCCTGACATTAGGGTTTGTCTTGTGTTGTGTCTTGCAGATAAAATGGTGGATAAAGACCCAGGCTTCCTGCCCAACTTCATGGATAAGTACAGGGAGCTGCCATTTCTCTGGCAAGTCCAATGCAGGGACTACTCGAACAAGCAAAAGAGGGAGGCAGCACTGGATAAACTGTTGGAATTGGTGAAGCCGGTGTATCCCACGGCAGACATCAGCTATTTGAAGGTCAAAATTGTTAGCCTGAGAATCACATATAATTGGGCCAGAAGGTCCAGGATTCCCAGAGATATGGAGCAGCAGCAGATGATGTATATGTCCCCAGGCTGTGGTACTATGACAGACTGTGTTTTTTGTCCAACCAGACGGAACCCAGGCCATCACTATCAACACTTCCTTCAACATTTCCTTCCACATCAGCTGAGGCTCCTGAAGTCCAACCTGGGCCTTCCACCCAGGAAGATGTGGAGGAGCCCAGCTTGACCCAGGTATCGCATTGGTGAACATATTTCTTGTCAAAAATTGATGTTAGCTAGATGTTATTGATCACTAATTTCTGATTTAACAAAGTAGTTTACATATCAATAGACAGTAGTAGCCAAAAATGATTGGGACAAGAATGAAAAATGCTGGGGTCAGAATGATAGTCTTTTCTATTTGTTAATATTTAATTTGCAACAGTCATGAGCTCAAAATTGTGTGTGTTTGATGACCAAAAACCAAAAACTATGTACCAATTTCATACACGGGAAAGTCTCAGCCAGGAGAAGGCCGTGGCAAGCAGCCTGACGGAATCCCAGGCACCTCCCCTCTGCCCTCCAACCAAAAGGACCGGGAAGGCAAGGAATCTTGAGGAGTCCGAGGCTGTTTTCCTCAAACAGGCTACTGTGGCACTTAACACAACCCCTGGTGTACAAGAGGCATTTGGACTTGTCACTGCAAGCAAACTAGAAAACATGGAGGAGGCCCAACGCACAATCTGTGAAGAACTAATTTGGTAGGCCCTAAACATGGGGATGAGGGTGAACTAACAACTCAAACCCACCTGTGTGAGTTGGACCATACTTCTCCACCACCTCAAGCAAAACCACCAACACAACAGCCACCCAACCCAACACAGCAACATGGAAGGAAGCATGGAAGGAAGTGTTGAGAATGATGGCCTGGGTTTGGTGTGATCTGGCACAAAAACGCAGGCTGTTGTAAGACCACAGCCTCAGGACATATATGTCATCAGCTGCTGCTCCCGATCTCTCGGAGTCCTAGACCGTATTGTGCTCCCTATTAAATGGACTTCTCAGGTTACCAATTTTGACAGTCAAATAATTGATGTCTGCCCTGGGGTACAAAGGCTTCACCAATTCCAACTGTTTCTCCAGCGTTGCCTTCCTCTTTATTTCGTTCTGACCTTGTGCTCCCTATTAAATTTTAAATGTTGTTTTTGACAAATACTTGGCTATGTGTTTTACTTCAAAAAGGACAGTTTGTTTATGAGTAGTCAGGTACATTTCAAAAATACGATGTCAAATTAACAAGGGACATCAACATAGTTGTATATTTAAGGTTAAAAAATACAAGATAATAATGGTGTTGTGGTAACTTAACACATAAAATAAAAAATTTAACCATGTGTATGACATACCTGGCCGATCACCCTGGAAGCTGGCAATTACAGAAGTATGCACCACTACTCCAGTGATCAGTGGGATGAGAGAGAGGGGATTGGGGATGAGAGGGGGGATTGGGGATGAGAGGGGGGATTGGGGATGAGAGAGAGGATTGGGGATGAGAGAGAGGATTGGGGATGAGAAAGAGAGGAGGGTTGGGGTTGAGAGAGAGGGGGGAGGATGAGAGAGAGAGGGTGAATTGGGGATGAGAGAGAGAGGGGAGGTGAGAGAGGGGTGAGAGGGGAGGAAGAGAGAAAGAGAGAGAGGGTGGATTGGGGATAAGAGAGAGCGGGGATTGGGGATGAGGGAGAAATTTGGGATGAGAGAGGGAATTGAGGATGAGAAAGGGGAATTGGGGATGAGAGAGGAGGGATTGGGGATGATAAAAGAGGAATTTGGGATGAGAGAGAGGGGGGATTGGGGATGAGAGAGCTAGGGAGGATTGGGGATGAGAGAGATGGGATTGAGGATATGAGAGAGGGGGGATTGGGGATGAGAGAGAGGGGGCATTGGGAATGAGAGAGAGGGGGGATTGGGAATGAGAGAGAGAGGGGGGATTCGAGATGAGAGAGAGAGGGGGATTCGGGATGAGAGAGAGAGAGGGGAGGGTGAGAGAGGGGGGCCCCTAGCCCTGTCTGCAGTCCCTTCTATGCACCCCCTGTCCCAGTCTGTGGGTAAGTGTGTTATGCCTGGTACCTTCTTCCATAGATGTTCACGCTGGCCAGCAGCAGGCCTTTCTCCTTCTGGCTGGTGAGAATGGGGGTGCCCTGATCTATGCCATTAGACCATGGACTGTCCAGAATAGCAGTCCCTGGCTGCATGCGCCTTTCGCTGGTCCTCAGGGGCGCCCCGATCTGCCTGCTGTTTGGCTGCTGCCTGAGCTGCGAGTAGAGAGGTGGTTTGAGGAATCCCGACTCTGGGTGGCGCTGCTGCATTGGGGTTGCTGCACCTGCTGCTTCTCACCTCTCTGGTGGTCAGGTAGCTCTTCTCCCTTCCAGGCACTCGCTTCTCCCTGCTCCCGCCCCGCTCCCTGCCACCGGTCCAGGTCTGCAAAGTGTCACACAGTCAGCACTATTCCGGCGGAGCCGTGCTGGCTGGCGAACTACATGAGTGATCCATTAATCTGGGCCGGCCTGCACCCTCCCTAGGCTAGGTGGCAGTGCACCCTATGCTGCCTAGTTCACCTAGAGGTAGCACCGGCCCTCCAAGGAATACCCAATCATGTTAAAGGAGCATAAAAATAAAAACATTTTTGATAGTACATAATTGGATGATGCAAGTCAGTAGAGCTTCACCTAATTTATTAAGCTCTGGGGAGAGTTCCCTTGCAAAGTGCAACTTCTATTGCAAAATGAACGGCCTATTTGACTTCAGTAAATCAAACCATTGCTTTGAAATGTTTCTGTAATGGCTGTGATTTATAGCAGTCTACTGTAGCATGTCCACAGTTTCTATCCAGCTTTTGTAGATCATCTGCAACATGTCTTTAATCTATAATGCCGCGTACACACGGTCGGACTTTTCAGCTACAAAAGTCCGACAGCGCGTCCGACAGACTTTCGACGGACTTTCAACGGACTTTTGGCGGACTTGCAGCGGACTTTCTAACGAACGGACTTGCCTACGTACGATCACACAAAAGTCCGACGGATTCGTACGTGATGACGTACACCGGACTAAAATAAGGAAGTTGATAGCCAGTAGCCAATAGCTGCCCTAGCGTGGGTTTTTGTCCGTCGGACTAGCATACAGAAGAGTGGATTTCTTGGTCCGGCGGAGTTACGACGTAAAGATTTGAAGCATGTTCCAAATCTAAAGTCTGTCAGATTTGCGGCTGGAAAAGTCCGCTGAAAGTCCAGGGAAGCCCACACGCGATCGAATTGTCCGCCGGATTTGGTCCGTCGGACTTTTGTAGACGAAAAGTCAGACCGTGTGTCCGCGGCATTAGAGTCCTTTCTAGCATTTCCACAGTGTTTAACAGTTCTCTGTATTATGTCCCTTTTCTCTGAAAGTCCACTGCAGCATGTCTGCAGTCTTGGACAGTCTACTCTAACATGCCTGCAGTCTTGGACTGACAACTGTAGCATACCTGCTGTCCCTGACAGTTCACTCTAATAAATATGCAGTCTCTGACCATCCTCTGCTGCATATCCGCAGTCTCTAACAGTCCACTGGGGCATGTCAGGATTCTCTGACAGTCCTCTGTAATAAGTCAGTAGTCTCTGACAGTCCTCTGTAATAAGTCTGTAGTCTCTGACAGTCCATTGTAACAAGTTCATACTCTGACAATCCTCTGTAACAAGTCTATAGTCTCTTATAGTCCACTGTGGCATATCTACAGTTGCTAAAAGTTCTCTTCAGTTTGTCTGCAAACTCTAACAGCCATTAGCAGTATCTTTGGATGGTTATCCTGTTATTTAAAAAAAAAAGGTAATTAAATGTAGCAGGGTCCAAGGCCTCCTTTAGTCTAATGAGAACCTCCAGAGCCAGGGATAGCTGACATCCTTCTGTATAGAGTGGGTTGCAAGACATAGTGGGTGCAATGTAAGGTAGATTCATGGGTGCCAGACACTTCTTGAATGCAAAGAAATGTATTTTCTCTTGAAAAGAACAGTGGGAGAGAGGGTTGCACTTTGACAGGTAGACAGCCATGCAGGAAAAGGCATCCAGCAAGACACCGTATCTGCATGTGTAGGAGCGCTGTCTCTTATGGCAACAGTCTTAGAACAGTTCCTAACACAAATTGTAACAAACTCCTTTACTTTTTATACGATCACTTCTTGTAGACTCCCAGTCTCTCTCACTAGACTTGCTGATTCACTGCCACTGAATGCCATGAGCTCTTCTAATCTTCTTACTTTAGTATCTTCCTCAAGCGTCACCCCCGCTTCCCTGCTGGGTCCCTGACTTGGCACTCCAGATACTCCTCAAGCATCACCCCACTGGCTGGGTCCCTGGCTTGGCACCTGCTACAGTTTCCCGATTCTTTACCGTCCCCGGTTTGTGAGAATACTGCTCCGGTACTTGCTTCAGTTACTCACTGTGGTCCCTGATAACAAGGTGGTTGGTCCCTTAGGGGCGACAGCTTCCCCTCTACCCCCGACCACGACAGGTTCTCCAGCCGGCAGAACCGTCACTTCTAGTTGGACTGCAAGCCGCAATCCCAACCCTACGCTGCTCTCTTGGTTCTGGATAGGCCCTCAGACAGCCTAGCAGCCAGATGTGTCCGGGATAGGCCCAGACTCTGACCTAGCAGCCCAGGCAGCACAACACACATCCACCCAGACAGCCGTCCAGGTGACACAGAACCCCGATCACCTGACCTCACCCAAATAAATAGGCTCTCCCAGCAGGCCAAGGGACCCAAGAAAATCCCTGCCCATTGGCTGAGATAACCTACCTATTCCTAATCTGTCCTTGCAATGCCCTTGTCTTATCTAAAGTCACCGAATACCCGGCCACCTAGCGACAGAAGAGAGAAGTGAAGCAATTCCAGACTTAGGGTGAAATCAATTAATCCCTCACAATTGGTCAAGGCGAATACACCTGGCAGGTAAATTTAGGAGCAACACTGCCTAAAGATTAGGGCGCTACAAATAAAAAAATATTAAAAAAAGTTTGTCCGAAATGGGCTCAATGTTATCTTGGTTATTAAGTTAAAGCTTCACTTTACATTTTTTTTAAACAAAACCCATTTCCACAAGCTACAGCCCCCTTTTTCTCAGGCTGCCTGTGCATTTTGTCATTCTTTCCCTTATCAGAATGCTGGGAGGTATAGAATTGGTAAAAGAGAAGTGCGGTATTTAACCACTTTAATACTGGGCACTTTACCCCCTTCCTGCCCAGACCAATTTTCAGCTTTCAGTGCTGTTGCACTTTAAATGACATTTGTGCGGTCATGTAACACTGTACCCAAATACAATTTTTTATCATTTTGTTCCCACAAATAGAGATTTCTTTTGGTGGTATTTGATCACCACTGGGTTTTTTTTTGCTAAACAAATAAAAAAAAAAGCACAATAATTTTGAAAAAAAAATAGTATTTCCTTTGTTTTTGTTATAAGATTTTGTAAATAAGTAATTTTTCTCCTTCACCGATGGGCGTAATGAGGTTGGACTGATAAGGCACTCATAAGGCACTGATAAAGCGGCACTAATCGGCACTGGTAAGGTGGCACTGTTGAGGTGGCACTGATGAGCACTTATGATGAGGCACTAATATACAGCACTGATGGGCACTCATAGGTGGCACTGATGGGTGGCACTGATGGGCACTGATAGATGGCTCTGATAGGCAGCACTGATGAGGAGGCACTGGCAGGATTTACTGCTGGGCACTGATTGGCATCTACAATGGGCACTGATTGGCAGCTCTAAAGTTTATACCTGGTGGTTCTGGGTGGCATCCCTGGTGGCCCTGGGTGGGCACCCATGGTCAGCATCCCTGGTGGCCATGGGTGGCATCCCTGGTGGTCCTGGGTGGGCATCCTCGGGGGGGGGGGGCTTATCAGCGCAGACACCCTCGTCAGGAGAGCAGCTGATCGCCTCTCCTCTACTCGCTTCTGTCAGACGCGATAGAGGAAAAGCTGATATACAGCTTTTCCTGTTTACATTGCGATCAGCTGTGATTGGACACAGCTGATCACGTGGTAAAGAGCCTCCATCAGAGGCTCTTTACCCAGATCAGAGATGCGGTGTATCAGACTGACACACCACATCAACGATGACCCACGCGATCGTGGGTTATCCTGATCACATCATATAACTTCCATGTAAGGATAACAGAACCACTTTGCGCACGTCATATTGCTATATGGCGAGCAGGAAGTGGTTAAAAAACAAACAATCATACTCACCTAGGTGAATGCAGCATTGACCCAATGCTGCAACTGTCTACAACTTATATAAACTGAAAGATCAAAGACTGCTGACTGCTCAGATCTTGGTCTTCAGTAAGCAGAGAGCCGGTGACTGTCAATCAAAGCTCTGTGCTGTGTCCCTCCAGCGCTCAATGGAGCACCGGGCTATGCAGGATGCAGAACTGGCTGGCTCAGAATCTCAGCGACCCACTTAGAGGCTGAGCCAGCTACCAGTCCAGGTATCGGGTGGATCCCAACATTAAAGTTGGAGTCTGGAGCGGCTGAGTGATGTCAGGCGACAGTGGATTTTAGCCACTTTTGGCTATAAACGGTGAAATAGGGTCAAAAGAGCTTTGGCCCTACTTTACTTTAAATCAGTTGCTTTTTCAGTAATATAAAAGAGATGTCTGCATATACATGAACATATACTGTACTGTACATTTGCATTTGCTCTAGCCAAAATGAATAGCCTGTTGCTAATTCTATCTGAATATATATTTCAACCAGAAATTAATAGGCTCACTGTCCTGTAGGACTTTTTCTGCAGTCATGTGGTTTGCTACACCTATATTTAAACCTATTTTTTCTTTTTTTATGCAGTTATCATTTAATACATGAACTTGTGTGGGCTCATAGAATAGTCAATCCTTTGAAATTGTCAGTATATCTAAGCCGGTAAACTCTCTGCCTGCTAAGTCTTAACCACATGCTTGTTATCCAGAGGAAAATATGTCAGGACACAGAACAGATGGATGCATTTGTATTTGTTCTATTTCACATATCTCTAGTGCTGGGCTAAAAGGCAGCTGCTGAATAAAAGAACAGTCAGGTAGACAAAGGGCGTACTGGCTTTATTTTCGAGAGCATTAGACTACTCACTGTTTAGAAAGTCGAGAGATATGGTCTAGAGAGACTTATGGGTAATGACACCAAGAGTTTGCACTTGATTAGCATGAAAAACAATATTTGGTGTACAGCATTATGCTAAACTTTCTTTAAGCTGTCAATGCGTTGTACTGGAAACATCCAGTAAAACTAACTGCATGTACTTTCTATGTCACCAGCAGCTGGTATGGACTTTCCAGAAGACCCACCAATAGCATTCTTTGCAGATATGGGTTTTGTTGCTTTCTGTGTGCAGACTTCAAGATTTTCCCAATGGTACGGCCAGCCAGATTATTAATATTGTAAGGAAATCTAGGCAGATACCAGGATGGGCCATAATAGAAATCACTGAAACACACCTGCATCATACCCGTTTATGCTGTGGCTTTTGGATTTTTTGTGGTTCTCTGCATTTCATAAAAGCGCTGGAGTCCTACTTCACTGCCCTGTTGAGCCCCACACCTTATCTCAGCTTTGTTGTCACTGGTGCAGATGACTGCCTTGTATGTTGAAAAAGTGTACGCACTGTTATTCCAGAACCTGGAGATCAACAAATGTGTTCTTCTAAAGGTTAAAATAGATAAATGGGACATTAAGAAAGGAAAAAATCATTGTTATGTTCTTGGACCATCATGACTGTTTCCTAAATCATTACTTACATATTTTTATGCACAAGACATATCAGTGGACATGCTCGCATGTAAAAAATTAGGAACTAGCAACAGTGCTGGATTTAGACCTTGGGGGACCCAGGATACTTCAAGTCCAAGGGTCCCTCAACATAGAAATTAAATTATATGACAAAAGTGAACTGAATGACAAAAGTGAACTTATTTCCATACTTTAACCAGTTTCTGCCCGTGCTATAGCCAAAAGACGGCTACAGCGTGGGCTTACTTTGCTGGGAGGGCGTACATGGACATCCTCTTGTGATCGCGCTGCCTGTGTGCCCCCTGCAGTCCTTTGGACTCAGCTGATTACAGATCGGGGTAAAGGGCCAGTCACAGCTGCCCTTTATCACGTGATCAGCTGTGTCCAATGACAGCTGATCACGGATGTAAACACAAGCAAGTTAATGGCTTTTTTTTCTTCGCGCTGACAGCGTGAAGAGAGAAGAAAAGAGCTGATAACCAGCTTGTGTTAAAGGGACATGGGTACTGATAATCAGGACATCAGTCCAATGGCTGACCAGGAGATGGGACTTCCTATTACAGACGCCACCAAGTAAACAGGAGATTCTCCTGTATGTAATCTGATGGCACTCTTCCTGCCCCTATAAGAAACAAATAGCTCCGCGCTTAGGTAATAAAGGAACTGCAGCCCCCCCAGCACAGAATAACACCTATGTGAAATTCTAAGTAGTATAGAGTCCCAATACGGGGTGATTGGCGCTGTTCCACTAAACCTCGTCTGATGTGCAGAAACTAGTGAGGTGTATCAAGTAAAAAATGTGAATAAATAAAAACTGAACATAAATTATTATATATGTAGGAATGATGAAATTACAAACGTGTGGGAAAACTATTCCTGGTGTATATGCGAAAAAAGCCCACATATATATAAAGTGCAACGTGTATTATCACCTTACTAGATTAGAGGTGATCAAAAACAAAACATTATAGGTTGGTATAAAGAAAGTGATATGATTTCCCAAAAAACCTTCAGAAAATCCTTGAAAAAATAGCGTAAATATGTGCATAAAAAGCATAAATATGTGCATAAAAAATGCTAAAATATATAAATAAGAACCTTATAATCATAGATGCGCATAAAAGTGTTTAGAAATAAATCATTAAATCATCAGTCCAAAAAATGTCCCAAAAGAAAAAAAGGGAAAAAATCCATAGAACGTTCTTCCTAAAGTGGAAATAGTGAGTCTCTTCAAATATCTAGCAGTACTCTTAGTGATGTCAACTCTTCCAGCCTTCCAAAGGACCCCCCAATGTGCCCTCACTCACTGGAAGAATTCACCCCTGCAGGGGTATCAAGCCTATCAGCCGTATCTTGCAGCAATGGTCCCTGGTGACAGTCCTCCGTTCGGATCTCCACTCCTGGTATCCCGATCAGTTCCAGTCACTCCCTGCAGACACATCCATATAAAACAAGAATGAGCCCCATCGCGTAAATCCGTAAAAAACTTAGCTTTATTAAAAATATTAAAGGAAGCAAACAGTGCTCCGCTGACTGGTTAGCAGTCAAACAAAGTGTAGTGAAGGCACCGCGCTGCTTTCACTACACTTTGTTTGACTGCTAACCACTTTGTTTGACGCTATTTTTTCAAGGATTTTCTGAAGGTTTTTTGGGAATTCATATCGCTTTCTTTATACCAACCTATAATGTTTTGTTTTTGATCACCTCTAATCTAGTAAGGTGATAATACACGTTGCACTTTATATATATGTGGGCTTTTTTCGCATATACACCAGGAATAGTTTTAGTACACGTTTGTAATTTCATCATTCCTACATATATAATAATTTATGTTCAGTTTTTATTTATTCACATTTTTTACTTGATACACCTCACTAGTTTCTGCACATCAGACGAGGTTTAGTGGAACAGCGCCAATCACCCCGTATTGGGACTCTATACTCTTCCTGCCCCTCCCTGTCCTCTCTGTGGCAGCGCCAATAAATACAGTATATATCCAAATTACGAGGGGGGCCGTAATAAACTGGAACACGGGCTGCAATTGGCCCACGAGCCTGACTTTAGACATGCCTGATCTAGGAGGTGGCTGTATGTGTTGATGCTGACTGACCCTACCTTAAGCCATGCCTGAACCAAGCACAGATTTCAGCTTTCCTGAATGAAAAGGTAGCTGCCAAGCAGGTCATCAGCGTTGGATCAACATCCAGGGGGTGTTGTTCTCTCACGTAACCAAGAAAGATGGTAAATTGACTTCCTGGTTAAATTGGAAGTAGAAAGACACCCCATGGATAAAAGCAGTCTGGGTTTTAGGACTATTCTGTCCAGGTAGAACGTTAGGTGAGGCTCCTTGAGTACAAAGCAGCTCTGACACCCTTTTCACAGAGGTTGTAGCAACCAGAAATATGGTCTTCAGGGTTAAATTGCAGAGTGTAGCCAATTCTGTAGGATAGAAATGAGGCCTTGATAGAGCTGAGGACCATAAGCAGGTCCCACATAGGGAACCATGGTTTCCTGGCAGGTCTATAACTTCATGCAAGCCTTTTAGGAATTGCATCACTAAAGGGCTAAGGACTCCTTAAACCCCTTTAAGTGCAGACAAGGCTGAACTTTGAATTTTAAACATTTTGAACCTAGGCCCCTGTTCAGGTTCAGTTGTAAGAACTTCAGTACCTTGGCTGGTTTATGTGATAAAGGTTTCCAGGCTTTTGCTGCATGAGATTTGCATAATTTACTCATATTCTTTGGTAAGTCTTATTCATGGAGACCTCTCTGGCTTTCCACAAGGTAGCCACTACCTGCATTGAGTGCCCTTGACCAGGCACCCTCCACATCTCAACTTCCATGCCATCAAAAGTAGTCTCTTGGAGCTGGATGGCAAAACTGGCCATGAGAGAGCAGATCCGTCATAAATGCCAGAGGCAGTGGTGACTCAATGCTCAACTGTAGGAGAAACAGACACTAGAGCCTTCTAAGCCAAGATGGTATAATTGCAATTATTGATACAGGAAGTTCCACTCAGAGAATAATAATTCTACCCTTCTACTGCTGTCTAGGTACAGTACAACTCTTGCTCCTTTTATAAAAGGAGTGAATGACAGAAGGGCTTTGAACACTTCCCTCAGTTTGAGAGCATTCAATACTATGCCTCATAAGCTGAACATCCCATGGCCTTGAGCAGCCTGCTCTTTGAAATGTGTCCCCCAGCCTTTCTTGCTGGGGTCTGATGTAATAATGTTCCATTCAAAAACAACAATTGGTCAGTTACAAAGAACCAAGGATACTCAGGCACTTCCTTCCCAAAGCACCTTTGACCTTCTCTATCAGAAGACGGATCTTCCCTTGTGGAAGTTCTACTGAATTTTTCCCAGTGCTATTACAGACAGTAAGATCTTTGTGAATGCCCTGGGGGAGATGTACAGACCGAAAGGGAGGCCCTGAAACTGGTAGAGGAATTAAGGATGGATTGGGACAAGTAAGTAGGTGTCTGATAAACCTACAGAGCAGGATTAATCAATAATCTAATTGATTGGAGGTTCTCTATCTTGCACGACTCCAACTTTCTGTGCTTGTTGAGTTTTGTCAATTTTAGCACTGGGCACAGATTACCTGATTTTGATTTCAATTTTTTTTTCGCTAGGAACAGAGGTGAGCTGAATCCTCATCGCCTCTGGGGATTTGGAACCTTCACGGTTGCTCATTTTTTATTTAATCTGGCTACAAATTAAATAATCTGGTATCCAATCTGGTAGCCTGAATGGTTGGAAGAGATCAGAAGGTGGACGTCCCTTAAACTTACTCCAATGTCACACCAATATAGCAGATTTGGCCCACTGATCCTGAATATTTTCCATCCAGGTGTGTGCGCAAAGCTTCACACAGGGACCCCCTGGATGAGTGCACCCTTAAAAGAACTTCTGCTCTTTTCCCAAGACAGGTGTCTTAGATTTTTAAGGCTTTAACAATGAAGATTGGGTACTTCTCCTGTTCCTTTACTAATCTTTTTTCCAGTCTGTATTTTGCCTCCTTGTATCTACTTGGGAGTTGCCGTCTGTATGCTGAACCTTTTTGATTTTACATTTTTTTGTCAGATGATATTCACCCTGGCCTGCTAGTGGTCACCCCTGAGATGGCTATATCCTGTCTACTCCCAAATAGATTGGATTAGTTGTCTGATATCTTGCACCAGTTTTATTTTTAAGGCGGGATCCGCCGACCATGACTTCGGCCAATTGCAATTACATGCCGTGACCGTGGGGAACACTGCTCTTAAAAAAACATCAATTGACATCTAATGACACATCCGCCACAGAGTCTCCCGCCAGTTTCAGCTCTCATAAAGCTGTTACCACTTTGTCTATCTTCACTTCCTCCAGAAGGGCTTCTTTAAAGGGTAACTCCACTTTCCTTTTCAATCTGCAGGGCTGTAATTTTCGGTAAAATATGGCTATTTGGAGGTGTTCTGTACACAGAATGTGTACAGAACACCCCCCCTGAAACATAATATAATGCTTGTGTGATTGGCTCACTGATTTTCCCAGAAGTCTGCACTAAGATACAAGTCAGATTTTTAGCATCCACTGCAAAAAAAAGTCATTTTTGGTAAGATACTCCCAATAGGAAATCACGTCCAAAGGGATGCAGACCCTGCCAGGTGCAGTGGCTGGTTGATAATTATGAAACCACTCGTAGACTCACTCAGCGCATGGGCTGGTTATTGCTGGTCTGCAGGCACCTGCAGATGCTACAGTATGTAGGAGCACTTCAGATCTAGATCTAATTTTGTAACTAAAGCCTCCTTGAACGTAACCGCAAGGTGACATGTCTTGCCAGCTGCATTAATGATGCATCCACTATTGGAGGAGACCACAGCAGGTTTATCTTTAGCTTTTTCAGGGTACACAGTTTTGAAAATGTGTTTATACAGGCCTTTTTCTCTGATTCCTTCCATTCCTCCTGGATTAACTCCTTCAGTTGTTCAGTGAAGGGAAAGCTTGTGGAGAGTTTCACCCCAGGCAATTGTGTCCTTAACTGCCCTTGCAAAAGGCTCTATTGGGCAATCGTCAAAGCCTGTGGCCCCTTTAATGCCTTCTTCCTCCAATAACCATTCCAATTTGGACACTACCTACTGGCTCTGGTTGGAAGTGCTAGGCAATTCAGCCACTAACTGGGGAGTACAGGCTTTATGTATCAACTCCTTGGCTGATTCTTTAATCAAGGCGGCTACTTTCCAGACATCCCCTTCTTTGTCGGTTGTCGCTTCCTCCAAGCGGACTTGACATACTAGCTTGTCAGGCAATGACTTTCCACCACAAACGCAGCAACCATTATGGCTGGTAACCTGTGGTGTTTGTAAACGGCAAGCAATAATAATGAGAGGCGAGATGATGACTTGATCAACATCTGCACATAAATAGTGACTCTTCTGGCTTTTAGAAGGCTCCCTCCATCTAAAAGTCTTTGCAGGGCTGTATCTTGCTTGTTCCAGGCAGAATTGACATACTAGTCTGGCAGGCAATGACTTTCCACTACAAATGCAGCAACTATTATAGCTGGTTACCTGTGATGTTTGTAAACGGGAAGCAATGATAATGAGTAGACATGTGCAATTCATTTAGTTAGAAATTAGTTTTTTAAAGAATTTAGACAAATTCCTTAATTTGAAGATATCAGAATTTCCGAATTTCCAAACTTTTCCAAAAAACCTGAATTTCCGAATTTTCAAATTTCCTAATTTTTCCGAATATACGGAAATGAGAAAATTCAAAATTTCGTAAATTTGAAATTTGAAAAATCGTAAATTCTAAATTCGAAAATTCGTAAATTCAAAAATTCTAGATTCGTAAATTCATAAATTTGGAAATTCGAAATTGCAAAAATTCGAAATTTCGGAAATTGGGAATTCAAAAATTCAAAATTTCGGAAATTGTAAATTCAAAAATCCAAAAATTCTAAATTTTGGAAATTGTAATTCAAAAATTTGGAAATTCGAAATTTGGAAATTCGGAGATTTGGATATTTGTAATCCGTAAATTTCAGAAATCCAAAAATAAGAATGAAAATCCGAAAATTCAAAAGAACAAAAATTAGAAAATAAGACCAAAAATCTGAAAATTTAAAAACCCAAAAACTCAACAATCTGAAATAATAACTAACTAATAATAAGTTTTGGACGGTACTTTGAATGAGGCATATCAAGGAGTTGATGGTTGTTAATTGTTAGGAAATAAACTGGATTTATTTAAATGACAATATCAAATCGGTAGTCCATGGTATTAAAAATATCAATATGCAATAATAAAGACTGCATAGTGTAATCACAAAGGATTTACATAGTAGTATTCATAGTATTGATATAAAATATTTAATATGATTAAACGCTGGACATGATACATTTGATACAGAATAGGTCAGATAATAGATAATGTTGATACAATTGATACAGAAGTCAGTACACAAAAAATTGATTATTATGAATATAACAAGTTTGTTGGGGCATCCATTAGTTGGTATCTCGACATGTTTCTTGGCTTTCAACCAATCATCAGGAGTCAGATGCATAGAAAACTAAAAAATATGATAATAAAACATCTATTAAGATATGAGGCCCTCTGTATGGGTAAGGACTAAGTAAACAAGAAACACCTGTTTCCAGGTTACTTACGGAAAATCGCAGATCGATCACCACTCCCAGGAGGGGTTAGATCGGTAGACTGGATTACAAAGTCTCACCCGGGATTGAGGCAGAGAACATCCCTGGGATTGAGGCACAGAATAATAAATATTTTTAGATGAATACTACCTTGTAAATCCTTTGTGATTACACTATTTAGTCTATATTATTGCATATTGATATTTTTAATACCATGGACTACCGATTTGATATTGTAATTTAAATAAATCCAATTTAGTTCCTAATAATTAACCACCATCAACTCCTTGATATGCCTCATTCAAAGTCCCTTCCAAAACTTTATTTTCCTTTTTTCAATGTAAAGCAGGGATGGAGGTATGTCATTGTTGTATTTAGGCTGGGACAGGTCACAACCCTCTTTTTTCCTAACTAATAATAACTTAACTATTACTAACTATTAAATTATATGTATTGGAATTTCCTTTCAAATTTGGCTGTTAGTGAACGTAACAAATACGAATTTATCCGAAGTTTATCCACAATAACGAATGCCATATCTAAACGAATGGAACGTAACAAAATAATAATAATAAATAACAATAATAATAAAAACTTATTATTATTATTTATTATTAAGTTTCATTCCATTTGTTTAGATGCTGCATTCTTTATTTCGGATAATTCGTAACTTCAGATAAATTTGTATTTGTTACGTTCACTAACAGCCAAATTTGAAAGGAAATTACAATACCTATAATTTAATAGTTAGTTAGTTAGTTAGTTAGAACAAAAATCCAAAAATTTGAAATACTTTCTAATGTTTGGATTTTCCTTTCTTATTTTCGGATTTTCAAATTTCCGAATTCCCAAAAAAAAGCAAAAAACGAATGAAACTAAACTAAAAACAATTTTTTTCGGCAGTGCACATATCTAATAATGAGAGGTGAGATGATGACCTTAAACAACATTGCCTGGATGTCTACTCTTGGCGACTTTTCTTGACCTTTAGAGGGCTCCCTCCATCTTAAGGTCCTTACAGGGCTGTAGATATTGGCTTTATTTTTCTCAATCTTCACTACTTACCTAATCCCTATACCTTAAAAGCAATGGGTGGTCTGACTGGTCTGACTGGGCAGCCTTCCCCATAGAAACAGTGCAAAGCAGACTGAAATGAAAAACAGCATGACACAGTGATCGTAGAGCAAGCATTGAGAAGGGGATATGAAAAACCAAGGTGAATGCCATAAAAAGCACAGTGATCCCAGAGCAACACTGAGAAGGAAATAGGAAAAGCCCAGGTGAACGCTATAACAAGGGAAATCACGCCTGCAAATAATGACCACATAAGCATCCAGCATGCACGAGTAGAAACCAAGTGGGAAAACAAGGGGGGTGAATCGCGCTAAAAAGGATTAGCGATCATATATCGTCGCCAAACCAAATATTGAAAAGTGGGTGAAAGATCACTATTAGTGCATTAAACATGAAATTCAAAACATATTAAAAAATAATCAATCAAATATACAATAATATATAAAAGTCCATGTACAAAAAGATGAGTGAATCACCCAAGTGATATAAAAAATGAAAAATAAAAACTCAAATAAGTTCCAAAAGATCAGATGAACATGAAATCTTGCTGTGAGAAGAAAAAAAGTGCTTGTTCCACCACCATGAATAAGACTGGCCGCTTACCAGAATCTCATGATCCCCCGTTACAGAGGATCAGAGAGAGCTGTTTGTCAATATTGTTTCGGAACACGACCAATGGACCAGAAGCTTTATACCAGGATGGGACATCAGAGACCTTGGTACTGTACTAGAGATGTTCACACTGACAGGCACTCAGGCATCACAGCAATACGAATATGGCATGAAAAATAGAAAGGCTCCATATAGTGTAAAATCATTGGCTTTATTAAAATAAATAAAAGAATTAAACTCACATGCTAGTAGACAATAGTAGGCGCTTAGTATAGTCTGGAGCGCCGGCCGAAAACTCACAGACAGCCCGTCCTACTGGAATCAACAGCAGCAATGGGAGGTGACGAGAACACGTCGCTCTGCCCTACGCGGTGTTTCGTGATAGAGTCACGTCGTCCAGGGGCCCAGCAATAGAGAGAAAACACAGTAATGATAAATCATGAAGTATATTTACCGAGGCCCTGGGTTCCGTCACATCACCAGCTGTGATAGTAAATAGAAACTCACACACAATATCAATAAACTACTCAGATGTTGTCAGGATACACCCATCAGCAGACAGCCTCGAAGATGTCTAAGGCACAGAAGAAGACATATTCCTGTTGCACACAGAAACCGGGCCTTGGCATTTAGACGTGCGCATGCGCGAACAAGAGCGCAAACAGTGGCCGTCGCGCATTCCTGAGCAACGATTGGCACCTGCACACTTCCGTACGTATCTAACGCACGCACTAGCGCTCGTTCACGTTGGCGCCAAACGATCTATTTAAGTCCAGCTGGTGCTTGGCCTGGTGCTGCCTTGTCTTCAGCTTCTGAGTGTCCAGTACCCTGTGAACCTGTATCCTGATTCCTGGCCTGTCTTGTTACCTTCCCTTGAACTCTGCCTGTACCGACCCCGGCTTGTCCTGTGACTAATCTTCTGCTTTCTCCCTGGCACCTGCACTGCTGATCTGGTTTGACCCGGCTTGTTCCTGACTACGATCCTGCCTGCACCTAGTACCCGATTTGATCTGTCGTGTATGACCCTGCCTGTCTGACCCTGCTGCTTGTCGTTGTCATCTGCACCTGCTGCCATCTGCTAGTCTCCTGCGGAAGCTTCTCTGTGTCTCTTCAGTACGACCGGACCCGCTACCCTGCTACCACCAAAGACTTTCTGGCACTCGTGCGACTCTGTACTTTGGTGCCTTCTGTTTGCTCTATCAGGGGCCCTAAGTCAGAGTGGTAAGGGAGGCCTTGCTCGTCCATTCAGGCTCTTCTACCAGGTACGTGATAGATGTGTTTACTGAGGCAAAAGAATAAAGAATAAACATAGTTCAGGATATGAATGGACACAATGTATGATTGACAAAATATTATTCAGGGCACATACACACGTACTTGTAACCTGTTGATAACCTGAGAGGGTATATGTGAACAGGTGCACAGGGAGATAGGCCCTCAATACCTTTAACACATGTATTGAATACCTTCCCACTGAGGCCTCAGCACAAAGACCAATACACAAACAGAATGCACAACAGTGAATACAGTAACACGATGCAAGTTCTAATTATATTCCACTAAATGGCTCCCTCTAGGTTGCAGTTCAGAGCAATTCTCCAGTGTATAGCGGTGAAGCTTTGAATAGGAATAAAGTGGTCAATGTTCCTTAAATTCAGTTGTCCTGAGCTAGCTCATATTATACTGCAGTGTTGACTTGTGCACTTATTTGTAATCCAAGGGAAACAACAAGAGCAATAACTGGATTTCTTAGCTGAAGAACTGTTCCCACTTGTAAATTCCTTCTTATATGTTAGTAACACAGTACTGACCTTATAGCACAGGGGAGAAAAAGCAAGGACCCAGAGCTTCTGGTTTCAAGATATTCAGGTGCAGCAGATCCACCGCTGTGGAACTACAAGTCTCACCAGTAGTCTGTAGGAAAGAAACTCAATCAGCAATACTACAGTCACTACTTTGAATGGGCATGTGCCCTCTCACCACGGTGGATCCCAGCAGGCTGATCCGTCCGGAATCTGTCTCTGTATCTTGGCTCTGTATACTGTGTCTTTGCTCTGTATAATGGCGGCCGACCGACTCTGGGACGGTTCACCACTGGTGGAGATGCACCTCGATATTCACCTGGGATCCCCCTCTCTCAGGCAGGACGTCCCAACTCGCGGCGGAGGCCTGAATCTTCTGAGAGAGCCAGCACCTCTCCCTCAGGTCTGGCCTCTTCACTCCTTCATGACTGACTGAACTTTTCCCTCAGGACACATAATGGAGTCCTTTACTTTCCTCTCTGCAAAGAATCATGGGGTTTGCAGTTCTCCCTGTGTACCAGTCTATGGGGTCGTTTTGTGTGAGAACTTCATGTCCCAGAATCCGTTGCTGCTCTCCCTCAGGTCTGTACAATCTCTTCCATTGGCTGTTGTAACTCTGCTCCTGATTGGTTTTCCTCTTCCAGCATTAGAAGCACAATAGAGGCCACTCAATCCAGAGCTCTGTGTGTGTGTGTGTGTGTCAGATCACATTACACTCCTCAGTTATTGAAAACAGGAAGGAGGAGGGGGTTGGAAAAAGCCCAGACATGACAGGCAACTTTTCTCCCTAACTGAAGCTGGAAAGCCTGTGTACATTGTTCTGGCCAACTTGGCAAGATTTGCGGATTATATTGTGAGACACACGCTACACACTGCTGCAGCCATGTAGGAAATGGTAAACGTCCACAAAACAGAGAAAAGCAGTGAGAAGCAAATGGAGAGCAAATGGAAAGCACTGTCACTTACATCGAAGCTTGTTTAAAGCTTTCTTTAACAGGCCTGCACCACCAGAATGGGGCTCTAACCATAAAGCTCATGTAGAGGCTGTGCAGGAAGACTTCCACCCAGGAGAGGCTGAACTATGCCTCCCAGACCACCAGAATGGGGCTCCAACCATATAGCTCATTTAGAGACTTACAGGAAGGACTTCCACCCAGGAGAAGCTGAACCTGGCTGGGGCGACAAACGGTAAGGGATACATCGTGACTCCAGTCCTGATCAGGTGAGGACAAAAAGGAGAATGCCGCAAGCCGGGTCTGTCTTTGATTTATAGTTAACCAGTCCTATGAGGTTGTGGGGGGTGGAGCCACAACCATTGTATGCTGCCATGATGCACCAGGAAAGATAAGTTAAACACACTAAAAGAGCAAGAAAAGAGAAGGACATTTAATATGGTTGCCAAAGAGAGATACCAATGTGAGATAAGTCAGGGAAGTTTTTGGCGAGAGCATAGCAGCCACATATATATATCGAAGCTTAAAGGGGGATGCCAAAATAGTTAATTCAACCACTGAAATTGCAGATGCCTTTCATAAATATTATAGTACACTGTATCAGATTAATCAGGCATGCCCATTTAAAAAGGAGCAGGAGAAAAATTAGTAATAAAAAAAAGCATCTAAGGGCAGCAAGTTTGCCTAGGCTCCCTGAAGAAAATTTAAAGTGGTTAGAAAAACCAATAACCCAGGAGGAGATATCGACAGCAATAAAGAAAACAGCACTGGGGAAGATCCCAGGGCCAGACAGTTACCCTAATATATATTATAACATATTTCAGGAAAAGTTGCTTCCTAATTTTTGTAAGTATTTAAACTCACTAAGTGAAGGAACAACTATGCATAGAGAATTGTTATCGCATGTTACAATTTTATAGACTAACATTTCTCTTGAATATAAATACTAAATTATATGCAAAAATAATAGAGACCAGGTTGAAGCTCAGAATGACCCAATGGATACATATGCATCAAGTGGGCTTTGCTCCGGAGAGGCAGGGGAGAGACAACACACTTAGGACGCTATTGGATATCCATAGTGCAGGTGACAGGGGTTCCCAGTTTTACTTCTGTCTATAGATACAGAGGAAGCTTTCAATAAAATGGACTGGGGATTCATGCTTGCCATGCTTGGAGAATTAGGCTTGGGTCCTACATGAGGCAGTAGATAGGTATCCCTATATCACCATCCTACAGCTAAAGTACGTATCAATTGCAGTTTATCTCAGCCTTTGGAAATATTTAATGGGACAAGACAGGGGTGTCTTCTATCTCCTTTATTGTTTATCCTCTCATTGGAACCACTTTTGACCTTTATTAGGGCAAATGCTGATATAGGAGGGGTGAGGATTGGTGACGTGGAGCATAAGGTCGCAGCATATGCAGACAACATATTGCCCTATGGGCACATTTTACTAAAGCTTATCGCATGCGTTACGACCATCACGTGATCACTTACCGCATGCGATAACGCAAATGTCAATTCACTATCACTCGTATTTAACGGAAACACCAAAAACGTTTGGTAAATAAAGCATAAAAAGGCATTAAAGTCAATTCACTAAAGGAAATAAATAAATAAATGCACGTGGTAATTAAGTACTGCTCCGAGCTTGCGATAACTATGCAGTAACCATGGCAATGTCAGAACCCCCCCCCCCCCAGTGACTGGTTGAAACATAACAAAATAGATTATAGTGCACACATATAAAAATTACATTAAAATCCTGCAAAGCTATTTAAAAACAGCTTTACCATATTAACAAATATGGGGATTTGGCCACACTTCATGGCCATATAGTGCTAAGCCTACTTACTGTGTCAAAGTACCCCATTATCAGTGGGTCCTACACTAGTAATAGAATGAAAGATCCTGCGTCTCAACCATGGGATGCAAACTCCTCTTTATGGGAGAACTGAAAGGACTCCTCCTCCACCGGTGGACACTAATAAGAGGTATTGAAGGGTGGGGTGGGGTGGGGTGCTCCTGGTCAGGACCCATGTTGAGGGCATG
Source organism: Lithobates septentrionalis (assembly GCA_037952835.1). NCBI lineage: Eukaryota > Metazoa > Chordata > Amphibia > Anura > Ranidae > Lithobates > Lithobates septentrionalis. The sequence continues at coordinate 2,343,467 of JBBDGP010001342.1, forward strand.
TGGCCTGGTACAGTTCAGGAGGGGGGGTTCTCTCGCCCCCCCCCTTTTCATACGGCCTGCCAGGTTATGTGCTCGGATAAGGGTCTGGTATGGATATTGGGGGGGGCCCCACGCCATTTTTTAAAAATTTTGGGACAGGGTTCACCTTAACATCCATACCAGACCTGAAGGGTCTGGTATGGATTTTGCGGGGGACCCCGCGCCATTTTTTAAAAATTTTGTCACAGGGTTCACCTTAAAATCCATACCAGACCTGAAGGGTCTGGTATGGATTTTGGGGGGGACCCCCACACCATTTTTTAAAAATTTTGGAACTGGGTTCCCCCCTAATACCCATACCAGACCCGAAGGGCCTGGTAATGGACTGGGGGGGGACCCATGCGGTCTTTACAACGATTTTTATCTATATTCCCGGGATCCGGCAATACATTACAGCCGCTAGCAGTTTTAAATTACATTTTTTTCCTTTACAAATGTCATTTTGCTGCTCTCATTCATAAAACTATGTACGACCGCTATGTAAGCAGCCTAACATAGTGTGGGGTATGGACTCAGCCCCCTGAGCCATGATTGGCCAAAGGCACCCTGCCTTTGGCCAATCATGTCTCTCACAGCAGAGCGTGCTGTGATTGGCTAAAGCATGCAGGTCAGGTGCTTTGGCCAATCAGCAGCCGTCAATGCACTGCGATCTTGCAGTGCATTGACAGTCTCGCCATTCATTATAGGGCATTCCGGGGGTGCTAAAATTTCCTGCGAACGCCCTATTATGTTCTAAATTCAGCGAACGGGCAAACACACGATGTTCAAGTTGAACTTACGTTGGACTCGAACATCGGGCTCATCCCTATTAAGCACTATGTGGCCATATAGTGTGACCAAATCCCCATATTTTTGAATATATTTAGGTGTTTTTAAATAGCTTTGCAGGATTTAAATGTAATTTTTGTATGTGTGCGCTATAGTCTATTTTGTTCTGTTAGGGGTTTTATAGCAGCACCATCTTGAGTGTAAATGCATTTTTAGGATGTGCCCCCCCAAGTCTGTTGTTTGGTTGAAACATAGGCAGGAAAGTGCAAGCAGGAGGTTTGTGGATTGTAAGAGGAGTTAGTGTGGAGCATTATCTAGAGGGTGTCAGAGGATATCTTATTGAAATGGAGCCCTTTGCATCCAGTCTCCTTGAATTTAAGACAATACAGAAGAGGGGGAGGAGGAGGAGATGGCAAGTGGTCCGTTTAAAGGAAAGAACCTTCAAGGAGCACACACTTCTGAACCAATTCTCTGAAGCTGAGACCCTGAAGAAGTTCAGGTTATCCAAGCAAATGATAATGGAGCTATATCCAACTGATCAGGTACCATGAGCCCTCTACACAGAGAAGTCATGCCATACCAGCTATGACCAAGTTGCTGTCAGCCTTTACATTTTTTTTGGTAGGCGTCCTACCAGATGGTTGCAGGTGAGATTGTGGGAATTTTTCAGTCCTCTTTTTCTTGTCTCCTCACCCAGGTTCTAATTGGATTCAGTGCAATAGCACCAAAATACATCTTTTTCCCTGATTCTCGCCAGGAGTGGGATGTAATAAAAAAAGGTTTCCACAGTATTGCTGGAATACCCAATGTGCTTGGTGCAATTCATTGTACCCATGTTCCCATTTTTGCACAATCATTTAAGGAGCACTTATACAAGAACAGAAAAGTTTACCACTCCTTAAACATCCAGGTGGTTTGTGATGCCAATCTGATCATCAGGAATGTGGTCACAGGATTTCAGGTATCTGTGCATGATGCACACATATTACGCCAATCCCTAATCTATGAGAATTTCAAAGCTCAAAATATATCTGCAGGTTGGCTGATAGATAAGACACCTACATGTTTTACCAATTTTTTAAGCTTGTTTTTTTACCCTTTAAAAAATGAGATACTTGCGATTAACTTACTGCACGTTGTCATGCGGTATTTTCAAAATAGATAACGCAAAGTTTATGATGACAGTTTCTTCGTCAATTGCACCGTTTTATTTTTAATGTTGTGCAATATGTTACCATACTGCACAACATACTTTGCATACTCGAATGCGGTAACATATCGCTTACTGAATTGTGCCCTATGTCTTTAATCCTACAGTTCAAACACTACTGAATGTCCCTAAAGAACATGAGCAGCAAGGGAAATTATATAATCTAAAAATCAATCTAAATCAAAAAATCAATCTGACAAAATCTGAGATTCTGGATATTACTGTTTCAAAAAAGAACAAGTACTACAATCTTTATTTCCCTTTGCGTGGCAGATTGAACAACGTAAGTATTTAGGTATTTACATAACCCCGGCCCTGGATTTCCTATATAAGGCAAATTATATCCCATTGTTGAACTCTAATATGAAAGATCTAAATCCCCTAAGGCAGGGGTAGGTAACCTGGGGCCCTCCAGCTGTTGCAGATTTACAAGTCCCCATCATGCCTCTAGGAGTAATTGTAACTGCCAGCCTTGCAATGCCTCATGGTAAATATAGTTCAACAACAGCTGGAGGGCCCCAGGTTGCCTACCCCTGCCATAAGGAGTAGGATTTCATCATATGTTGGGAAAATAAGAGTAGTAAAAATTTGTATTCTATCCAAGATATTACAGTATATACAATTCAAATGCTCCCAATACATTTACCGCAGGTATTTTCTAGTGTACTGCAATCACTCAACGCAATACACTCAGTTTAATTTCTATCCCCCTGCTTCCTCAAAGCAGCCCACCTATCTCATACGCCCTTTGGAACTCCCGCTCCATCTGTACCAAGCTAACATCTGTACACAACCTCTTCATCTCTCATGGCATACATACATTAACATACTCGCCATAACCGAAACCTGGCATCAAAATTTGGACTCAGCTTCTCCTGCTCCCCTCTCCCATGGTTGCCTCCATTGGACTCACTCCCCCAGACCCAACAGACAGAAAGGAGGTGGAGTTGGATTCCTTCTATCCCCACAAAGCACCTTCCAAGTCCTTCCTATCCCTCCCTCTCTATCCCTCTTTTCTTTGAGATGCACTGTATTCGTCTGTTTTCTCCTATTTCTCTGAGGATTGCAGCAATTTATCTGCCTCCTGGACCTGTATTGCGCTTTCTTGATGACTTTGCTGCCTGGCTACCCTGCTTTCTCTCCTTTGAAATACCCACGATCATTCTTGGTGACTTCAACATTTCTGTCAATGTTAAAAGCCCAACAACAGCTAAACTTCTCGACTTAACCTCATCTTTTGACCTAACACAATGGACACATACTTCCACTCACTTCAATGGTAATACCCTTGAGCTTGTATTCTCCTTTCTCTGCAACCCTGGCAACCTCACGAACACCCCCTTTCCTCTCTCTGATCACAAACTCATTAGTTTCACTGTATCCTTGCCTTCAACCACCCATCCCTCTAAGCAGCAAACAATTACTTGTAGGAACCTTCGCCACCTTAACCCTTCTCTTCTCTATTCTGCTACTGACCACCTATATGACATAATCTCTCCCCAGTGCTGTCCTGACCTGGCCACCTCTGTCTACAACAGTTCACTCTCATCATCACTAGATGCACTTGCTGCTCTAACCACACGCAGAATCAGGCCCCAACCGTTACAACCCTGGTAAACTGACAACACTAGAAATCTCAAGAGACATTGTCGTGCTCTTGAACGACTGTGGTGTAAAACCAAATGCCTGCAAGACTTCACCCTATAAAAATCTGCCCTTCTAAAATACAATTCCTGCCTCCATGCTGCCAAACAAGCCTATTTTGTTTCTCTTATTAATACTTTGTCATCCAGTCTCCATCGGTTCTTCTCAACCTTTAACTCTCTGCTTCGTCCCCCACCCCCTCTACCCACTAACTTACTCACTGCCCAAGAGATTGCCAATCACTTCAAAGACAAGATTGATGCAATTTGTAAGGACACCTCCACTGTGCGTACATATTCCCCACCCAACATACCGTGCCTAACAGCACATTCAACACTCTCCTCATTTGAATTGGCTACTACTGAAGAGGTTACAAAAGTTTTCTCAGATGCCCACCTAATCAATTGTCCCTTGGATCCTCTTCCCTCACAACTACTACAGTCACCCTCTTCTCTTCTATCCTATGCTCCCTCACTCACATCTTCAATCTCTCCCTCTCTAGTGGCACCTTCCCCTCCCCTCTAAAACATCCACAGATCACTCCCATACTTAAAAAGCGCTCAATGGACCCCACCAATCTAAACAACTTAAGACCCATCTCATTGCTCCCATTCACCTCTAAACTTTTAGAACGCTTAGTGTGCAACCGTGTTAGCTCCTACCTCAGTGAAAATAACCTTCTTGACCCATAACAGTCTGGCTGTCGCTCGCAGCACTCCACAGAAACTGCCTTACTAAAACTCACTAACGATGTACTAACTGCTAAAACCAACAGCCAATACTACATACTCCTACTACTTGACCTCTCTGCGGCCTTTGATACTGTTGACCACCCGCTCCTTCTCAATAAACTACATTCCCTTGGCCTCCAAGATTCTGCTCTATCCTGGTTCTCTGCCTATCTATCACAGCGCTCCTTCAGTGTCAATTACAACTCTGTCTCCTCCTCTCCATTGCCCCTTTCTGTGGGGGTCGCCCAAGGCTCTGTTCTTGGACCCCTTCTCTTCTCCATCTACACTTCCTCCCTTGGTCACTTGATAATCGCCCACGGCTTGCAATACTACTTATACGCCAATGACACCCAAATCTATCTGTCTACTCCTCACCTCACTCCTTTAGTCTCCTCTTGCATTACTTACTTACTAACTGACATATCAGCATGGATGTCGCACCACTTCGTTAAACTAAATCTCTCTAAAACCGAGCTATGAATATTCCCCCCTGCACGTGCCCTCCTCCATGACTTTTCCATCAAAATCAACAATGCAACTATCAGTCCCTCCCCTCACGCCAGGGTACTAGGTGTAATCCTAGACTCTGACTTGTCATTTCAGCTCCAAGTCCAATCATTGTCAAAAGTTTGTAGAATTCGCCTCCATAACATCTCTAAAATTCGCTCCTTTTTAACAAATGAAACCACCAAGCTCCTCATTCACTCCCTTGTTATCTCTCACCTTGACTATTGCAACTCCCTTCTTATTAGCCTGCCTCTCCGTAGGCTATCCCCTCTTCAGTCTATCATGAATGCTGCTGCCAGACTTATCCACCTTACCAACCGCTCAGTATCTGCCAACCCTCTCCTCCAATGCCTACACTGGCTCCCAATCACCCAGCGAATTAAATTCAAAATACTAACCACAACATACAAAGCCATTCACAACTCTGCCCCAAGCTACATCACAAATCTTGTCTCCAAATATCACCCAAATAGTCCTCTCCACTCTTCTCAAGACCTCCTACTTTCAAGCTCTCTCATCTCCTCCTCCCATGCTCGTCTCCAGGATTTCTCCAGAGCCTCTCCCATCCTCTGGAACTCGCTACCTCCACTGGTCCGGCTATCCCCTACTCTTGCTACCTTCAGGCGATCCCTGAAAACTCATCTCTTCAGGAAAGCCTATCACGCCTCCAACTAATTTCCTACCACTTCCATCAGCTCATTCTCCACAGTTACAACCTTTTGTACCACCTGCCCCATCCTATTAGATTGTAAGCACTTCTGAGCAGGGCCCTCTTAATCTTCTTGTATTTTATTGTATTGTAAATGTATTGTCTCCTTTTATATTGTAAAGTGCTGCGTAAACTGTTGGCGCTATATCAATCCTGTATAATAATAATAATAATAATTTATTTGGGGGGGGGGATCTAGGATCCCCAATGTAGCACTTGGCTGCACTAGATTTTAAAAGGTATTATCAGGCAGTTATAAAATTTACTGGAGCCAGAATTTACATCCTAGAAGTTGGGTTAAGATAGAAAAAGGCACTTGAGAGGCTGGTGTGGATACCAAGCCAAGTATTGTGATCTTTATAAGGAAAATAACCCACTCACAGTAAATGTATTTAAGACTTGGGACACAATACACAAACTTTTACATTGCAGGAGTTATGTCAAAAAAGGGGGTGCATGTTGTTAGATTGGTGGAGGCAAATTAACCAATTTATATCATCTTTAACTCAAGTACATTACAGTCAGCGAGGTGTTTGGTGCCTTTATAGGTACTGATTGAATCCCAGGTTGCCCCAACTCATTATATCTCTTGAATCTATGGTATAATCAAACTCAAGCAATACCTAAAGAGCCACCAAGTAAATGGGATCAAGAATTATGGGTGGCACTGCAGGAGAGACAAAAAAACTAAAATATTGAAGCTGTCATATACCTCATCAGCTTTCACCGACCATCAGTAGAAATGGTTGAAGCAAACTCTAAATTGTTCTCTCCTGGGGAGTCCTCGTCTTCATGGTGAGCTGCTGAATACAGGCCAATTGCGCTCAAGTAATTTCTTTGTCCACATTTTGATGACTTGTGAAGCATCAGGAAAGATGGAGGAGACACAAAAAGTATATTTTTTCTCCAGCAAGAACAGTGAGCAACATCAAATCTCACTCCAAATCTCCTGAGATTAGCAGCCAGAGGCTGAAGTGACTCAGATGATCTCACACTGCAGATATACAGATATCAGGCCACAGAACTAGGCACAGTCACGTGTCAAGAAGTACATTGCTTTTTTCGAGGAAGAATTCAAGGCAAAATGCTGTTTAGGCACAAGTAACTTTTTTTGTTTCCTATAAGATAATGAATCTTCACTTATTAGATCAGGTCCACTACTACAGGATAACAGATATACATTGCAGTATTGTGGATTGCAGGGGCGGACTGACCATTCGGTCAGTCGGTCGCTGTCCGAGGGCCCCGTGGTGGGGGGGGGGCCCGGGCCGGCTCAGTCCGTCCGTCCCAGGAGGTGCCCGCAGCATAATGTGAAAAAGAATACCCCTTCCGAAGCAGTAAAGTGTAGCCTTTACCTCTGGTTGATGCGGCTATATAAGCAGAGCTGGCCAGGATGCATCATTCATCAGCTCAGAGGCGAGCCGTCAGCCGTTTGGGGATGATTTTAGTGACAGGCGCTCCGGCCACCTCTCCCCCTGGGGAATTCAGCCGAGGGGCGGGGCCATACGTCACTGCCGCGGGGGACCAGAAGAGAAGCTGGAGGCAGCAGAGCGCGCCGCACAGGCTGAGCAAGTCATCTGGCATCTGGAGAGAAGAATTTCCCTTTCCCATAGGAACCCACACTGACCTGCCTTGTGTGCAGCAGCAGGTCAGTGTGATAATGACAAAGAGGAGAGCAGTTGCCAGTTAGTGTAGAATGTGTGTTGTAAACGAGAGAGCCATGCTGCTGAGTGTTCCACTTCATTCTTCCCCTGTGCTGTGCCTATTTACCAGGTGGCAGGTGCTATTCACTAGTGCACACTGACATCTGGTACATTGAATGCCACTCAGTGCACTCAGTGAATATAGATATCAGTGTTATATATAGGGAATAGCACTTAGCCCTGGTTCACATTGGAGCAATTTGCCATGCGATTTGACATGGCAAATCGCATGGCAAATCAGCGGCAATCACCGGCAATGGCACTACCCGAATCAGTGCGATGCCGCATTTGTGGCACCGCACTGATTCCCAAAAGTAGTTTCTGTACAACTTTTGGTGACTTCTGGGTGCGATTTCCATAGACATCTGTGCAGCAACCCGCACAGATGTCTCTGAAATCGCTGCCAAACTCGCACTGATATGTGGGTATGAAATTGTGCGAGTTTAGCTGAACTCACACACTTTCATTCCCGCTGTCAGTGTGAACCTGGGCTAAGTGCGTTTATTATATATATATCACTAAAATCTGTACACTATGAATGTTCCTTACATTGGTGATCAGTGGGAAGAATGTTCCTTACATTGGTGGTCAGTGGGAAGAATGTTCCTTACATTGGTGGTCAGTGGGAAGAATGTTCCTTACATTGGTGGTCAGTGAGAACAATGTTCCTTACATTGGTGGTCAGTGGGAAGAATGTTCCTTACATTGGTGATCAGTGAGAAGAATGTTCCTTACATTGGTGGTCAGTGGGAAGAATGTTCCTTACATTGGTGGTCAGTGAGAAGAATGCTCCTTACATTGGTGATCAGTGAGAAGAATGTTCCTTACATTGGTGGTCAGTGAGAAGAATGTTCCTTACATTGGTGATCAGTGGGAAGAATGTTCCTTACATTGGTGGTCAGTGGGAAGAATGTTCCTTACATTGGTGGTCAGTGAGAACAATGTTCCTTACATTGGTGGTCAGTGAGAAGAATGTTCCTTACATTGGTGATCAGTGGGAAGAATGTTCCTTACATTGGTGGTCAGTGGGAAGAATACTCCTTACATTGGAGGTCAGTGGGAAGGAGGAGGAGGACACACCTAAGGAGCTCTCTGTGAGAACCAGCCTTTTTTCAAGCCTGGGCCTTGCCTGTTAGCTTGGCCCAGGAATAATGCCTGATCCTGGGGGAGGCCCAGGGAGAGATCCCCCTGATGACACGGGGCCTAGTGAGGAGGAGGAGGAGGTGGAGGATCTGACTGTGGGTCCAGGCCCTGGTGAGAATGTGGATGTCTACAGACAGAAGATTATTGATCGCTTTCGAGCAATTGGAAGGGCTGAGGAGAAACTGAAATGTTTAAAAGCTGAACATAAAAACTTCAGGACCAAGTATTTCCAGGCCTGGAGTAAGAATCGTTTGGCCATGAAGCCAGAGTTACAGCAAATGGAAGAGGAGGTAAAGAAACAATCTTTATTTTTGGAGAAATTAAAAGATAAAAGTGGAGCTTTTGCGGAAAAGTTTAAAAATGACAGAAGATTTGCCAGCCAGACATCGGTGAGTTCTGTGGATCAGCAGCCGCAGGTAACAGACAACCCGGCTTCATCTGCCTCTGCACCTCTCCCCCCATGTCAGGCTGGGGAATCGCCAGCAGCAACCAGCCAGGGGGTTGAGAATGAACATGGCACCCTAAAGTTCATCCAACAGATGGAGTCACCCCTAAGGGCAGACAGGTCTGTTGGTGAAGTCCCAGAGGATGAGCAGAGGGGTTACAGACCGGCAGAGCCAGCACTGGTGGAGAAATCCCAGTGCACCATGCTACCTCCTTCCAACATGTCTGCCCCACCGGCTGTGGTGGATGGTGTCCCGGCTGTGGTGGATGGTGTCCCGGCTGTGGTGGATGGTGTCCCGGCTGTGGTGGATGGTGTCCCGGCTGTAGTGGATGGTGTCCCGGCTGAGGAACAGGAAGGGAAGAAGCTCTGCAAACCGCTGCCTGTTGGAGTCTCTGTTGTGGAGAAACCTTCTGCAGACATGGAGGGAAAACCCCTGGCAGAGGTGTCATTAGCTCACCAGAGCAATGTGGATGGATCTACATCATACACCCCGGACATGGATTTTGCTGCTACTGCTGAGACCTGTAGTTCTACAAGCAAGATGGCTGCCAGCTCTAAAGAGCCTGTTTCACCTTCACCTGGGCTGATTGATGCAGGTGGGGGAGGGGATCAGCACAGTGCAGCATGTGAAGTGGAGACAGCCATGGAAGTCTCCTGCAATGATTCACCTGTTGCTGTATTGGAACAACCTTCACTCTGCTCTGCTGATAGTCCTGTCCTGATGGAGGAGAAGAGTCTGCCTGGAGGTGATGTGTGTATGGGGACAGCAGTGAGTGAGGACACAGCAGGAACTATGAATGTGACAGAAAATAATGACAGCAATATTACTGATAAAGCAAAGGATGTGTTGGTGGTGGGTGGTGGTGGTGAAGGGGTTAATGTGGCTGCTATAGGTAAAAATGACATTTCTTCTGCTCAGCAGGGGAAAGATTTTTCAGGTGTGCAATCCAATCTCAAATCTGTGCAATCATTATCTGCCAAAGTTGTTTTAGATGTTTCTAATCGCACAGATGGATCCTCTGCAAGGAAGAATATGGGGAGTTATGCATCTGTTCTGGGGAGTCGCAACAAGGAGGGTGGAGGGAATTTTGTAAATACTAGTCACAATTTGGGGAGGCTTGGTGGTGGGATGGTTGGTGGGTACAGGAGAAGGAATGTGGTTCAGTTAAGGTGGGAGGGGGAGGGGACCCCACCAGTAAGGGGGAGGGTGGCTGAGTTGGTTCTGGAAATGGGGTTTAAAGCCTTGGATATATTTGCTTTGATTTGCCCAGTGGGGAGTTATGAATTTGATTTGTCCTTTGTAAAGCCTGAGGGTCTGGATTTATTTTGGGAGCGATATAGGAGGTGCAAGGGCCTTCCGCAGTGGAGTGGTTGATTTGATAGTATGGCTACGCCGATATGGTGAGGTCCTCGCTCCACTGCGGAAGGTCCTGGATGAACATGGGATATGGACAGGGGCCTGGACAGTGTCACTAAAATTGGGCATGCTGGGCAATGTAGTTCAACACCTTCCCTGTTCAGCTTTTCTGGGGAGGGATAGGCTGACTATTTTTTACCAGGGTCAGCCTAAGGTCTGTAATAAATGTGGAGACAAAGGCCATTTTGCATCCACCTGTACCCGTAAGAAATGCTCACTATGCCAGGATTTGGGCCATTTGGCCAAAGATTGTACCGAAATTCGGTGCAATTTGTGCCAGAAGCTCGGTCATCCTTATAGCCAGTGCCCGGAGGCATTACATAACTTGCCAGGATTGGCGGCTGAGCTACAGAGGCTTGATAAAGAGGATGAGGCCGCTAAAACTGTTATTGTCCCTCCTGTTTCTGTTACATCTGTTCCAGATTCTGTTTCCCCTAGTGATGTGGTCCCTGAGTCTGTCCCTCCTGTGTCTGTTACATCTGTTGTTTTGGATTCTGTTTCCCCCAGTAATGTGGTCCCTGAGTCTGTCCCCCATGTGGTGGTCCCTAATCCTGCTGTACGTAGATCCTCCAGACTGGCAGAAGCTGCTGGGGGGGCAGGTTTGGCGGATCTTCCCACTCGGCCTCCAGTCCCTGTCCCTCGGCAGCGTAAACGTGGTCAGGGGCCTGTGAGGGTGTTGGATGGGGGAGGGGTTGAGGGAAAGGTGTCCATATCCCATGTCTCACCCTCTGTTGAGGGAGATTCAGATGATGAGGGGTGGGAGAAGTTTAGGAGGAAGAAAAAGAAGAAGAGGAAGACAAGTAAAATGGTCATTTCTTCCTCAGGGTCGGACCCAGGAGGGGTTCCTCTTGGTAATACTTTTTCAGTTTTGTCAGATGATGATATGTCTGATATATCTTTCTCTTTATCATCCATGGATGAGGGGGAGTCACGTAGTCTTAAGAGAGCTGTTTCGGGTGATGAGAGTGTGACAAAGGTTAAGAAACGACTACCCCAATCATCCTGATGGCAGTTCCCACTCCGATAAAGGTGGCGACCATTAATGTCGCCAGCATTAAATCTGCAAGAGCTCGTGATATTGCCTTATTTTTGCTCAGCGAGTTTGATGCCGAGATTTTATTTTTGCAAGAGACCTGGCTCAATACTTTGGCCGATGTCCATCTAGCAAAACGGGAGTGGAGATGCGGTCCCTCCTTTTGGTCTCTTGCGGCTGAGCCCTGCAGCGGAGTTGCGGTCCTTTTTAAAACCGATATGGTAACGTGCCGGCGGGTAATTGAGGTAGAAATGGGGAGATGCATGGTCTTAGACGTCTCTGTTGGGGGGCAGGACCTGCGCCTGATCAATATCTATGGACCGCAGTCAAAATGGGGCAGGAAATGCCTCCTCACAGAGATCAAGCCCTTCCTTTTTACGTCCCAGCAGGTTGTCTTTGGAGGTGATTTTAACACCATAATTAGGCCTGAAGACAGGAGAGGCTCCATAGACAGGCTGGGTTATGATAGCGTTTTTCTTAGAGATATGGTGAGACAAGCAGGCCTGGTAGATGTGCATATTAAGCACTGCCCTGGCAGCACAGGATTCACATTTCAGAGAGGGAATAGTCAGAGTAGGATAGATAGGTTTTTTTTAAAGGAGAACTCTGCTTTCTCGGCTCCTGAGTTGAGGGCGGTGGAGTTCTCTGACCACTGTATGCTGTCTGTGACTCTGAATGCCTCGGACACTCCACCCAGGGGAAGGGGTACCTGGAAACTGAATTCGACTCTCCTGGAAGATGTAGAGGTAAGACAATCCTTTGAGGATTTTTTTCAGGCACAGGTTTCTATTCTGGACTTTTGCAGCAGTAAGTCAGAGTGGTGGGAGCTTGTGAAACAAAGGGCAATTGGACTTTTCAAGGCCGTAAGTAAGAAGAAGCAGCTTGGTATGTACATTGCCTACCAGCATTTGCGGAGGAAGCTTGATCGTCTTGTCTCGTATAGAGGAGATCCAGGGGAGATCTCTGAGGTGAAGTTTCTTCTTAGGAAGTGTCAATACGACCGGCATGCCTCCTTGGTTCTGGAGAGGGATTATGGAAAATATCACTCGCCTGATCCTTACCAGAACTGTAAGCAAGGCATAGCAGTTAAGACGGTCATAGGCCTGAGGGATAGTACGGGTTCCCTGGTGAAGTCCAGATCAGGGATCCTGGAGATCTTCAGGTCATATTATGCAGACCTTCTGGGAAGAAAGGACCTTTGTCGGGACAGGATGGAAAGCTTTCTGGATTCTACTCCAGGATTGGGAAATGGTACATTGCCTTTGATGGATTTGACAGAACCAATTTCAGTGGATGAGGTAGTTCATGCTATAGAGAAGCTGGCTACCAAAAAATCGCCTGGGCCAGATGGGTTGACAGCTGAATTCTACAAGTGTTTTAAGTCCATTCTGGCTCCCTTTTTAGCAGAGGTTTATAACAGCTGTCTAGAAGAGGGTTCGCTCCCTCCCTCCATGAGGCAATCCGCTGTGATTCTTCTGTCAAAAGGTAAGGACCCCTCAATGATTGAGAACTGGCGCCCCATCAGTCTTCTCAATGTTGATAGAAAGATCCTGGCGAAGATTCTTTTTTGGCGCTTGTCGTCAGTAGCAGGCGATTTGTTGTCCAGTCATCAGCACTGCTCGGTCCAAGGTAGAAGTACCTTTTCAGCGGTTTTAGCTGTCCGGGAGGCTTTGGAACGATGCAGGGCTGCTGGATGGAGAAAGTACTTGCTGGCATTGGATCAGGCGAAGGCTTTTGATAGAGTCAATCACGAGTACCTGTATTTGCTACTTGGTAGATACGGCCTGCAGGGGAGGTTTATAGATTGGCTGAAGACATTATATAGAGGGGCTGAGAGCTTCCCACTGGTTAATGGTTGGGTTGGACGGCCTTTTGAGGTTGGCTCTGGTGTGCGCCAGGGATGTCCTCTGAGCCCCCTGTTATATGTATTCGCAATCGACCCCTTCATAAGAAGGCTAGAGAGTGGATCTTTGTGCGGGGTGCCTTTGGGCATTGCTGGTGTGCCGCCTCTGAAGGTCGTGGCCTATGCCGATGATGTGTCTGTTATTGTCTCTGGGACAGAGGAGGCGCAGGAGGTGGTCTCTATGATAGAGCAGTACACGGAGGCTTCTGGTTCTAAAGTCAACCATGAAAAGAGTGAAGTTTTCTGGATGGGTGAGGAGGGTGAAAGCTTCGAACTTCCGGATGCCTTCCCAGAGCCCCAGCAGGAAATTAAAGTGTTGGGCATCCAATTTGGTCCTGGTGACTATGGTCATCGAAATTGGGAAAGCAGGTTGGTGTGTGCCAATGCCAAAGTAGCAAGCTGGAAGAAATGGAAGCTTTCCTTGAGGGAGAGGGTTGACTTGATCAAAACGTACCTGGTCCCAATCTTTTTATATGTCAGCTTCGTCTGTATCTTGCCAGCATCTCTCTATGCAAGGGTGTACAGCTGTTTTTTCCAACTGTTATGGGGAAGTAGGCTGAACCTGATCAAACGCAATGTAACTTACCTGTCTAGGCGGGAGGGTGGCCTAGGAATGGTCAACCCAATAGTTTTCTTTTCTCTGCTCTTTTTAAAGTACAATCTTGGTAACATGCTAGCAGAGAACCCGCCGGGATGGGTGGGCATTTTTCAATCTTGTTTTAGGCCTTTTCTGCGATGCTGGGAAGATGGCGGGCCAGTGAAAAGTCTGAGAGTCCGACATGGCAAGCTCCCGGCTTATGTTGCCCCGTGTCTGAAAATACTTCGGCAGTGGCAGGTGACAGTGGAGGATATCAAGTCCCTCCCCAGGAAGCTTCTGGAGAAGAGGATTTTGAGCTCTGCTTTCAGTGTGTCACTGGCCTTAAGGGATTGCCCAGGCTCTGTAATGAGGGAGGGGTTGCGTTTAATCAATTTAGAAAGAATCCCCTTGAAGTTTAGGGATCAAGCCTGGCTCGCTTTCCATGGAAGGCTCTATGTCAGAGGGAACTTGAAGCATCGCCCTGTGGATGATCGGGATTGTCCTAGAGCGGAGTGTGTTGGTAAAGTGGAGTCTATGGACCACTTTTTGCTGCAGTGTCCCTTTAACATAGAGGTGTATAAAAGGGTGGGGAGGGCTCTAGGCATCCCCTTTTTCTATCGCATGAGTTATGCGGAGTGGGTGTACGGGGCATTCCCGACTCGCTGGGATTTTGATTTGGATACACTGTTTTTAGTTAGTATTGTTGTCCGTTACTTCACATGGAATGCACGGTGCCAGATTACCCTGCGGAAAAAAGTCCTCTCTGTTGAGGTGGTGGTGCACGATATTCTGGGTGAGGTTGGGAAAATTCGGGGTCTTGAGAAAGGCAGGGAGCCTCGGGCGGTCTGGAAAAGGGCGTGGAGGAATATCAGACCTGCCTTTGGTGAACTGCCCATCTCTGGGTGAGGAGCTCTTTTCTTTTTCTGTTTCTTTCACTCCCTTAGCTTTTGTTGGTTAGTAGCTTCTTTTTGAAGAAGGGCTGCATGCATAATGGGTGCGGGTTTGTTTCTTGACCTCATAGTTTAGATGTCTGATGTATTGGTGTGAGTTATAGTGAGATTATCCCCAATAATGACATGTTCATGATGAGTTCTGTTTTTGCTGTAAAGTCATTTTTTGTTTGAGAGCAGATTTGCTATATTTATTTTCATTTATGTAAATATGTATATATTTATGTATATTATAGTGATTTTATGCTTATTGATTGCAAGACTTTTAATAAAGAAAAATTGGGAAGAATGTTCCTTACATTGGTGATCAGTGGGAAGAATGTTCCTTACATTGGTGGTCAGTGAGAAGAATGTTCCTTACATTGGTGGTCAGTGGGAAGAATGTTCCTTACATTGGTGGTCAGTGAGAAGAATGTTCCTTACATTGGTGGTCAGTGGGAAGAATGTTCCTTACATTGGTGGTCAGTGGGAAGAATGTTCCTTACATTGGTGGTCAGTGAGAAGAATGTTCCTTACATTGGTGGTCAGTGAGAACAATGTTCCTTACATTGGTGATCAGTGGGAAGAATGTTCCTTACATTGGTGGTCAGTGGGAAGAAAGTTCCTTACATTGGTGGTCAGTGAGAAGAATGTTCCTTACGTTGGTGGTCAGTGAGAAGAATGTTCCTTACATTGGTGGTCAGTGAGAAGAATGTTCCTTACATTGGTGATCAGTGGGAAGAATGTTCCTTACATTGGTGGTCAGTGAGAAGAATGTTCCTTACATTGGTGGTCAGTGGGAAGAATGTTCCTTACATTGGTGATCAGTGAGAAGAATGTTCCTTACATTGGTGGTCAGTGGGAAGAATGTTCCTTACATTGGTGATCAGTAAGAAGAATGTTCCTTACATTGGTGGTCAGTGAGAAGTATGTTCCTTACATTGGTGGTCAGTGAGAAGTATGTTCCTTACATTTGTGGTCAGTGAGAAGTATGTTCCTTACATTGGTGATCAGTGAGAAGAATGTTTCTATACATTGGTGGTCAGTGAGAAGAATGTTCCTTACATTGGTGATCAGTGAGAAGAATGTTTCTATACATTGGTGGTCAGTGAGAAGAATGTTCCTTACATTGGTGATCAGTGAGAAGAATGTTTCTATACATTGGTGGTCAGTGGGAAGAATGTTCCTTACATTGATGATCAGTGAAAATTATATAAAGTTAAGAAAAATAATTAAAAAAAAAATGTAAAGCACCCCCATGATCCCCGCACATGCTCTATATGAAAAGCTTTATGTAGGATGAGCACATGTATGTAAACATGTGTCTATAGGCGCAAATGCTGGACACGGGAGCCCACCTGCAAGGTAACCCCCCCCCCCGGGAGAGCGCTTCTTCTAGGGAGTTATCTGATGTGGGGAGGAGCTGCGAGAGCCACCCCCAGATGTTGAGATTCGGGGCCACTCTGTGCGAAACGAGCTGCACAGTGAAGGTAAGTATGATATGTTTGTTATTTAAAAAAAACGAGCCTTTACAATCACTTTAATTTTGGAAAGGTACCGTTGTTGCACTTCCTTTAATGTAATTCTGTGACAAACGCATGTAGTGTGGGCAGTGCAAAATGTAGGTGGGGATTTGTGTGGGTGTGGCTTGAGTGTGGGCGGGGACAGGGGGCCCCAGGATCTCCTATTGCCCGGGGGCCCCATGAGTTGTCAGTCCGCCCCTGGTGGATTGTTATGAATTTTGATCTATTTGTGTTTATTGTTCATACACACTGAAAAAATTGTATCAACTCATAAAACTTTGTCACGTTGAAACTGAAATGTCATTCCTCAGAATGTATTGTTTTGTTTTCTTGGCTTTTGTATCTCTGGAAGATGAAGTCAGATTTCCAGCCAAATAATTTTATTCTGTTAGTGACATCAGACCTGCCCTTTGATTATCCATGAACACATAATCATTTTTTAATTATGTCCAACTGTAATTCCATGATTCGGCATTAATACAGTATAAGAGGGCAAGTGATGGTGACACAAAGAGCGTGAAGTTAAACTTTAACCAAGAATTATTGCTAAAATTTGGTGACTGCGTGAGCCTGGGGCTTATTACATCTGTTGATGACCTAATGCTTCTGCTTCTGTGCCAGGTTGTTGTCTTATTTGAAATTTATATTTTTTGTCTGTTGAACTCTAAAGTCATGTTTGGAAGAAGGCACCAAAAAAGTGGAGTATTCAGTGAAATGCATTGATGTTTGAATAAATTTCCAGCAGACTACATGCAACGATTATCAAGGCTCTGATACAAAGAGAAAAGCATGACTTTACCGCTTCCTGACCGTGCTATAGCCCAATGACGGCTGCAGCGTGGTCAGATAACTCTAGGAGGGCGTACATTGACGTCCTCCCAGAATTGCGCTCCCGCATGTCCCTGGGGCACGCCCAGGCATATCCGTGACCACCGGGTCCAGCGCTGATATGTGATAACTCCAGCACTCGTCAAGCCATCCATCCATCCATGCTCAGCCATCCATCCTCATTAATACTCAGCCATCCATCCTCATCAATACTCAGCCATCCTTACTCATCAATACTCAGCCATCCATGCTCAGTCATCCATCCATCCATCCATCCATCTTCAGCAATACTCATCCATCCATCCTCAGCAATACTCATCCATCCATCCTCAGCAATACTCATCCATCCATCCATACTCATCAATACTCATCCATGCTCAGCAATACTCATCCATCCATCCATGGTCAGCCATCCCATCCATACCCAGCCGTACCCAGCCGTACTCAGCCGTACTCAGCCGCACTCAGCCGTACCCAAGCTGTACTCAGCCGTAACCAGTCTCACTCAGCCGTACTCAGCCATACTCAGACGCACTCAGCCACACTCAGCCGCACTCAGCCGCACTCACCTGTACCCAGTCGTACCCAGCGTACTCAGCCGTACTGCCACTAGAGTTCCTCACAAAAGTGTAATAGGTAGTCAAATTAGATTTGACATATATGCCTCTAGAACACCTGACGGTGCTCCCTGCATGTTGGGCCTCTCTATGTGGCCAGGCTGTGTAAAAGTCCCACCCATGTGGTATCACCATACTCAGGAAGAGTAGGAGAATCTATTTTGAGGTGTAATTTTTGGTATGTACATGCTATTTGTTAGAAATATTCTATAAATGGACAACTTTGTGTAAAAAAAAATGTGTTTTCATTTTCTTTACACATTTTCCAAAAAATTGTAGAAAAAAATGACATGTTCAAAAGACTCATTACGCCTCATAGATTATACGTTGGGTTGTTTTCTTTCCAAAATGGGGTCATTTTTGGGGTTTTTCCATTGCCCTGGTGCTCCAGGGCCTTCAAATGTGTAAGAGGTAGTCAAGAAATTATATGTATAATTTATGGTCCAAGAACGCCTGACAGTGCTCCCTGCATGTTGAGCCTCTGTATGTGGCCACGCTGTGTAAAAGTCTCACACATGTGGTATCACCATACTCAGGAGGAGTAGCAGAATGTGTTTTGGGGTGTAATTTGTTCTATGCATATGCTGTGTGTGAGAAATAACCTGCTAATATAACAATTTTGAGAAAAAAAAAAAAGGAAAAAAGTGTGATTTTGCAAAGAATTGTGGGAAAAAATTACAACTTCAAAAACTCACCATGCCTCTTACTAAATACATTGGAATGTCTACTTTCCAAAAAGGTGTCATTTGTGGGGTATTTGTACTTTCCTGGTTTGTTAGTGTCTCAAGAAATGAGATAGGCCGTCAGTGCATCAGGTGTGATCAATTTTCAGAGATTGGCACCATAGCTTGTGGACTCTAAAACTTTCACAAAGACCGAAAAATATCCACTAATTTGGGTTATTTTACCAAAGATATGTAGCAGTATAAATTTTGGCCAAAATTTATGAAGAAAAATTACCGTACTAATTTTAAATTTTTTATAACAGAAACCAAGTAAAATTCATTTTTTTACAGAATTTTTGATCTTTTTTCTTTTATATAGCGCAAAAAAAAAAAACAGCGGTGAATAAATACCACCAAAAAAAGCTCTATATGTGTAAAAAAAAGGACAAAAATTTCATATAGGTACAGTGTTGCATGAATAATTGTCATTCAAAAGGTGAGAGCAACGAAAGCTGAAAATTGGTTTGGTTAGGAAGGGGATTTAAGTGCCCAGTGGGTAAGTGGTTAATATTGTTTTGGGAAATAGGATTGCTGTATATACAATGCTGATATATATGTAGTGGTATGGTTACCACTTGGTTACTAGCAATCGGCCAATCACCCTGCTGCAAGACCCCCATCTATCATTTAAGACAACGAGCAGTCATTTGCATAGTTTTGTTGCGTTTATTGCGGGATTCAACTTGGTTGAGATAAGGGAAGATATGGGATGCCCATGGTACTTAGTGTATTGTTATCACTTTGGTAATACATGAATCAGCAGCTTTAACCTTGAAAATGATGCTCCTCTAACATTTACAGTCCATTTCCTCTACAAACTTCCTCTGCAGACTGTTGCTCCTTCTCCTCTGCACTGACTCCTGCAGAATATTGCTCCTAATGAATTCCTTTTATTCTGTGCAAATTCTTCACTGTAAAACTGTTAGATTATGGTTACTTTACTTCCATTGGAACAAGAAGGAATCACTCTAAATAATCCCATCTTGCAGACCATAGGGGTGTTGCTTCAGCAAATCAATAAGCCAGAGACATACACAGCCTCTCCCCGATGGCCCACTGAGTTTGGTAGCCACACAGTCTTTTGGAATGTATTACCAATGTGCTTCACCAGGCCAGAGATACTCGGTACCTCCCCCCGACAGCCTGACACATGGTAATAGGTGGACTACTGTTCCCAGCCAGTCCATTACTGTAATGCTGCGTTCCCCGGCCACAGCATTCTGCACTACTCTCAATAGCGTCTCCTTTTGTTTGGAGAAACTTTTAATCATCTGATTGGTCGGTAACCTTAACAGCCCTACGTTTTTAAATTTAAAGAGGGATATGAATACTGGATTCTAGCTATATTCATTGATCAATCTATTCCTTCTATAATTGTATGTTTGGAAGAATACAAAGTAGAACAACACCATATGGCATATGCATATCTACAGTTTTACTCTCACTGGTTGTGGCCATGGGTGGTTATTTTTTTCTTCCCTTGACTTTCTCCTTACTGAAACCTAACCTTACCTAATAAATCTTTTTTGGGTACTGTCTGCTATATTTCAGTTACTAAAAAATATAGGATGGAATTACTTATAAAACTTCTTTGTAAAATATTTGTACTAAATCCTAGCCAATTAAAGTATTAAAAAATAAGTGCAGGTTGCAAAAGAGCGAGCTATGATCAGTGACATGCAGTGCCTTATAAAAGTATTCATACGCCTTGAAATTTTCCACATTTTGTCATGTTACAACCAAAAACGTAAATATATTTTATTGGGAGTTTATGTGATAGACCAACACAAAGTGGCACATAATTGTGAAGTAGAAGGAAAATGATAAATGGTTTTCCAATCTTTTTACAAATAAATATCTGAAAAGTGTGGCGTGCATTTGTATTCAGCCCCCTTTACTCTGATACCCCTAACTAAAATCTAATGGAACCAATTGCCTTCAGAAGTCATCTAATTAGTAAATCGAGTCCACCTAAGTGTAATTTAATCTCATGCCGCTTACACACGAGCGGACTTTACGGCAGACTTTGCCTGGTGGACTTTTCTACGGACTTTATGACGGACTTTCCGAATGAACGGACTTGCCTACACACAATCCACCAAAGTCCGTAGAATTCGTACGTGATGACGTACGACCGGACTAAAACAAGGAAGTTCATAGCCAGTAGCCAATAGCTGCCCTAGCATGGCTTTTTGTACGTCGAACTAGCATACAGAGGAGCGGACTTTTCGACCGGACTCGAGTTCGACGGATAGATTTAAATCATGTTTCAAATCTAAGTCCGTCCAACTTTTGAGAAAACAAAGTCCGCTGGAGCCCACACACGATCGAATTGTCCGACGAAATTCCGTCCGCCAGGCAAAGTCTGCCGTAAAGTCCGCTCATGTGTACGCGGCATCAATATACATACAGCTGTTCTGTGAAGCTCTCAGAGGTTTGTTAGAAAACCTTAGTGAAAAAACAGCATCATGAAGGCCAAGGAACACACCAGACAGGTCAGGGATAAAGTTGTGGAGAAGTTTAAAGTAGGGTTAGGTTATAAAAAAATATATCAAAAGCTTTGAACATCTCACAGAGCACTGTTTAATCCATCATCTGAAAATGGAAAGAGTATGGCACAACTGCAAACCTACCAAGACATGGCTGTCCACCAAAACTGACAGGCAGGGCAAGGAGAGCATTAATCAGAGAAGTAGCCAAGATGCACATGGTA
This sequence comes from Lithobates septentrionalis, assembly GCA_037952835.1. NCBI lineage: Eukaryota > Metazoa > Chordata > Amphibia > Anura > Ranidae > Lithobates > Lithobates septentrionalis. The sequence continues at coordinate 2,364,631 of JBBDGP010001342.1, forward strand.
ACTCTGGAGGAACTGCAGAGATCCACAGTTCAGGTGGGAGAATCTGTCCACAGGACAACTATTAGTCGTGTACTCCACAAATCTGGCCGTTATGGAAGAGTGGCAAGAAGAAAGCCATTGTTGAAAGAAAGCCATAAGAAGTCCCGTTTGCAGTTTGCGAACAGCCATGTGGGGGACACAACAAACGTGGAAGAAGGTGCTCTGGTCAAATAAGAACAAAATTGATCTCTTTGGCCTAAAAGCAAAACACTATGTGTGGTAGAAAACTAACACTGCACATCACCCTGAACACACCATACCCACCGTGAAACATGGTGGTGACAGCATCATGTTGTGGGGATGCTTTTCTTCAGCAGGAACAGGGAAGCTGGTCAGAGTGGATGGGAAGATGGGTGGAGCCAAATACAAGGCAATCTTAGAAGAAAACCAGTTAGAGTCTGCAAAAGACCTGATACTGGGGTCGCGGTTCACCTTCCAGCAGGGCAATGACCCTAAACATACAACCAGAGCTACAATGGAATGGTTTAGATCAAAGCATATTCATGTGTTAGAATGGCCCAGTCAAAGTCCAGAACTAAATCCAATTGAGAATTTGTGTCAAGACTTGAAAATTGCTGTTCACAGACGGTCTCCATCTAATTTGACATAGCTTGAGCTATTTTGCAAAGAAGAATGGGCAGAAATTTCACTCTCTAGATGTGCAAAGCTGGTAGAGATATCCCCAAAAAGACCTTTTTTTTTGCAGCTGTAATTGCAGTGAAAGGTGGTTCTACAAAGTATTGACTCAGAGGGCTGAATACAAATGCACACCACACTTTTCACATATTTATTTGTTAACCACTTCCGGACCGCCGCACGCCGATGTACGTCCCTACTTTGAGGACGGATATCGTTGTTGTTGAATCAATATCCATAACTACTTTATTACTTAATTTAAAGGGCACAATGCACTTTTGTTGAACAATTGGAGCACCAGTTGTTGTATTTTCACTTCCAATAGAAATATTCGCCACCAGTCACAGTTTTATTAAATTTTTGAACACACACAAGTTTGAGCCAAAATCCGTCGGACAAAATCTATGGATTTTGTTGTCTGCATGTCCGATCAATGTCTGACCGTGTGTACGGGGCATTAGAGCGGCAAGGATGTGGAACTCCCTTCCACTGGCGGTGGTCTCAGTGGGGGGCATCGATAATTTCAAGAAACTATTAGATAAGCACCTGAACGACCGCAACATACAGGGATATACAATGTAATACTGACATATAATTACACACTTAGGTTGCTCTTGATGGATATGTGTCTTTTTTCGACCTCACCTACTATGTAACTATGTAACAGTTATCCCTCAGTAATCCCCCTCCCTGTGCGCCCCCCCCCCCCCCCCTTAGCACTGGCTCTAATGTTAGCTGTGCTCCTGAGTTTATTATCTCTGTAAGGCTCCATGCACACTGGCTTTAAAACGTGGCTTCTACAGGAGTTTTATGTTCTGCCTATAGAAGCAGCTCAATGTTATCCTATGTGTTCATACACATTAGGACGATTAGAGGCATATTTTGAGCTCAACATTTAGAGACAGGAAAAAAACCCTTCTGGATTGCGTTTCTGATTGGAGTTTACTGGCAGAAAAAAAACATAAAACTCTCCTAAACTCGTTTAAACTTTGTACAAAAAACGTTCTATATGAGCATTTTTTTCTGCCAAGTAGACTGGAGTTTTTTTTTAATGGTATACAATAGGGGGCGCTAGAGACCTAAAAACACGTGTGCTACTGTAAAACTGCCACTAGAAACACACACAATCCACATCAAACGCAGTGAGCTATATAGTAATGATTGTGCTAAAACGAAAATTTACCAAATACATGTTATGTGGTAAAAATAAAAATACAAAATATAAATATATAATATAAATAAAAATTAAGGTATAGAGTGATAGTATATAATGATCAAAAAGTTCTTATTGCAGGTGTAATTAATACATTCGTGATGGTTGATTGTCCCAATCCATTGAAGAGATTAGAGCAAAAAATTGGTTGAAAAACAACACCAAAGCAGACACATAAATCTTCAAAGATGCAACAAACCTTAGCGATGATAAAAAGGTTCCTTCACCAAAGAGGAAGAAATCACCTAAGGATAATAGATATCTGCTTACCAGATACCAATGACTCCTTTAACTAAAAAGAGAGTCATTAGCGCTTGTACAGGATTGTGCCTGTTCACATGAAGGCTGGAAGGCTGGGCGGTGCTTTAGGCATAGATCCCTCCCGTCCCATTCATTCAGGATAGGAAATATGAGAAACAAAAGGGAATCTCCATAGTGTAAAACCGTTTAATATATAAAAAAGAAAGAACAATAAAATAGCCAAATGGCCTCTTACATTGATCGGTGCCTACCCGGCACTGGGACTGCTTGCATGTCAGGGTGAATGGTGTCCAAGACCCTTCGCATCACATCGCACATGCGACGTGCGTTCCACCCCGTGCGTCTAGCCAACCAGATGATCCGGAAGTTGGTAGGACGAATCTGGACATGTGACCACGTACCGTTCCGACGTACGTTTCGTTTGTGAACGTCTTCAGGGAAGCGTTTTTTTTTTGGAGTTTTTTTAAGCCCAGTGTGCATGGAGCCTAACTTTGTTTCTTTCCCTCTGTCTCTCTGATCCCAGAGCCTGTATATTTTTTTTCATCTCATCTTCAATTTTATTTATTAACTCCGTTTTATCTTTTAGATTTAGCAAGAATTCTGTGAGTTATGTTGTATTTGTGTCTGCTAATAATTTTATCCTATTTTTAGCGAAATATAGCTTTAATATTTTCTTGAGGGGCCCTGTCAGGTAGTCTGTATGTGGCCCCACGATTTCTATCAGCAGCCCTGATGTCCTATGTGGCCTGGTGCAAATCTAGCCCTATCTTTACTCCCATTAGAGCATTAGTGGTTAATGAGCATGATTTCAGGCAGACTTTACAGAGAGGGAGTTAATCTACCTGGAGGGTAAGGCTAATATTGTGGACATTCAGATTTCTGCAAATCTGCCTAATCTTGATTAAGTCCCTATATGGGAAGTTCTTTATGCTCATTTCTAATTCTAACTATAGAAAGTAAACTTTTCTGTGTTTCCTTAAATATGCTATTAAAGAGTTCATAAACCCCCCCCCCCAAAAAAAAAACGTGTAAGACAAAGGCATAATGAGCTAGTATGCATACCTATATACATACCTTAGAATGAAGCTGTTGCAGTGGTCCCCGCACACCGATGAGACAGCTGACATTTTCCCCAGAGTTTCTTCTGGGTTCGCGGGCTCTGGCGCTGTTATTGGCCGGAGCCGCAATTGACATCGCTCCCATGCAGGCACATGGGTGCCGCCAGTCAAGAAATGGCACAATCAGCCTTTCCTTCAGTGCGCATGCGCCGATGAAGTCGGTGGAGTATATAGTAAAAATCTCCTAAACAGTGCAAATTTAGGAGATATTTACAGTACCTACAGGTAAGCCTTATTATAGGCTTACCTGCAGGTACAATTAAACAGGAAGACTTTACTTCCTCTTAAAGGACAATTTTGATCCCTGATCCACATCCCCACAATTGCTGCTAGAGTAGAAGAAAACTTTTGATTTTATTTTAAAAAAAATTTCTATTATAAGTCTTATTGCATAGTATCAGTAATGTACTGTAGAAAAAGAATCCCACAGAACAGACAGAATACAGGGAGATATATTCTCCTGTGTACCATAAAAAGATGAATGAGTCATAGTTTGTACCTTCAGGCAGAAGGTATTGAGAAACAAAGTAATAATTTATTAATATTGTTTGTGAGAGAACTTATGACCTCCCGATTAACGATTTCCTTTGATATCTGTGCTCAATAATGGCATTACCTAGGCAGATCGGCACATAAAATAGCCTGAAAGGAATGTACACTTTTAGACACAATAATAATATTTTATTGCATAAAAATAAACTTTAGCTTAATTTGATTCAGAAAAATATAACTTTAAAAAAGTTCTATGGAAAATAGAATTATACCAGTGACCCTTATACTAGATAAATTGAAAGATTAGTGAATAATGAAAAATCCATTGTGCTGGTGATTCACAGTGAACAAAAAAGGGACCCGATGGAGTAGAGAGGCAGCAAATCCTGGCATCAGAAACCCATTTCTCTTGTATGACATTATTGCCCCAATAAATATGTATTATACTACTCCCAATTAAAGAACAGCTTAAACAGTGGTAAAGCGTCGCTAAAGCGAGCGGCGGATTACTGCTAACGAACGGGTGGACCCAGTGTGAAAAAGGGTCTTAACCACTTCAATACAGTGCATTTTCACCCCCTTCCTGCCCAAGCCATTTTTCAGCTTTCAGTGCTGTTGCAATTTGAATGACAATTGCACGGTCATACAACACTGTACCCAGATGAAATTGTTATCATTTTTTTCCCCACAAATAGAGCTTTCTTTTGGTGGTATTTGATCACCTCTGCGGTTTTTATTTTTTGCGCTATAAACAAAAGAAGAGTGACAAGTTTAAAAAAAACACAATATTTTTTACTTTTTGCGATAATAAATATCCAATTTTTTTTCTTTAAAACAAATTTTTCCCTCAGTTTAGGCCGATATGTATTCTTCTACATATTTTTGGTTAAAAAAATCGCAGTAAGCGTATATTGATTGGTTTGTGCAAAAGTTATAGCGTCTACAAAATAGGGGATAGATTTATAACATTTTTATTATTTTTTTTTTTGCCAGTAATGGCGGCGATCTGTGATTTTTATCGTGACTGCGATATTGCGGTGGACACATCGGACACTTTTGACACATTTTTGGGACCATTCACATTTATACAGCGATCCGTGCTATAAAAATGCACTGATTACTGTATAAATGTGACTGGCAGGGAAGGGGTTAACACTAGGTGGTGATCGAGGGGTTAACTGTGCTTGCTAGGGAGTGTTTCTAACTGTAGGGGGAGGGGACTTACTAGGGGAGGAGACCGATTGGTGTTCCTCTGTACTGGGAACATACCATCGGTCTCCTCTCCTCTGACAGGACCGTGGATCTGTGTGTTTACACACACAGATCCATGGTCCTGCTGTGTTACCGGCAATCGCGGGTGCCCGGCGGACATTGCGGCCGAGTGCCCAGTGACACAACGGGCGTGCGCAATCGCCGTCGGCGGCGCGCACCCGCCCCCTGGTGGGCCGGGAAAGCGAGGCCGTCATATGACGCCCGCCCGCAACTAAAGCTGCGCCGCCTGGCCATGAATTGACAGCCGGCGGTCAGCAAGCAGTTAAAATCTCCCCCAATGTTCCTATACTTGTATGGGTTGTAGCAGCACCATCAGCACATCGGACTTACCAAGCAGGTGGGAAATGAATCATTGCAGCCTCACAATAACAAGATCTACATGTAGAGAGAACATACTTCTTATGGCAAAGGGCTTTTGTTACATAAAAACAAACAAAGACTCCCATATGACAGTGTACACAAGTACCAAATCCAGTTTCTTCCTTTCCTTACTGAGCCAAATACTCCATCATTGGTGCCTCATATACTACCTCCTCCAAGAAACTGTAGCTTACAGTGGGAGGATGTTAGCAACAAAGGCAACAAAGGCGGTGCTGTGTACCCAGCAGAGAACTAGTGTAGCTTGGTGCTGATTGCCAAACTGCAGATTTGTCAATCAGCAGTGACAGTGCTGATAGCCACTCCCCCAGTCCCCCCCCCATCCCTGTCCCCCCGTACCAACATTGTTTCATTTCACAGTAGTGTAAGGAGGCGCTGCCTCCATGAGAGTTGCAACTCTGCTCTGAATTCAGGAGCAGTGCAGTATGTTTGATCCGCCATCACAGGAAGCTGAATTAGGCAAACATTGGCAAGATCAATATGCATTTGTAAGGGCTCTTTCACACATAACGTCCGTTTTTCACGGACTCCGTTTGCTCAGCGGGGATCGCTCCGTTGATCCCTGCTGAGCTGGCGGATGACAGGTCCATCTCCGCTCACTGTGCTGAGACGGACCCGTCAGAGTCCCGCTCTCCTCTATGGGGGACCGGATGGAAACGGATCCGCCTGTCCGTGTTCATCCGATCTGCCAGATGGATGGAAAATAGGGTTTCCATCCATCTGAATTTAGCAGTTTGGAGTGGATCAGATGTCAGCGGACATGTCATTGCTGACATTCGTTGCTCCATAGAACCATATAGAACGTCCATTCAGGTCCACCTTAAAGACTGACAGGCGGACCTGAACTGTTTGCATGTGTGAAAGGGGCCTAAGACTTTCAGGGTGAATAAGAGAAAACTGCAAGTGCAGATACAATTATCATTAAGTGCTACAGCACACATATTTTTTTTTCTACTGAGAGATCATAGTTCTATACTAACATAATAAAAAGATTATGATATTTTAGTGATTAAGTAACACCAACTTTAAGACAGCAACTATAAATCTTTCATAGGTATATTTATAGATATAATAAATTTTAAGATGTTTGCATAAGCCCCATTGTAACTACAGTAAAACCTTGGATTGTGAGCATAATTCATTCCGGAAACATGCTGGTAATCCAAAGCACTCGTATATCAAAGCAAATTTCCCTATAAGAAAGAAAATAATGGAATCTCAGATGATTCCTTCCACAACCATTTATTCATAGGCCCTTCAGTTTATAGTCCATATAAAAAGATTATAGCAAGGTTGTGTAACTATAAAATGACCATCCACAAATTGCAGCCTCCACAAGGGGATTAAAAGCAAAGTCCAGCAGGAGCTACAGAGTAAAAAAGAGAATAGAGGCGCATCTAAGTGTAGCAATGTGGTTACATTTAATGAAGGTACAACATTTAGCAACTCACATGGCTGATGATGAAAAGAGCCACATTTAAGTATGCCGGCATCCGGGGTAAAGCTGTCCACATAGACCACCCTTCGCTAGACATGTGCACACTGAAATATTTCGTTTCGGAATTTCGTTTTCGTCCGAAAAATACATTTATTTAGTTACTCCCAAAATTCGTTTTTATTTATTTAGTTTTTCGTTAAAAATTGCATTCGTCCGAAAATCCAAATTAAGGTCGAATCTGTCATTGAAGGCTTATGGTGTCTGTCGAATGTTCAAAGAAGATTCGACAGAGCAGCTAAACTGTACGACGCCATATAGTTTACCTGCTCCGTCGAATCTTCTTAGAACTTTCAACAGACACCATAAGCCAAAGTACGTGTGTACTTAGTTCTAGCTATTTTACTGCTCCTCCTCTTTGGTTACAATCAGCCAATAACATTCATCATCATCATTATTTTTATTTATCTTTTCTCCCCTACGTCGAATCTTTTCTCCCCTACGTCAAATCTTTTCTCTCTATGTCAAATCTTTTCTCTCTATGTAGAATAATCTTGGACTAATAGAGTTAAGGTTAGGCACATTCGACCACATGTTTGATGGACACAGATTGTTATTGTCATCATCATGTCAAATCTCCTATCTATATCGAACTGTTGTAGCAACGAAAACGAAAATAAGGCATTTGTTTATGTCGGATCTTTTGTTTTTCGGATTCTGCACTTTCGTTATCGTTTGTTAAAACGATAACGAAAATACCTGAAATTCGGACGAACATGCATTCGGACGAAAACGAATGCACATGTCTACCCTTCGCTTCCACCGGCTCTCACTGCTGTCAGTCTGCAATCAAGACTACCCTAAAGTAGAGCGATCTGAAAGCAAGGCTTGAAGGGCTCATGGGACGCAGCGTAGAAGGCAAGACGTTGATGGCAGTGCGGAGGATGGTCTATGTGGACAGCTTTACCCCGGATGCCGGCCTGTTTTAATCATCAACCATGTGAGTTGCTAAATGTTGTACCTTCATTAAATGTGAGAAAAACATAGGGGGCTGGGGGAAAAGAAGGGGGCAATTCATTAAATGTAACCATATTGCTACACTTAGAGGCGCCTCTCTTCTCTTTTATACTCTGTAGCTCCTGCTGGATTTTGCTTCTAATCCCCCTCTGGAGGCTGCCATTTGTGGATGGACATTTTATGGTTATACAACCTATCACATTACTATAATCTTTTTATATGGACTATAAACTGAAGGACTTATGAATAAATGGATGTGGAAAGAATCTTCTGAGTTTCCATTATTTCTTATGGGGAAATTCACTTTGATATACGAGTGTTACATGAGTAACCATATTGCTTCACTTATAGGCACCTCTCTTCTCTTTTATAATTAGTTGTGACATGATGCTCAAGACATTGCTCATTTATCAAGTCAAAATTTATAAAAAAAAAGCTAGCTTGTCTTGCAAAACACTCTCAGACCAAATTACTCTCAATCCAAGGTTTTACTGTACTTCTCTTTTAAGGGAAAATAAATTCACCTCAAAGGGTCTATTTTATTACTTTTCTCTTTCAATTGTTTTTATTGAATGCTTTCAGGAACATTACAAAGCAGAGCTGCGAACAATCCTCGCCAAGCTCTGTACATTCAACAACATAAATACATAATGTAAAAAATCAGATGTATAAAAATCCGCCCACTCATACACCCAAAAACGCTGCGCTGATGGCAAAGACCTAAATCTGAGCTGCTGCTTAAATAATAAGTATACAATGAAAAATTGATTCACCACAAACTCGCTCCCAGTGAACTCAAAATAGCAGCGCTAAAAGCAATCTCTAATCATAAAATGAGATGTAGTGAAGAGTGATATAATGATGAATCAACCTGTGTAATGATTACATCACGTCCTCACCCCTCATCATTAATGTGCATACAATGATATGCTCAAAAAATCACAAAAGAATGGTGCATATAAACCAATTAAGTGAATAACATATCCGTGCACATACAAATAAAATGTGAAAATTATAACTATGTGAGAGTCAATGTAAATTAACTCGCAAAAAATTGTGTCCACAAACAATCCAAAAGTAAATAGTCCAAAACAAAATCCGTGACGTGTTGTGGTGAAAATCTTCTACTTAAATGAATCTTCCACCGCACCTCTGTGACTGTGAATCCACTCCCCTTAGGCGAATAAACTCACCAGCTCCTTTTGCCCACACTCTCGTGTCAGGGCCAACAAGCTTTTATCCCACACTTTCAGGGGATATGATTGATCTTCAGTGGTAAACCTGTACACCTTTACCTCTCCAAAGTGTGATGCCCAAGAGCTCTCTCCACATGAAAAAAGAAAAATAATCCAATGGTGCAATAACGTAATGATATTTATTAAAATCAAAAGCCCCTTCACCATTACACTCACATCCTTAAAATTCACTTCAGGCTCAAAAGTAACACAGCACAGCAAGCTGTCACAGCATCAAATTAAATAAGTAAACCAGTGTGTGGTGGTCACGGCGGACCCAGGTACTGCGCTCTCCAAATACCCGTCTCACCCGATCCCTGGTGTAGATGTGACCGGCTTCCACCCTTTCTCGTATGGCGCTCCCTGTCACAGCGTCCTACGTCACTGAGAAACGATTGCCGTGCAGCCACGCCCCGACATGTTTCATAATAAAGACTTAATCATGGGATTGGCTACACGGCACGGCAATCAATCTTTTATACCCATAGCTTCCGATCCGGGCGGAAGTCCCATAACTGCGCCTGCGCGCTTCCAATGTTTGATCCGAGCGGAGATCGCAATACTGCGCCTGCGCGTTCCCTGTGTCCCCGCTCGCACCATTTCACACTATTGCTATATAGCAAGACACACAATGTACTTGTGAGAGTCACATTACTGCAAAGATCAGAACTGTTTCATCCTATAATGTTCCTCCCAATGTTGTAACTAACATTAGTGCTGTTCTAATTAAATATTTCACCTCCACGTGAAACAGCGGGCTAATTCTCCCATACATATAGATAAAAACTCCATAAAAAATCCCTTGAACATCACAATTAAATATAAAAGAGTTGCTCTGGTGAATCATAACATTAAATATAAAAAGACCAGTCGACTAGTACCATCCTATCATCGAACAGATATATAACGTTAACCCAGCATATAACTCATAGCTTCCCCTAAAAATTGGATGTTTTCCCTAACAGGGTTATGCCTAACGATGCCTTTATCTCAAAGTATATACATGAGCCACCACTGCATCATCAACATACTAGAAAAATATATATATCAAATAAAGTATGAAAAAATAAATAAATAAAATGAAAATAAAATAAAAATAAAAATAGAAATGAAAATAAAAATAAAAATAAAAATAAAAAAATGAAATAAATATAAAAAATAATAATTAATAAGAAATAAAAATGAAAATAAAAATAAAATTAAAAATAAAATTAAAAATAAAAATAACAATAACGATAAAAATAAAAACAATGAAATAATAATAATAATAAAAGATAAAATATTCAAAAATATATAAATCAATTAAATTAACTTTAATAGTCGTTGATGAAGCAGTTGAGGTCCAACTCTATATTGAGGCCCCTCGGAAAAAGACATTTGAGCAGGAATATCCATCGGGTCTCTCGTTGGGACAAGTCCCTCACCCGATTTGACCCTCTCCAGGTAGGGTAAACAATGTCAATCCCACAGAACTGGAGAAGAGTAGGGTCCTGATCATGTTTCTCTTTAAAATGGAGGGACACGCTGTGATATTTAAATCCATTCCTAATATTGGACATGTGTTCAGAAATCCGCACCCTTAGGAGTCGTTTGGTGCGTCCAACATAAAACAGACCGCAGGGGCACCACATTAAATACACCACATACGATGAGTTACATGTAATGAACTCCCTTATTTTAAAGGTCTCATTTTCGTAGTTGGTGATACTCTTCATTCCTCGATTACTTATTCTGGCTGTTTTGCAGCATATACACTTCCTACATGGGAAAAACCCATTTAACTCTATCTTTATAGACGGGCGCCCAGGGGGATCAAGGATCTTTCTCACCACCCTATCTCCAAAGCTGGGGGCCCTTCTATAAATAAACTTAGGAAGTTCAGGTAGAACCTCCCCCAAATGGCGGTCTCTACCAAGAATATACCAGTATTTCTTGAAAATATCTTCAATTTCTTTGCATTGACAATGAAAATTCGAGATGAATCCCCACTGGTGTTCATTAGAGGTGCGTGATTCTTTTTCTTTGCTTTTTAAGCACTCTTCCCTTGGGACATTGGCTACCTGTTCTATGACACTATCTAGGGATCCTTCAGAGTATCCCTTTTGCATGAATCTCTCCTTTAATATGTTGGCCTGTGTATAGTATTTTTCCTGTTCTGAACAGTTCCGACGGACCCTCAACATTTGGCCCTTTGGAATATTCTTTATCCAAGCCGGGTGATGTCCACTCCGGATGGATAAAAAACTGTTGCGGTCAGTCGGTTTAAAAAATACATAAGTGCCTAGAGAGTTCCCTCTTTTCTCAATAGTTACATCGAGAAAGTTGACACTCATGTCACTCACTTGTGCCTCCAATTTTATTTTATTCCCATTAGTGTTAAGATAACTCAAGAATTCATCCAAAGACTCCCTAGAACCCTCCCAAATCAATAGGAGGTCATCTATGAATCTTCGATAAAGTCTGAGTTGAGGTAGTCGTTTGCTAAATATATATCTATCTTCCCACTCTGCCATAAACAGGTTGGCGAGGCTGGGAGCATACTTGGCTCCCATAGCCACACCAACCTGCTGAGAGAAAAAGTGGCCATTCCACCAAAAATAATTGTGCGACATGCAGAAGGTCAGGGCATGGCCTAAAAAACGCTTCTGCATGTCAGGAATGTCATCTCTCCTGCTTAATGCCCAGTTCAATGACAAGGAAGCATCCTCATGCTGGATGATCGTGTAGAGGGAGGCTACATCGGCCGTGACCAAATAGGTCTCGGTTGTAGGATTGAGACAAACCTCACTCAAATGTTGGAGAAGGTCAGAGGTGTCTTTAAGATATGCCTTGGTGATTTTCACACTGGGCTGGAGGAATTTGTCTAAATACTCTCCGAGCCGCGCTGTTACTGATCCTATCCCATTCACGATGGGTCGTGCTGGGGGTAATTTGGCATCCTTATGGATTTTGGGCAACGTGTAGATTACTGGAATCCTACACGCGCTTGGTACCAGATATCTCTTTTCTCTCCCATTCAAAGCACCTGTGTCATATCCCCAGTCCACCAATAGACTGAGTTGGTCCTTATATTTCTCCGTGGGATCACTAGTTAATCTTTCATAAGTTGAGCGGTCGCCTAGCATCTTGGTGAGTTGTTCCTGGTAAAAAATTTTATCCATGATAACGACCCCCCCTCCCTTGTCAGCTGGGCGCACAATAATATTGTTCCTTTTTTCCAAAGAGCGGATGCCATCCTCAATATATTTTGGGTTGACATTTTCTTTTACAGTCAATTGTTCTATATCATTCAGCACCAGATTTTTAAACACCTCTATACAATGATTACTAGAGTTTTGGGGATTAAATACGGACTTATTCTTTAAGCCACTATCCACTTTCCTCACAGATGAAAATACGTCACTCCTAGGGGCTAGCGGGTGGCTCAAAAAATATTTTTTAAGGTTCAGAGTCCGTATAAATTTGTGTGTATCGATATACACCTCAAATTTATTGAGTGTTTTTTTGGGCGCACATTTAAGACCCAAATTTAGTATATTCTGTTCTTTTGGATTTAATTTCACCTTACTTAAATTATATATGCCAGTTTTTATGTGTCCCTTAACCTTTTTCTTGGATTGTCGACGTTGTCCTGCTCGACATCCCCTTCGTTTCTTGGTGGTGGTCCCATTCCCCTGTTCACGTGTTGCTGTGGGCCATTCCTCCCTCCCCTGTTGTTCATCGGGTGGTTCTTTCCTCTCGGTGTCCCCCCTCCCCTCCCCCTCCTCCCTCGCTGTCCTAAAAAAGATCCAGGGCCCTGTTGGTAGTAATATTGTCCCTGATACTCCTCGTCCAGGGGGAGATATCTGTTGTATAAGGGGGTAGGGTTTCTACCCTCCCCATAATTCTGAGGTGGGTAATTTTGATATACATCATGACCCTGGGGTGGGGCACCTCCCCCAGGATAATTCATTCCATATGACTGGGGTTCAAGCCATTCCCCCTGATTGGGGTTATATTGGTAATTCCCTCTCCAAGGTGGGGTTGGCCTAGGTGAATAGTGGTGGTCATTATATTGATTATCTCTTTGTTGTAGAGAAGCATTGATAGATGCTTGTCCACTCCCACTTTGCAAAGAAAAAGAATCACGCACCTCTAATGAACACCAGTGGGGATTCATCTCGAATTTTCATTGTCAATACAAAGAAATTGAAGATATTTTCAAGAAATACTGGTATATTCTTGGTAGAGACCGCCATTTGGGGGAGGTTCTACCTGAACTTCCTAAGTTTATTTATAGAAGGGCCCCCAGCTTTGGAGATAGGGTGGTGAGAAAGATCCTTGATCCCCCTGGGCGCCCGTCTATAAAGATAGAGTTAAATGGGTTTTTCCCATGTAGGAAGTATATATGCTGCAAAACAGCCAGAATAAGTAATCGAGGAATGAAGAGTATCACCAACTACGAAAATGAGACCTTTAAAATAAGGGAGTTCATTACATGTAACTCATCGTATGTGGTGTATTTAATGTGGTGCCCCTGCGGTCTGTTTTATGTTGGACGCACCAAACGACTCCTAAGGGTGCGGATTTCTGAACACATGTCCAATATTAGGAATGGATTTAAATATCACAGCGTGTCCCTCCATTTTAAAGAGAAACATGATCAGGACCCTACTCTTCTCCAGTTCTGTGGGATTGACATTGTTTACCCTACCTGGAGAGGGTCAAATCGGGTGAGGGACTTGTCCCAATGAGAGACCCGATGGATATTCCTGCTCAAATGTCTTTTTCCGAGGGGCCTCAATATAGAGTTGGACCTCAACTGCTTCATCAACGACTATTAAAGTTAATTTAATTGATTTATATATTTTTGAATATCTCCTATTTTATTTTTTATTATTATTATTATTTCATTGTTTTTATTTTTATCGTTATTGTTATTTTTATTTTTATTTTTAATTTTATTTTTAATTTTATTTTTATTTTTATTTTCATTTTTATTTCTTATTAATTATTATTTTTTATATTTATTTCATTTTTTTATTTTTATTTTTATTTTTATTTTTATTTTCATTTTTACTTTAATTTTTATTTTTATTTTTATTTTTATGTTTATTTTTATTTATTTTTATTTATATATTTTATTTCTATTTTTATTTTTATTTTATTTTCATTTTATTTATTTATTTTTTCATACTTTATTTGATATATATATTTTTCTAGTATGTTGATGATGCAGTGGTGGCTCATGTATATACTTTGAGATAAAGGCATCGTTAGGCATAACCCTGTTAGGGAAAACATCCAATTTTTAGGGGAAGGTATGAGTTATATGCTGGGTTAACGTTATATATCTGTTCGATGATAGGATGGTACTAGTCGACTGGTCTTTTTATATTTAATATTATGATTCACCAGAGCAACTCTTTTATATTTAATTGTGATGTTCAAGGGATTTTTTATGGAGTTTTTATCTATATGTATGGGAGAATTAGCCCGCTGTTTCACGTGGAGGTGAAATATTTAATTAGAACAGCACTAATGTTAGTTACAACATTGGGAGGAACATTATAGGATGAAACAGTTCTGATCTTTGCAGTAATGTGACTCTCACAAGTACATTGTGTGTCTTGCTATATAGCAATAGTGTGAAATGGTGCGAGCGGGGACACAGGGAACGCGCAGTATTGCGATCTCCACTCGGATCAAACATTGGAAGCGCGCAGGCGCAGTTATGGGACTTCCGCCCGGATCGGAAGCTATGGGTATAAAAGATTGATTGCCGTGCCGTGTAGCCAATCCCATGATTAAGTCTTTATGACGAAACATGTCGGGGCGTGGCTGCACGGCAATCGTTTCTCAGTGACGTAGGACGCTGTGACAGGGAGCGCCATACGAGGAAGGGTGGAAGCCGGTCACATCTACACCAGGGATCGGGTGAGACGGGTATTTGGAGAGCGCAGTACCTGGGTCCGCCGTGACCACCACACACTGGTTTACTTATTTAATTTGATGCTGTGACAGCTTGCTGTGCTGTGTTACTTTTGAGCCTGCAGTGAATTTTAAGGATGTGAGTGTAATGGTGAAGGGGCTTTTGATTTTAATAAATATCATTACGTTATTGCACCATTGGATTATTTTTCTTTTTTCATGTGGAGAGAGCTCTTGGGCATCACACTTTGGAGAGGTAAAGGTGTACAGGTTTACCACTGAAGATCAATCATATCCCCTGAAAGTGTGGGATAAAAGCTTGTTGGCCCTGACACGAGAGTGTGGGCAAAAGGAGCTGGTGAGTTTATTCGCCTAAGGGGAGTGGATTCACAGTCACAGAGGTGCGGTGGAAGATTCATTTAAGTAGAAGATTTTCACCACAACACGTCACGGATTTTGTTTTGGACTATTTACTTTTGGATTGTTTGTGGACACAATTTTTTGCGAGTTAATTTACATTGACTCTCACATAGTTATAATTTTCACATTTTATTTGTATGTGCACGGATATGTTATTCACTTAATTGGTTTATATGCACCATTCTTTTGTGATTTTTTGAGCATATCATTGTATGCACATTAATGATGAGGGGTGAGGACGTGATGTAATCATTACACAGGTTGATTCATCATTATATCACTCTTCACTACATCTCATTTTATGATTAGAGATTGCTTTTAGCGCTGCTATTTTGAGTTCACTGGGAGCGAGTTTGTGGTGAATCAATTTTTCATTGTATACTTATTATTTAAGCAGCAGCTCAGATTTAGGTCTTTGCCATCAGCGCAGCGTTTTTGGGTGTATGAGTGGGCGGATTTTTATACATCTGATTTTTTACATTATCTTCATTTATTTAAACGCGTGCAGCCATGGAAGTTCTCAACTTTCTCAATAACAGACAGATGAATCCGGATAATATTTTCTCAGCTAATTCTGAAATGACGGATTATGAGGAAGATATCTCCGGCATGTTAAAGAATTTAGAAAACTTATTGGAAAAACAGGTGAAAACCTGGTGGGATGTGTTCACTTTCAATCATTATCAGAAGGAAAAGCTGATTTTTAGGAGCCTGAGGTGGGATATTCCCCCCCAGGATGGTCTTGATGACCAATGTTTTATGGATGAATGGTTAGAATTTTTTAATAGAGTAGGAAGGGAGTTGCAAGACTTAGTATTAAGTAGGAAACAGAACAAATTAAGTAGGATCAATGAGCAGATTAATACGTTACGCAGCAAATTAGAACCTATGAATGAGTCTAATCAGCTCAAAGAATTTAATAACACTATGAAAAGAAAGCTTGAAAAGGTGGATAGAGAGACACAAAAGAAAAAGGTTAGGAAATACAATAGGGATGTAGCTGATTTCAAAAATAATAAAATCTATGCATGGCAGAACCCTGTTGTGAAAACCAGGGAGGTCCCTGTGCAGGATAAAAACAATATGTATACAACCACTGACCCTAAAACCGATCAAAACAAAAGAGTGAGGGTGAAGAGTGGCACCGGTAGAGGTGAACAAAGTGGGAGTGGACAAGCATCCATCAATGCTTCTCTACAACAAAGAGATAATCAATATAATGACCACCACTATTCACCTAGGCCAACCCCACCTTGGAGAGGGAATTACCAATATAACCCCAATCAGGGGGAATGGCGGGAACCCCAGTCATATGGAATGAATTATCCTGGGGGAGGTGCCCCACCCCAGGGTCATGATGTATATCAAAATTACCCACCTCAGAATTATGGGGAGGGTAGAAACCCTACCCCCTTATACAACAGATATCTCCCCCTGGACGAGGAGTATCAGGGACAATATTACTACCAACAGGGCCCTGGATCTTTTTTAGGACAGCGAGGGAGGAGGGGGAGGGGAGGGGGGACACCGAGAGGAAAGAACCACCCGATGAACAACAGGGGAGGGAGGAATGGCCCACAGCAACACGTGAACAGGGGAATGGGACCACCACCAAGAAACAAAGGGGATGTCGAGCAGGACAACGTCGACAATCCAAGAAAAAGGTTAAGGGACACATAAAAACTGGCATATATAATTTAAGTAAGGTGAAATTAAATCCAAAAGAACAGAATATACTAAATTTGGGTCTTAAATGTGCGCCCAAAAAAACACTCAATAAATTTGAGGTGTATATCGATACACACAAATTTATACGGACTCTGAACCTTAAAAAATATTTTTTGAGCCACCCGCTAGCCCCTAGGAGTGACGTATTTTCATCTGTGAGGAAAGTGGATAGTGGCTTAAAGAATAAGTCCGTATTTAATCCCCAAAACTCTAGTAATCATTGTATAGAGGTGTTTAAAAATCTGGTGCTGAATGATATAGAACAATTGACTGTAAAAGAAAATGTCAACCCAAAATATATTGAGGATGGCATCCGCTCTTTGGAAAAAAGGAACAATATTATTGTGCGCCCAGCTGACAAGGGAGGGGGGGTCGTTATCATGGATAACATTTTTTACCAGGAACAACTCACCAAGATGCTAGGCGACTGCTCAACTTATGAAAGATTAACTAGTGATCCCACGGAGAAATATAAGGACCAACTCAGTCTATTGGTGGACTGGGGATATGACACAGGTGCTTTGAATGGGAGAGAAAAGAGATATCTGGTACCAAGCGCGTGTAGGATTCCAGTAATCTACACGTTGCCCAAAATCCATAAGGATGCCAAATTACCCCCAGCACGACCCATCGTGAATGGGATAGGATCAGTAACAGCGCGGCTCGGAGAGTATTTAGACAAATTCCTCCAGCCCAGTGTGAAAATCACCAAGGCATATCTTAAAGACACCTCTGACCTTCTCCAACATTTGAGTGAGGTTTGTCTCAATCCTACAACCGAGACCTATTTGGTCACGGCCGATGTAGCCTCCCTCTACACGATCATCCAGCATGAGGATGCTTCCTTGTCATTGAACTGGGCATTAAGCAGGAGAGATGACATTCCTGACATGCAGAAGCGTTTTTTAGGCCATGCCCTGACCTTCTGCATGTCGCACAATTATTTTTGGTGGAATGGCCACTTTTTCTCTCAGCAGGTTGGTGTGGCTATGGGAGCCAAGTATGCTCCCAGCCTCGCCAACCTGTTTATGGCAGAGTGGGAAGATAGATATATATTTAGCAAACGACTACCTCAACTCAGACTTTATCGAAGACTCATAGATGACCTCCTATTGATTTGGGAGGGTTCTAGGGAGTCTTTGGATGAATTCTTGAGTTATCTTAACACTAATGGGAATAACATAAAATTGGAGGCACAAGTGAGTGACATGAGTGTCAACTTTCTCGATGTAACTATTGAGAAAAGAGGGAACTCTCTAGGCACTTATGTATTTTTTAAACCGACTGACCGCAACAGTTTTTTATCCATCCGGAGTGGACATCACCCGGCTTGGATAAAGAATATTCCAAAGGGCCAAATGTTGAGGGTCCGTCGGAACTGTTCAGAACAGGAAAAATACTATACACAGGCCAACATATTAAAGGAGAGATTCATGCAAAAGGGATACTCTGAAGGATCCCTAGATAGTGTCATAGAACAGGTAGCCAATGTCCCAAGGGAAGAGTGCTTCAAAAGCAAAGAAAAAGAATCACGCACCTCTAATGAACACCAGTGGGGATTCATCTCGAATTTTCATTGTCAATACAAAGAAATTGAAGATATTTTCAAGAAATACTGGTATATTCTTGGTAGAGACCGCCATTTGGGGGAGGTTCTACCTGAACTTCCTAAGTTTATTTATAGAAGGGCCCCCAGCTTTGGAGATAGGGTGGTGAGAAAGATCCTTGATCCCCCTGGGCGCCCGTCTATAAAGATAGAGTTAAATGGGTTTTTCCCATGTAGGAAGTGTATATGCTGCAAAACAGCCAGAATAAGTAATCGAGGAATGAAGAGTATCACCAACTACGAAAATGAGACCTTTAAAATAAGGGAGTTCATTACATGTAACTCATCGTATGTGGTGTATTTAATGTGGTGCCCCTGCGGTCTGTTTTATGTTAGACGCACCAAACGACTCCTAAGGGTGCGGATTTCTGAACACATGTCCAATATTAGGAATGGATTTAAATATCACAGCGTGTCCCTCCATTTTAAAGAGAAACATGATCAGGACCCTACTCTTCTCCAGTTCTGTGGGATTGACATTGTTTACCCTACCTGGAGAGGGTCAAATCGGGTGAGGGACTTGTCCCAACGAGAGACCCGATGAATATTCCTGCTCAAATGTCTTTTTCCGAGGGGCCTCAATATAGAGTTGGACCTCAACTGCTTCATCAACGACTATTAAAGTTAATTTAATTGATTTATATATTTTTGAATATTTTATTTTTTATTATTATTATTATTTCATTGTTTTTATTTTTATCGTTATTGTTATTTTTATTTTTATTTTTAATTTTATTTTTATTTTTATTTTCATTTTTATTTCTTATTAATTATTATTTTTTATATTTATTTCATTTTTTTATTTTTATTTTTATTTTTATTTTCATTTTTACTTTAATTTTTATTTTTATGTTTATTTTTATTTATTTTTATTTATATATTTTATTTCTATTTTTATTTTTATTTTATTTTCATTTTATTTATTTATTTTTTCATACTTTATTTGATATATATATTTTTCTAGTATGTTGATGATGCAGTGGTGGCTCATGTATATACTTTGAGATAAAGGCATCATTAGGCATAACCCTGTTAGGGAAAACATCCAATTTTTAGGGGAAGGTATGAGTTATATGCTGGGTTAACGTTATATATCTGTTCGATGATAGGATGGTACTAGTCGACTGGTCTTTTTATATTTAATATTATGATTCACCAGAGCAACTCTTTTATATTTAATTGTGATGTTCAAGGGATTTTTTATGGAGTTTTTATCTATATGTATGGGGGAATTAGCCCGCTGTTTCACGTGGAGGTGAAATATTTAATTAGAACAGCACTAATGTTAGTTACAACATTGGGAGGAACATTATAGGATGAAACAGTTCTGATCTTTGCAGTAATGTGACTCTCACAAGTACATTGTGTGTCTTGCTATATAGCAATAGTGTGAAATGGTGCGAGCGGGGACACAGGGAACGCGCAGTATTGCGATCTCCGCTCGGATCAAACATTGGAAGCGCGCAGGCGCAGTTATGGGACTTCCGCCCGGATCGGAAGCTATGGGTATAAAAGATTGATTGCCGTGCCGTGTAGCCAATCCCATGATTAAGTCTTTATGACGAAACATGTCGGGGCGTGGCTGCACGGCAATCGTTTCTCAGTGACGTAGGACGCTGTGACAGGGAGCGCCATACGAGGAAGGGTGGAAGCCGGTCACATCTACACCAGGGATCGGGTGAGACGGGTATTTGGAGAGCGCAGTACCTGGGTCCGCCGTGACCACCACACACTGGTTTACTTATTTAATTTGATGCTGTGACAGCTTGCTGTGCAGTGTTACTTTTGAGCCTGCAGTGAATTTTAAGGATGTGAGTGTAATGGTGAAGGGGCTTTTGATTTTAATAAATATCATTACGTTATTGCACCATTGGATTATTTTTCTTTTTTCATGTGGAGAGAGCTCTTGGGCATCACACTTTGGAGAGGTAAAGGTGTACAGGTTTACCACTGAAGATCAATCATATCCCCTGAAAGTGTGGGATAAAAGCTTGTTGGCCCTGACACGAGAGTGTGGGCAAAAGGAGCTGGTGAGTTTATTCGCCTAAGGGGAGTGGATTCACAGTCACAGAGGTGCGGTGGAAGATTCATTTAAGTAGAAGATTTTCACCACAACACGTCACGGATTTTGTTTTGGACTATTTACTTTTGGATTGTTTGTGGACACAATTTTTTGCGAGTTAATTTACATTGACTCTCACATAGTTATAATTTTCACATTTTATTTGTATGTGCACGGATATGTTATTCACTTAATTGGTTTATATGCACCATTCTTTTGTGATTTTTTGAGCATATCATTGTATGCACATTAATGATGAGGGGTGAGGACGTGATGTAATCATTGCACAGGTTGATTCATCATTATATCACTCTTCACTACATCTCATTTTATGATTAGAGATTGCTTTTAGCGCTGCTATTTTGAGTTCACTGGGAGCGAGTTTGTGGTGAATCAATTTTTCATTGTAAACATAAATACATAACAAAAATAAAAGTCGGGGACGTAAAAGGGCCACAGCAAATATGATGAACCGACCATGGTGTCCCTTATAGCCCGATACAAGTAGGGAGATCAAACATATGATGAATAGCTACATAATATAGACCCATAATGCCATGAGGAATGGAAAAAGGCCATCGCAGAGACAGCTTATCATGTCCGTCTGTGATATACGTAAAGACTATGAGATTTAAAACATCAAAAATGCATGACCTCTATGAAGAGATCTTCAAAAGGATAGAACTTTTAGCTTATGTTATATGAATCAAATGCTTTTCCCAATGTCATAAAACATTTTTGTCATTTATGGGGGATACAACTGTCCACTACTGATAGTTTATTGAACATTTGTAAGTAAAGGAGAAGGCGGGGGTAGAGGGACCAGTCACAGGACTGACAGAGAAAGAAAGGAAGAAAAAGTGTAAGGAAAAAAGAGAAAAGGAGAGGTGAGCCCATCTGGGGATCTACCGCCAACCATTCCTGGGGTCAACACCGCATGTTCGGGTTTTATTACTTTTCTAACAAACACTTTTTCATAGCAAAAGAATGTCATAAATGCAGTTCATAGCAGCTCGGTAGGTGGAAACAAAATAATGTGTAAGTTCTCCGAATTTTAAACAACATATCATTTTTCTGAAATGTCTCTGTGCCACTAAGCATCACTGATATACTGCAAATCATAAAGAACGACTCTAAGCTTACCCCGTAATTTGGCCCCCAGGTCCACTGTTTTATATTCCTGGGGATTTGGCCTTGGAATTATTTCACCCAATAAAAGCAGATATTTGAGTTCATATAATTGGACAACTGGAGCGTTTTAGTAAGCGGAATGAGAGGGCTGGAGAGGGCATAGAAACACAGAGCCTGATAACAAAGGAACAGTGGGAGATACAAAATGAAGAGGGCTGAAGGTTATTCAATCAACATAATAACTGGCGTTGTGTTTGTGTTCCTGGAATCTCAAAGCTGTTTCAGATGGAGTGTTTTCAAGAATATGCCATACAAAATTCATTGTAGATCGCTAAAGCTTTGATTTTTTTTCCCCAGCTTAAGGGTAGGATGAACAAAAATACAGTCTAATGCAGTAACAGCAGCAACAATATTTCATTCTAATGCAGGCCATAGTTCTACGCTAACATAAAAATTTGGGATGAAGAAATGATGGTAAATGGCTTTTTTTCCTTTTTGTAAACTCTCATCATAATCAGCAATTAGACATAGACCGAACACCCCCCTGTTTGGTTCGTAGCAGAACTCCCAAACAGGGAAAACATTCTAACCCGCATGGCAAACCCCATTGAAGTCTATGAGAGTCGAACAGGAAAAATCAAAAGTGCCCATTTTGAAGGCTTATATGGAAGTAATTGGCCATAAAAGGGGTATGGGGGTCTGGATACTGCCCTGGGGGATGTATCAATGCAAAAACATTTTTAAAAACATAGTTTTTTTAGGAGCAGTGATTTTAATTATGCTTAAAGTGCAACAATAAAATGAAAAATTCCTTTAAATATAGTGCCTGAGGTGTCCCCTTAATGTGCCTGTAAAGTGGCACATCTGTAGCATATATAGAACATGTTGCAGCAAAAATTTAATTCCTAAAGAAAAAAAACCAGGTCAAATCCCAGTTAAAAATGACTTGCAGTTACAATTGCCGACATCCGGCTATTGAAAAAAAAAATGTCATGGGGTCCCCCCAGTCCATACCAGGCCCTTCGGGTCTGGTATAGATTTGAAGGGGAACCCCATGCCAATTTTTTTTTTAAAAAACAGCATGCGTTCCCCCCAAAATCTATACGAAACCCTTATCCGGGCATGCAGCCTGGCAGGTCAGGAAACCATGCCAGGCCACATGCCCTCAACATGGGCCCTGGGGGGGGGGGGGCGAACACCTGGTGACCAGCCTTCAAATTCAGGTGTTCGGTGAACTGCTGAACAGGCAAATGTTGAACTGTTTGCCCATCCCTATCAGCAATGATGGAATCCATGGTTGTGCACTTTATGGAGGTGCTAATGAAGGGCCACTGCTAATAATACTGATGCCACATGGGGCTCTCCTTTGCCCATTATTTAGATATATAAAAAAAATTAAAAAACATTTATTTTGATTATGATATGCTGTCATACATATTGCTTAAGCTTGGGGGTCCATGAGTATGTAGCACCATCTAGTAGTTCTAGGTTGTTAGTGTAGCTGTTAGTGTAGGAAAAATTACGTTTAGCTCAGGGATAAGCCTGAGCTACAAATCCGGGTCAGGGTTTAGTGACTCAGGGTTGGGTAACTCCTAACAGCTTCTCTGGTGCTTCCCCCTGTTTTCTGGGACATTGTAGAATGTTCCAGACATATTGGTGGAGGTTAGGAGGAGCTGCTTTGTATATTTATGAGGGCCTCAACCAATCCCCAGTAAAGGGCTGGCAGGGGCAGGCCAACTCATAAATAGGCATGAGTCATGCCAGGGGGAGGGGGAGACAGGTGGAAGATGGAGTGCTGAGGAGTCTGTCGCTAGGCCTTGAGGGTTCCCTCTAGTCTGGGGGGGTGTCTTCGCGCTGGGGCTCAGGTGCTGGAAGGATCCTAACAAAACACATGGAGAAAGCCCTTCCTGAAAGGCATGGGAGCAAGGAGAGAGGACAGTAGAAGCAGGTCAGCATGTCTGGAAGATCTCCTGAGAGTTGGCCGGGTGGGCTGGTGAGTGTCAGTCTAGAGGATTGTGGGGAGAAGTTAGCCTGGAGGGCTAGTGAAAGGGGCAGCTGCAGCCAGGTGGGTTGGCAGTGCCTGAAGAGATGGTGCTGGGATCAGTAGCCACAGGAGTGAAGCAAGCTGGACACTGAAAGTCTACTACACAACCAAGGGGACCCAGGTTCCTGCCTGTAATGGGCCATTGCTTTAATTTGACTGAGTGACTGTCAGATATTCACAGTGTTCTCTGCAAGCAAGTGTTTGCTGGAGTGAAGAAGGGGAGATGTATATAGAGACTGTATATAGGAAAAGTTGTCCCTGAAGTTGTTGTAAGTCAAGCAGGCATCCCATAACCTCCCATCCCTATCCAAGTTATTATCCCTCAATAAATTACAAAAACAAAATCATGGACTGTTCTCTGGCTCTGGAGTGCCTGTGTAAATTCGGTGTGCCTGGCTGTGCAGGGTGGGGGATCCCAGTATACTTGCTGCTCCTTAGGGGGTGCGCCACAGGTATAAACATTTGATCTTAAAGGAGTTATAACATTGCTTCTCCATGTTTCCTTTTCAAGAATGTTTTGGCTGGGAAGTGTAAAGCCCAACTAAAATTCATAGCTGTCCTCTCACTCTGCAATGTTAACTCAAACAATGTAATTGGGAAGTGTGTTAGGACTACAGAAGGTCCCCACCACCCAAACACACACATACCCCATATTGAAAGAGGAGAGATGGAGATATTCTGTAGTTCTAACATACTTTAAATCCTAAGGTGACAACATTTCTCTTCCTTGTATACAGTACAGTGAATGAGCGTCAACCAAAGACAGGAAAGTAATGCAAAAGTGTTCATAACAATTTTATTACCTGATATAGGCCATTCAAATTTCATATGTTGGTAGAGTAACTCTTGCTCTATAATAAATCGTCTTCTTATCATTGCAGGTAAATAATGGAAAGCAGAAGCAACGTGCTGTCATCCACAGAAGGCTACAGAATGGTTATGGAGATGACACATTGAAAAGTGCAATTTACACAGATGAATGAAGAAGTGTAAAGAGGGGGAAACCAGCCCTGAAGACTAACCACCTAGAGCATGGGTGCTCAACCTGTGGCTCTCCAGCTGTTCCAGAACTACAACTCCCATCATGCTTCTGCCTTTGAGAGTCATGCTTGCAACTGTCAGCCTTGCAATGCCTCATGGAACTTGTAGTTCCGCAACAGCTGGAGGGCCACAGGTTGAGCACCCATGACATAGAGGAAGACCATAAGTGTCGGCCAGGCTGCACCCCCTCCTTCATCAAGAACTCAATACAGCACATTGCTGCTGCTTGGAATCCATTATTTATCTGCAATGAAAAAGAAGAGGACTTACTATAGTGGAAGGGTTACTCTACCAAAATATGACATTTGAATGTAATTTGCATCACTTTTAGCACAGCCCTGGTACATTACTGGCATGGTCATCAATTGAAAAGTATGGAAAAAAACAGACAATAGAAAACAAATGCAGCCACCACATCCAAAAACTGGAAAGCTGCAATATATATAAATTTAGCTTTGGGTTTGGCTAGACTTTAATTATTTTAAGTGCTGTTAAAGCCACATTGTTTTTTTTTTTGTTTTTTTGTTTTTTTTTTGTTTTTTTAACCACTTGAGCCCCGGACCATTATGCTGCCTAAGGACCAGAGGTCTTTTTCCAATTTGGCACTGCGTCGCTTTAACTGCTAATTGCGCGGTCATGCAATGCTGTACCCAAAAGAAATTTGCGTCCTTTTCTTCCCACAAATAGAGCTTTCTTTTGATGGTATTTTATCACCTCTGCCGTTTTTATTTTTTGCGCTATAAACGGAAAAAGACCGAAAATTTTGAAAAAAAATGATATTTTCTACTTTTTTAGTCATACATTTAGGCCAAAATTTATTCGGCCACATGTCTTTGGTAAAAAAAAAGTTAATAAGCGTATATTTATTGGTTATTGCGTCTACAAACTAGGGTACATTTTCTGGAATTTACACAGCTTTTAGTTTATGACTGCCTATGTCATTTCATGAGGTGCTAAAATGGCAGGGCAGTACAAAACCCCCCCAAATGACCCCATTTTGGAAAGTAGACACCCCAAGGAAATTGCTGAGAGGCATGTAGAACCCATTGAATATTTATTTTTTTTGTCCCAAGTGATTGAATAATGACAAAAAAAAAAAAAAATATTTACAAAAAGTTGTCACTAAATGATATATTGCTCACACAGGCCGTGGGCCTATGTGGAATTGCACCCCAAAATACATTCAGCTGCTTCTCCTGAGTATGGGGATACCACATGTGTGGGACTTTTTGGGAGCCTAGCCACGTACGGGGCCCCGAAAACCAATCACCGCCTTCAGGATTTCTAAGGGCATAAATTTTTGATTTCATTCCTCACTACCTATCACAGTTTTGAAGGCCATAAAATGCCCAGATGGCACAAACCCCCCCCCAAATGACCCCATTTTGGAAAGTAGATACTCCAAGCTATTTGCTGAGAGGCATGTTGAGTCCATGGAATACTTTCTTTTTTGACACAAGTTGCGGGAAAGTGACAATTTTTTTTTTTTTGCACAAAGTTGTCACTAAATGATATATTTCTCACACAGGCCATGGGCATATGTGGAATTGCACCCCAAAATACATTTAGCTGCTTCTCCTGAGTATGGGGATACCACATGTGTGGGACTTTTTGGGAGCCTAGCCGCATACGGGGCCCCGAAAACCAAGCACCGCCTTCAGGATTTCTAAGGGCATAATGTTGTGATTTGACTCCTCACTACCTATCACAGTTTTGAAGGCCATAAAATGCCAAGATGGCACAAAACCCCCCCAAATGACCCCATTTTGGAAAGTAGACACCCCAAACTATTTGCTGAGAGGCATGTTGACTCCATGGAATATTTTATATTTTGACACAAGTTGCGGGAAAGTAACAATTTTTTTTTTTTATTTTTTTTTTTTGCACAAAGTTGTCACTAAATGATATATTGCTCAAACATGCCATGGGCATATGTGGAATTACACCCCAAAATACATTCTGCTGCTTCTCCTGAGTATGGGGATACCACATGTTTAGGACTTTTTGGGAGCCTAGCCGCGTACGGGGCCCCGAAAACCAATCACCGCCTTCAGGATTTCTAAGGGCATAAATTTTTGATTTCATTCCTCACTACCTATCACAGTTTTGAAGGCCATAAAATGCCCAGATGGCACAAACCCCCCCCCCCAAATGACCCCATTTTGGAAAGTAGACACTCCAAGCTATTTGCTGAGAGGCATGTTGAGTCCATGGAATACTTTCTTTTTTGACACAAGTTGCGGGAAAGTGACAATTTTTTTTTTTTTGCACAAAGTTGTCACTAAATGATATATTTCTCACACAGGCCATGGGCATATGTGGAATTGCACCCCAAAATACATTTAGCTGCTTCTCCTGAGTATGGGGATACCACATGTGTGGGACTTTTTGGGAGCCTAGCGGCATACGGGGCCCCGAAAACCAAGCACCGCCTTCAGGATTTCTAAGGGCATAATGTTGTGATTTGACTCCTCACTACCTATCACAGTTTTGAAGGCCATAAAATGCCAAGATGGCACAAAACCCCCCCAAATGACCCCATTTTGGAAAGTAGACACCCCAAGGTAATTGCTGAGAGGCATGTTGAGTCCATGGAATATTTTATTTTTTGACACAAGTTGCGGGAAAGTGACAATTTTTTTTTTTTTTTTTTTGCACAAAGTTGTCACTAAATGATATATTGCTCAAACATGCCATGGGCATATGTGGAATTACACCCCAAAATATATTCTGCTGCTTCTCCTGAGTATGGGGATACCACATGTGTGGGACTTTTTGGGAGCCTACCCGCATACGGGGCCCCGAAAACCAAGCACCGGCTTCAGGATTTCTAAGGGCGTTAAGTTGTGATTCCACTCCTCACTACCTATCACAGTTTTGAAGGCCATAAAATGCCAAGATGGCAAAACCCCCCCCCCCAAATGACCCCATTTTGGAAAGTAGACACCCCAAGCTATTTGCTGAGAGGCATGGTGAGTATTTTGCAGCTCTCATTTGTTTTTGAAAATGAAGAAAGACAAGAAAAATGTATTTTTTTTTTCTTTTTTCAATTTTCGAAAGTTTGTGACAAAAAGTGAGGTCTGCAAAATACTCACTATACCTCTCAGCAAATAGCTTGGGGTGTCTATTTTCCAAAATGGGGTCATTTGGGGGGGGTTGTGCCATCTGGGCATTCCATGGCCTCCGAAACTGTGCTAGGCAGTGAAGAGTGAAATCAAAAATTTACGCCCTTAGAAAGCCTGAAGGCGGGGCTTGGTTTTCGGGGTCCCGTGCGCGGCTAGGCTCCCAAAAAGTCCCACACATGTGGTATCCCCATACTCAGGAGAAGCAACAGAATGTATTTTGGGGTATAATTTCACATATTCCCATGGCATGTTTGAGCAATATATCATTCAGTGACATCTTTGTGCAAAAAAAAAAAAAAAGATTTGTCTCTTTCCCGCAACTTGTGTCACAATATAAAATATTCCATGGACTCGACATGCCTCTCAGCAAATAGCTTGGGGTGTCTACTTTCCAAAATGGGGTCATTTGGGGGGGGTTTGAACTGTCCTGGCATTTTATGCACAACATTTAGAAGCTTATGTCACACATCACCCACTCTTCTAACCACTTGAAGACAAAGCCCTTTCTGACACTTTTTGATTACATGAAAAAAATAATTTTTTTTTTGCAAGAAAATTACTTTGAACCCCCAAACATTATATATATTTTTTAAAGCAAATGCCCTACAGATTAAAATGGTGGGTGTTTCATATTTTTTTTTCACACAGTATTTGCGCAGCGATTTTTCAAACGCATTTTTTGGGGAAAAAACACACTTTTTTAAATTTTAATGCACTAAAACACACTATATTGCCCAAATGTTTGATGAAATAAAAAAGATGATCTTAGGCCGAGTACATGGATACCAAACATGACATGCTTTAAAATTGTGCACAAACGCGCAGCGGCGACAAAATAAATACATTTTTAAAAGCCTTTAAAAGCCTTTACAGGTTACCACTTTAGATTTACAGAGGAAGTCTACTGCTAAAATTACTGCCCTCGTTCTGTCCTTCGCGGTGATACCTCACATGCATGGTGCAATTGCTGTTTACATTTGACGCCAGACCGACGCTTGCGTTCGCCTTTGCGCGAGAGCAGGGGGGGACAGGGGTGCTTTTTTTTTTTTTTTTTTTTTCTTTATTATTTTTTTGCTTTTTTATCTTATTTTTAAACTGTTCCTTTCATTTTTATTTTTTTTTAATTAATTTTATTGTTATCTCAGGGAATGTAAATATCCCCTATGATAGCAATAGGTAGTGACAGGTACTCTTTTTTTTAAAAATTGGGCTCTATTAGACCCTAGATCTCTCCTCTGCCCTCAAAGCATCTGACCACACCAAGATCGGTGTGATAAAATGCTTTCCCAATTTCCCAATGGCGCTGTTTACATTCGGCGAAATCTAAGTCATGAAATGCTCGTAGCTTCCGGTTTCTTAGGCCATAGAGATGTTTGGAGCCATTCTGGTCTCTGATCAGCTCTATGGTCAGCTGACTGAATCACCGGCTGCATTTTCAGGTTCCCTGTTGGGACAGGAAAGCCAGAGAAAAACATGGAAGACGGTGGGGGAGGGGGGGGCATTCCATCCCACTGCTTGCAAAAGCAGTCTAGAGGCTAATTAGCCGCTAGGATTGCTTTTACATGAAAGCCGACCGCTGGCTGAAAAGAATGATACCAAAATGATACCTAAACCTGCAGGCATCATTCTGGTATAACCACTCAAAGTCCAGCAACATACCAGTACGTTGCTGGTCCTTGTTAGGCATATATTGTAAACTTTTTTTTCATGCAGCCTGTGGGCTGAACGAAAAAAAGATATTGATCGGTGGGTATGCCCACCATTAGAATACCTCCCTTCATCCACCCACTTCTAATGATGGGCATACATGCACCATTTATATATGCCGAAGCATGGGGGCATCCTCCCGCAAAAGGCAGGAGCAAATTGCTCCTCCACCCACTGCTGCCCCCACGCTTCGGCATATATGCTGAAGTATGTAACTGTGGTGGTGAAATCACCTCCGACAGCGTTGGAGTCACGGCTTTATATATCGTGGGAGCAAACGCTGTTGCTGTCAAGATAAATAAATCCGCGCTGCAACTGAATGGCGTACCTGCTAAGCAAATGATGGTTAACAATAAAACAAAGCAACATTACAGTATAACAGTAAGACTTACCATACCTGCAAAGCAAATACAAAAAAAAAAATAGTAAAAAATAAAACATTTAACGCAACCTGTGCCTAAAATATATATATGCCGAAGCATGGGGGCATCCTCCCGCAAAAGGCAGGAGCAAATCGCTCCTCCACCCACTTCTGCCCCCACGCTTCGGCATATATGCTGAAGTATGTAACTGTGGTGGTGAAATCACCTCCGACAGCGTTGGAGTCACGGCTTTATATATCGTGGGAGCAAACGCTATTGCTGTCAAGATAAATAAATCCGCGCTGCAACTGAATGGCGTACCTGAAAACAATAAAATGGTTACCAACAAAACACAGTAAACGGTAAAGTATGAAAAATCTGAAAAGGAAACATGGTAAAACATAATAACAATAAAACATTGCAGAATAGAATAGAGTAAAAAAGAGAAGAACAATAGAGAGAGAATAGAGAGAGAGAGAACAATAAAACAACAACTATTTTTGGTTTTTTTATTTTATATTTTTTTTTGTGTTTTTATTTTTTTAAATTTTTTTTAATTTTATTTTTTTACACTTTTTTTTAGTAACTTTTAACTTTTGTAACTTTTGTTCCAGGTTTGGGTCTCTCAAAATGCAATGGCATCTTGGGAGACCCTGTGTTAGTGTGCCTAGTCTGTGCAGTGCTGAACCCTACGCTAATACTCAACTAATGTATGGTAGCGTTCAAAGCATTCACCCATGCAAAGACCAGGATTGCCAGGACAGGAGGGACAATAAGTCCGGGTGTCACGCCTAAATCCGCGCTTGCTGCAGACACGACATCTTTTTTGGGGGGCTCGTTGGGTAGGGGTACTCGGGATGGCATAAAGAAAATGCCGCTCATGCAGCCGGCTTACTGCATTTGGTTGGGGAAGGTGAGGTAGAGCACCGTCTGGAAACAGAAGGGCTCTGACGATCTCTTCCTGGAATTTAAGGAAGGATCCAGTCTGTCCTGAAGCTCTGTATAGCACATGAGCATTCAGCAAAGCCAATTGAAATAAGTATACAGACACTTTTTTGTACCAGCGTCTGGCCTTACGGGCAACTAAGTACGGCGCCAACAACTGGTCGTTGAGGTCCACCCCTCCCATATTAAGGTTGTATTCGTGGACACAGAGGGGTTTCTCCACAACACCAGTCGCCGTAGAAATTTGGGTCGTCGTGTCTGCATGAAGGGAGGTGAGAACGAAAACATTCTTCTTATCCCTCCACTTCATAGCGAGCAAATTATTATACTTCAAGCAGGCTCTCTCCCCCAGCCTAAGACGGGAATCTACAAGCCGCTGGGGAAAGGCCCCGGCGATTAGGTCGCACGGTGCCACATGCTCCAATCTGCTGATCAAACAAGTGACTAAAAAGTGGCACGCTCGTATAATAATTGTCCACGTACAAGTGGTACCCCTTTCCGAATAAGGGTGACACCAAGTCCCACACTATCTTGCCAGCGCTTCCTATGTAGTCAGGGCAGTTTGTCGGCTCTACGTGACTATCTCTTCCCTCGTAAACCATAAATCTACATGTATAGCCTGTGGCCCTGTCACAGAGCTTATACATCTTGACCCCGTATCTGGCACGCTTGCTGGGAAGGTACTGTTTGAATGACAAGCGGCCAGAAAACTTAATCAGGGACTCATCAACGCAGACAACTTGATGGGGGGTAAACAAGTCTGCAAAACGTTGGTTGAAGTGGTTTACGAGGGGCCGAATTTTGTAGAGCCGATCGTATGCAGGGTCTCCACGAGGACGACAGAGTTCATTGTCGTTGAAGTGCATGAACCGCAAAATCTGCTCGTATCGTGCCCTGGCCATGGAAGCAGAGAACAAGGGTGAATGGTAAATTGGGTCAGTGGACCAATATGACCGCAACTTACTCTTTTTATTCAACCCCATGAGGAGGGAAAGGCCCAGAAAGGTCTTAAATTCGGAGACCGTAATTGGTCTCCAATCTCTGGCAAGGGAGGACTGGGGATTAGCGGCGATGTGTTGACCAGCGTACAAATTGCTTTGGTCCACAATAGATCTATAGAGATCTTCGGTGAAAAACAGTGAATAAAAATCCAGTGGCATAAAGTCAACTGTTTCCACCTGAATTCCGGGTTGGCCAGTGAAAGGGGGAAGTACGGGTGCTGCAGAAGTGGAAGGTTCCCAATTCGGATTGGCCAATGCAGCAGGAAGGGCACTATGGGCACGACGGGCCTGTCTTTGTCTTCTTGGTGGCAGCGGGACACTACTACTGCTTGCCACCTCGCCAGCTTGAACTGCACTTATGGGACTCGCCACGTCACCACGTGATACTGCAGTGCTGGATGTACGACCAGGGTGTACTAGGCCGCTGGTGCTTGCCAGTTCACCAGAAGGAATAGCGGCGCTAGTACTGCTCTGCTCCATACGAGAGCCCTGCGGTTCTTGCACTTCAAGGACAGCATAAGTTTGGGGTCTGGTACGCCTGACCCTAGCAGGGACCACAACTCTGTCGTCAGAGCTATCTGTTATGGAGCCGCTGTCCTCTACAGGTTCGTATTCTGAGCCTGAACTTGACAGATGAGTGACTTCCTCTTCACTATCTGTCATACTCAGAATCCTGTAGGCCTCTTCACTAGTGTACCTTCTATTTGCCATTTTGGGCTCTAAATTTAGGGGTACACTAGTGAGACTCACATGCAAAAAAGCTCCTGACTGTTGGCGACTGTATCAAAACGCTACCAAAAAACTGTTAGCGATCGCAGGGATCAGGCCTGACTCTGCGACCGCTGCAGTTATGTGTGCTTAGTGTTTTGTAAGTGACAGTTATCGATCGATACTGCACTTGGGTGGGCTGGGCAGGGCTGGGCCGAGGAGCAAAACGCAGGTGCTAGCAGGTATCTGGGCTGATCCCGCTAACACTGCGTTTCAGGGAACCCTAAACTGCTGGGGAGTATAGATCTGATCGGATCAGATATCGATCCGCTCAGATACTATAGCACTAAGGGAGGTGTATGCTGCGTGCACGGGTTTTAGCTGTACTGGCGCTAACCTGACGCTGCCTGGGGCGACGCAGACCTTATCTGATCCTAAAAACTTAACTTCTATCACCGCCGGGCAATTAGGGGGTTAAACCTTTATAGGGTAATAAACGGCGGGTGCCCTAAAACTATAATAAACTGTAATAAACTGTAATAAACTACAAAAAACAAACTAGCTAACCAGCGTCACCCGTAACACTTATACGGTGATCGCTGGTGAAAGGGTTAACTAGGGGGCAATCAGGGGGTTAAAACCTTTAGCAGGTAGTATATGGGGGTCCCTGTCGCTATAAAACACTGACAGCGAACCTATATACTTACCTCCCTAACTAGCGTCACCTGTGTCACTAATACAGCGATCAGAAAAGCGATCGCTTAGCGACACTGGTGACGGGGGGTAATCAAGGGGTTAACTTTTATTAGGGGGGGTTAGGGGGGTACCCTGGACCTAAGGGGGGGTACCCTAGACCTAAAGGGGGCTAACCTAACTGCCCTAAAACTTTTAACTGACACAAACTGACACCAATGCAAACAAAAAAAAAAATGCTATTGGTGTCAGAGTGACAGGGGGTACAGGGGGGTGATCAGGGGGTGATCGGGGGGTGATGGGGGGTGACAAGTGTGCCTGGCGTGTTCTACTGAATGTGTAGTGTTGTGCAGACTTACTTGGATGTCTTCTCTCCTCGGCGCGGCGACGAAAAGACCGGCTCGAGGAGAGATGACATCACTTCCTTTCCCTCTGTTTACATTACAGAGGGAAAGGAAGCATTTTCATTCGCCGGGAGCGATCGGGAGGGGGTGGCCAACAATGGATGGCCTCCCCCTGACCTTTCATCGCCCGGGAAGAAATGGCGACCGCCCCGGGCACCGGGGGGGGGGGACCGATCGGACCCCCCACCCGCGGAAGGCAAATCACGTACCCTGTACGTGATTTTGCCTGTCCGTGCCACCTTGCCGACGTACATCGGCGTGAGGCGGTCGTCAAGTGGTTAAATTGCTTTTATTTACCTTTCGTGGCAACAAGAATAGCAGCAGGGTTACATATTTTACATAACAAGGTGCGTTTAAAGTGCATGCATTGTGATAATAAGGCCTAGTACAAGTGATATAGACATATCCATATATTTAAAAACCTCTGTTTCACGTGCTTTTTATGCTCCAAAGTGTTTTTAGGTGTACTCTTATAGGTACATCTCCATGTTTTGTATTTGTGCCACATTTATCCCCATTTTTTACCCTTCCCCTCTAAACCCCAAACTACCCCACCCTCCATTGTGCACTGATCCCCCTGCCGTCCCCCTCCCCCCCCCCGCCCCGCCAGCATCGTACCTGATAAACCCACAGCAAGAGGGGGACGAAGAGAGGGGGGGAGAGGAGGAGGGGAGGGGACCAGAAAACCAAACAGGAAGAAGAAGAGAAAGAAGAAATACCTTCAGCAGTCGCAAGATGTTATATCTATCTAGCCCCCTATGGGACTATCCCGCCTCTTAGGCTTTTACGGCTCTAGCTATACATTCACCCCACTAAGCAGTTGAAGTTCAAGGGTGTTTGATTCAGAGTAGTTGGCGGGTATTCAGTTCCTGCAGCCAGGGTTTCCATAAGCTAATGAACTTTCTATAATTCCCTTTTCTAATGTGAACTGTCCTCTCCGTCCAGACAAGGGAATCCATCGTATTAATCCAGTCCTCTATAGTTGGAGATTTTCTCGAAAGCCAGGACTGTGCTATCAGCTTTCTAGCCTGGTATAAGCATCTAACCGCGGCTGTGACTGAGTTGGTGTGGCCCGCGGTATCTCCCACCAACCCCAGCACACATACCTTAGGATCTAACGCTAATTTAATTTTAAGTCTGCGATTGATCGTCCTGACCACTTCCGTCCAATATCTTGCCAGTTTTGGACATCTCCAAACCATATGTATAAGATCCCCTGTGTTGTTGCACCTAGGGCATTTATCATCTAGCCTGCCCCCAAATCTGAATAACCTTCTAGGGGTATAATAAGCTCTGTGTATAAGAAATAGGTGTGAGGCCTTCTGCGAGGGGGAGACTGATACCGACTGACCCAGCTTCAGTGTTTTTTGCCACTGGGCATCTGACAGCTTTCCCACATCCGCCTCCCATCCCACTCTGGGCCCGGCTGCCGCACCTTGAGGTAGTATTTTGTCTACTAGCTGTGTATACACAGCTCCAATCAGTCCCTTGGCATTTGTTGCTTTAACAACTTTGTTAAGGAGAGGCGTTTTACTTTGCTCCATAGAGATAGACCTGAATTGGGTACTTAACGCGTGTCTTATCTGAAGATATTTATAAAATGTATTGCTTGGGATACCAAATTCTATTCTAAGGTCCATGAAGGATTTCAGATTGCTACCAGCGTATAGCTGCAACAGTCTGTAGATTCCATGGTTTTCCCAGACGGGGTGTTTTTCTATGGCCCTTAGTTCCCCCAGAGATTCATTAGACCATATTGGCGAATAATCCGTGATGCCCCTGTACTCCATAATCCGCTTAGCTGTCTGCCAGACTTTACTTACTAATTTAGATGTTGGTAATTTTCTCTGGAGAGAACCTGCCTCAAGTGCCTCTGCCAGGCATCTATGTGGGCTGCCTTCCAACATTATTTTATTGCTAGCGCTTATTTCGCTACTAGATTTGCAGCCTCCCAGGTGCTGCAGTTGGGCAGCCAAAAAATATCCATACGGGTGGGGAATTGCCAGTCCTCCCTCCCAAGTGGGGCGCTGCAGCGCCTGCAGTTTGATCCTGGCCTGGCCTTTTTTCCAGAGGAGGTCCCTAAATAAGGAGTCTATTTTTATAAACCATTTTCTCCCGATCCACACCGGGGAGTTATGGAGAATATAAAGGATCTGTGGTAACCAGATCATTCTGATCAAGTTTGCACGCCCTGCCAATGACAGGGGGAGCCGGCACCAAATGTCACATTTTTTTTTAAGCTTCGCGAGTAGAGGGACCAGGTTATCCCGGATATAAACATTGGGGTCGCTGGCCAGCTCTATTCCCAGGTATTTTATTTTATCAGTTATTTTTAGCCCAGGGAGGCCGTCGGTGGAGGGGCTATTAATTGAATCCAACTGTAGTAGTGCAGATTTATCCCAATTAACTACTAGGCCCGACGCTTTCCCGAATCTTTCCACCAGTCTCATCATTCCATCCAGAGAGGGGCCCGTATCCCCCAGGAATACCAGGACGTCGTCCGCATAAAGTGCTATTCTTTCTTCCCCGCCCCTCCTCCTGAACCCCTGTATATCCGATGCCCTCCTCATGCCCTCCGCCAACGGTTCCATCGCCAGGGCAAACAGGAGGGGGGACAGCGGACATCCCTGCCTTGTACCTCTCTCCAACGTCAGGCTGTCTGTATACTCATTATTGATCTTTAACTTAGCTGATGGGTGGCTATATAGGATTTTTACCCATTTAACAAAGACCGGGCCAAACCCAAATTTATCCATTATTTCCCAGAGGTAGCCCCATTCCAGGCTGTCAAAGGCCTTGGCAATATCCAGCGAAACAACTGCTCTAGGGTCCCCGTCTACTACTGGGGTCTGCAGATTTAGATATGCTCTTCTAATATTTACGCTGGTAGACCTATGGGGAATAAATCCCGTCTGGTCTGGGTGGATCAATTTGTCAATGCATTTGCTTAGCCTGGTTGCCAAAACCTTTGCAAGGATTTTGATATCCGAACAAAGCAAGGAGATTGGCCTATATGAGGCCACCTCTAGTTGGTCTTTCCCTTCCTTTTGAATAAGTATAATATTAGACTCTGACATCGAAGAGGGGAGGCCTCCGTCCGCCAGTGCCTCCTCTAATGTCCTCAGGAGGGTGGGGAGCAAAATCCCCCCGTAGTATTTATAAATCTCCAGGGGGAGTCCGTCTGGGCCTGGGGCTTTGCGATTGGGCATAGCTGCCACCGCGCTCCTAAGTTCCTCCAAGGTGATAGGGGCCTCTAGGTTCATCTTGTCTATTGTGGTTAGTGTTGGTAGTGTAATTCCCTCCATTAACTTATCTAACCCCCCATTACCTGCAAGCTGTTTTGTTTTGTACAGGGAGCCATAGAAGTCAAAGAATATATCCCTTATTTTCCCAGGGTCCGTAACTATTTCTCCCCTAGGGGATCTAATCGCAGAGATTGCTGAGGACGGGGAGTTGGCGCTAGCCACCACAGCGAGCGTGCGCCCCACTCTTTCCCCCTCCTCAAAAAATCTCCGCCTCTGGAAAAGCCTTTTGTTTTCTGCCTTCCTCATTTTTACCGCTTTATATTCCTGCTGCTTCTTAACCCATGCCTCCCTTAGTACTGTATTAGGACACAAAACATACTGCCCTTCCAGATCTATAACCTCCCTTCTAATACGGTCCTCCTGCGTTTTTGTTTTTCGCTTTGCCCTTGCTATTTGCTGAATTAGGAGTCCTCTGAGGAAGGCCTTTAGTGCGTCCCATACCACCCCCCCTGCCGCCGTACCCAGATTACTCAGAATAAACTCCTTTAGGCTGGTAGAGATTTCTTCCTGGTTCCCAATTACCTCCAACCATACTGGATTTACTGACCAAGGCCTATATATCTGTCTGTCCCCAGTGCACAGTAACAATTTTAGGGGTGAGTGGTCTGATAATCCCCTCGGGCCATAATCTATTTTATGTACTATAGGGAGCCCTTCCTTATTACCTATAGCTAAGTCTATTCGGGATAGTGTGCAGTGCGTCCCTGAGTAACAAGAGAACTGTCTGGCATTTGGATTGCGGATTCTCCATAAATCACACCACCCCACTTCCTCTAGGAACTGCTTGAGTCTCCCCGCCTTTACTCTCCCTATCCGAGTACCCAATGAGAATCTATCCTGCCGGCTATCAAGAACAGTATTAAAGTCGCCGATCAAGATCAGTGGGATCCCAGCCTTGTTCTCCATGTATTCTAGTAAATGATATAGAATTTCCAACTTACTAGGTGGGGGAATATATATATTTGCTATAACCAATTCTCTCCCACCTAATAGACAATGTAAAAAAATATAGCAGCCCAGCGTGTCAATCCGCGCGCTCCTGCAGGTAAACGTCACTCCTTTTTTAATCAATATGCTTACACCTCTCGAGTAGGAGGAATAGACCGCGTGAAATTGCGCTTGAAATTTCCTACCCCCCAATTTTGTCTTAGTTTCATTTGTTAGATGCGTTTCCTGCAGACAGGACAGAGCGACACCCTGGGCTTCCAATTCTGATAGAACAGCAGACCTTTTATCGGGATCGCTCAGGCCTCTAACATTCCATGAGCAAATACCGATCGTACTAAGCATCAATAAAAATAAAAATAAAAAAAAGGTTTTTAGCAGATATACAGGTAGCAACCGTATTGTTCAAAGTACGGCGCTTACCACATTTTAGTACCCACCCCGGGGCACCCAGCTTCTTAATAATTGTCCTAGCTTCGCTCTGGATCCCAGGCCTACCGTCAATGTTGCGACAGTGTTTTGGGGGGTCGCGGGGGGAGGGAAGAGGGGAAGATACCCTCTCTCTCCGCTCCCCACGAACCCCCTCTACTCCCTTCCTTTCCATGTGCACAATGATAAACTCCAACCCCATATTTACATTACTACCCTCCCTCCCCCCTGATTCATTTTATTAATGTGTTTGGGTCCCAAATAGGGACTACGTGACTTTTTATCCAGTGGCTTCCCCTTTATCCCCCCATGCCTATTTCGGCTCGCCCTGAGGGCTTTTGTAGTGACCCTGTCTACCCAGTGCCTCCCTTTCACTCCTACTGCCAGCCATTCCCTCCCTTCACCCTTCTCCCACTCTCCGCCCCCCCTCCCCCCACCCACAGCAAAATCCTCAGGGGGAGCCCCGAGGTGCTGAAGCAGGTACAGCAAGAAAAAACAAAACAATACACTCCACATCCCAGATCGTGCATCATCCCACATTTAGGACTAGCACAACCACTACATCACGCTCCCCCCCCTCTCCGGCCCTCCCTAATTAGACAAAAAAAATACAGTCAGCCCTCCCCCCACCCATCAGCCCCCCCCCACCAGCCGCTTTTTAATACTACAGCGTTTTAGTCTGTCCTTTTTATACTCTTCCTTTGCAGCCCTTTTATCTTCTCAGGGTTGAATGGGCCCTTGATGGTCCTCCAACCATGCTGCGACCTTGTCAGCTGCATCAAAAAAATAAACTGACCCCGAAGCTTCCACCCTCAATCGTGCTGGATATAGTAAGGCATATGGAATTTTTTGAGCCCTTAGAGCTCGTTTAACTTCCAGGAAGCCTGCCCTTTTTTTTTGCAGATCCGGGGAGAAGTCGGGGTACAGGGAGATCCTACTGCCA
This sequence comes from Lithobates septentrionalis, assembly GCA_037952835.1. Taxonomy (NCBI): domain Eukaryota; kingdom Metazoa; phylum Chordata; class Amphibia; order Anura; family Ranidae; genus Lithobates; species Lithobates septentrionalis. The sequence continues at coordinate 2,404,236 of JBBDGP010001342.1, forward strand.
TTATGGGAGATATCCCCTATCGCTCTTGATTTTTGCATAAGCACCACTTTGTCCTTATAGCAGAGCAGTTTCAGGATCATTGGTCTAGGGCGTCCCCCCGATGCAGTTGGTCTAGTAGGGATTCGATGCGCCCTCTCGATGGCAAAAAAGGGTGAGAATGAATCGGGCCCAAAAAAGTCTTTAAGCAGCTTTTCCATAAAGGTTTCAGGACAAGGGCCTTCACTTCCCTCCGGGAGACCCAGGACCCGAACATTGCATCTGCGCATCCTGTTCTCCATTTCATCCAATTTAATTCTATACATTTCAAACTGCGTTTGTATGTTCTTAAATTCCCGCTGCATCGGGGACACTGTGTCCTCAAGTTGGCTCAGTCTCTCCTCTATAAGGGCAGTCCTCTCCAATACCTTCTGAAGCTCCTGGCTCATAGAGCGAAGTTCTACCTTGAGGCCCCCCAGTTGATCGCACAAATCCCGCAGGGACCCCTTACAAGAGTTCACCGCAGCCAGTACCTCTTTTAATGTGGGCTCTGGCTCAGTTATATTTGTAGGGGCAGCTGAGGCCCCGCTATTTTGAGGAGATACTTTCTCCAGGGGGGCTATCTCTGGGCTTTTTTTATTTGATGCATTTTTGATACCCGCCGATGTTGCTGCCGGGGCTGTTAACATTCTGCCCACACTCTTTCGCTCGCCAGGTGGCCCTATCTGTGTTTTCTTGTGGGGAAGCTGGTTGCCTTTGACGGGGGTATGAGCAGGGGTATGTGCAAACTTTTCCAATTTTGCTGCAGCTGTTGCCGCTAGGGGTGTCGGCGCTACCGAGCCCCCCCTGTCCTTAGTAGGGCGAATTGCCTGTGCTGCTAGGTTTTCATTAGGCTGTTGGGGGTCCTCTCCCTTTTTTCTGGTCATCATTGGGGTATTTAGCGAGGGTAAGAGAAAACTGCCACACGCCCTATGAGGGGGCCGTGTTAGTCCCAAAATCTCAAAAAGAAAGCTTGGTTAGACTTTTCCTTCTCTTCTTCCTTTCTCTTCCTCTACGCTCTCTTCGTCCTCTGTTGCCCAAGAGCTTCTTTTACACTCCTTGCTGTACTCTGCACACCTCTTTCCCCACTCCCCCTGCTTCTTACTTCTTCTCCCTTATCCAAGGCTTAGATACCGGCCGTTGTAAGAGGCACAAGGCATGGAATACTGCAGGGTATAAGCTAGCAAACTTGCAAACTACAAAAAATGCTGAGAAAAGTGTCCTTTATAAACTAAGTCCCCAGGGTGCTCATACCTGACCTGTCGATGCTTCAGGGCCACTCTCTCCCAAATGCGACTGGTGGGCGTTTCAACGTTAACTGAGATCCGCTTCTGTTGCTGTTGTTGTAGCTGTAGCCGCGGCGGAAGCAGGAGGGGGGAAGATTAGAAACAATGCTGAAGCTGAAGCAGGCACTTTTGTCTCGGGATCCCAGATCTCTGGTAGCAGACTCCGGCGGCTCCCGCAGGTCTCGCGAGATTCCCGGAGGTTGCTAGGCATCCAGCCCACGCCACCACGAAGGAGGGGGAGCTCACCGCACAGCCCGTGTGAAATGAGGGCTAAACTGAGCCCGAGCCAGTGTCTTTCAGCGCGGTGCTACAGGAGCGGCGGTGGTAAGAGGCAGCTATCTCGGCATCCGACCGATACAGGTAGCAGGCATCAAAGGCCGGGGGACAGACCAAGCCAGCAGCCGGTTAGATGGCGGGGAGGGGAGGATCAGCGGAGACAGGACTGAGCAGCATGCAGTCCGGAGCTAGGAGGGAGCTCTCACACACACCCTCTCACCAAAGCCACATTGTTAAACAACATATACAGGCACACCTTATAGATATTCTTCAGTGCTGTGCCATTTTTTTCTGTACAGGCTCTCTTTCCATCCAGATCTTAAAATAAGGTGCCATTATTTTTCTTCCTAGAAGGGTGGCTTGGCTGCTGTATAGGGCTCTGTGAAGCCACCCTGAATTACACGTCCTTGGGACTACAGCTGAATGTGAAGTGTTACTGCTTCATAAGCTGATGCTTGAGGAATCACTGAAGCCCTAAATTACAAGCCACTCCCCTGCACTGCTACAAGCCCTATGATTGGCAACAAAGATTCTCCTAAGCTGTTGCTGTACACTGTAACATAAATGTCAATGACATAATATTGCATACCCCCAAGCAAAAGTTTGGGGAAGAGCCGCAAGTGCAAGATATGCAATAGGAATTTTGAAAAGGTGATAGTAAGTCTTTGGGGGAAATTGATGCTAAAAAACAACTTTAAGTTTTATGAAGTTTATTAAACCTAAGCGTAAAGGTTTGCCAATTGTTACTAAGTATTGAGGCATTAACAACTTCAGCCCCGAAAGAATTTACCCCCTTCCTGACCAGAGCACTTTTTGCGATTCGGCACTGCGATTCGGCACTGCAACGCTTAACCTGACAATTGCGCGGTCGTGCGACGTTGTACCCAAACAAAATTGACATCCTTTTTTTCCCACAAATAGAGCTTTCTTTTGGTGGTATTTGATCGCCTCTGCAGTTTTTATTTTTTGCGCTATAAACAAAAAAAGAGCGACGATTTTGAAAAAAAAACGCATTATTTTATTATTTTATTTTTTAAAAAAGCACATTTTTTCTCAGTTTAGGCTGGTATGTATTCTTCTACATATTTTTGGTAAAAAAAATCGCAATAAGCGTATATTGATTTGTTTGCACAAAAGTTATAGCGTCTACAAAATTGGGGATAGATTTATAGCATTTTAATTATTATTATTTTTTTTACTAGTAATGGCGGCGATCTGCGATTTTTAACATGACTGCGACATTATGGCGGACACATCGGACAATTGTGACACATTTTTGGGACCATTGGCATTAATACAACGATCAATGCTATAAAAATGCATTGATTACTGTAAAAATGTCAATGACAGTGAAAGGGTTAACATTGGAGGGTGATCTAGGGGTTAACTGTGTTCCCTGGGAGGTGATTCTAACTGAAGGGGGAGTTGACTGACTAGAGCAAGTGACGGATCATGGTTCCTAGCTAATAGGAACACACGATCTGTCACTCCTGTCAGAACAGAACAGGGAAGTGTGTGTTTACACACACTCGTCCCTGTTCTGTGTCTCCGGGTCACGATCGCTTGTGGCCGGCGGGCATCGCAACCGTAAGCCACGAGCATCGGCACAACAGCTGTGCAGTGCGCGCGCCTGCTATCCCGACCCTGCGAGACGACGTATAGCTACGACAGCTCGCGCGGGGAGCCAACCTGCCTCAGTATAACTGTGGCGGTTGGTCTGGAATCGGTTAATATAATATAATTGTTTTTTTTTTACTTTTACCAATAAATGGATTACCTTTTTATTAGGCAGGTTAAAAAGAAGAGCATAAGTCCCTCCAACCTCAAAACCGCTCAACAGTCAGCTATTGTGCAGCAGTAACAAGTGCCTTCGAAGCGTCCCTCTGTCACACACCTCAGAAATGTCTCACAATAATGTGGAAGGCCCTTTTAAAGTAAATTTGTATATGTATACAGTAAATGGACGTGACCTGACACACACTCTATGAAACATGGTGGCCTCCACCCCTGATTTAGTAGATAAAAAGGAAGAATTCTGTAGGACTTTAAATGAGGGTTCGCCGTGTTGAGAGAAAGTGACAACATAAAAATGAAAATACAGTACATGATTTATTTATTACAATTTTGAATACATATCAGATATTTTGTATCAAATAGATAGGTAGTCACCAGACTTACACTAAATATGCTGCTCATAGCATGCAATACAAATATAAAGTAGACATGGTAAATATACATGGTATAAAAAATCGATTGAAAGACAAATGTAATATAAACAAGTAACTGTTGGCATCTAGTGGCACTCTACGCGTTTCCTGGCGTTACAGCCATTCATCAGGAGTGTTTATGAGTTATTGTACTAGGAAGGAAAAAACAGGGATTAATGATAGTACCCTTAGAATAAGGGGGGGGGGCAGGGGAATTAAATCCCAACAAGGTGGAGATAGATTGGGATACTTACTGACAACCTCAAGGCCAAGTCCGGTATCAGCCAAGGAAGATGGGGGCACGAGGGATGATGTCTCCCCCAGGGTTGAAATGGGGAAACCCTCCAAGGAAGGGGAACAGCACCCGGAGCCTAGCATAGTGGTCACTGCATGATCCAAAAGGCTCTACACCGAAAGTGCATGGTGTTCCTAGAAGAATGTGTCAAAAAAGGGGATTGGTTAAATGTGTAAAGGTGTGAAAGTAATGGAGAAAAAATGTCTATGTGTTCCCACAAGGCGCTGTTCTCCTTCCTTGTCAGTAAGTATCCCAATCTATCTCCACCTTGTTGGGACTTAATTCCCCTGTCCCCCCCTTATTCTAAGGGTACTATCATTAATCCCTGTTTTTTCCTTCCTAGTACAATACCTCATAAACACTCCTGATGAATGGCTGTAACGCCAGGAAACACGTAGAGTGCCACTAGATGCCAACAGTTACTTGTTTTTATTACATTTGTCTTTCAATTGATTTTTTATACCATGTATATTTACCATGTCTACTTTATAATTGTATTGCATGTTATGAGCAGAATATTTAGTGTAAGTCTGGTGACTACCTATCTATTTGATACAAAATATCTGATATGTATTTTAAATTGTAATAAATAAAACATGTACTGTACTTTCATTTTTATGTTGTCACTTTCTCTCAACATGACATACCCTAATTTAAAGTCCCACAAAATTCCTCCTTTTTATCTACTAAATGTGTATATGTGTTCAAACAACACACAATCTGACTTATTTTATATTAGAAAGGGTTATATGTAAAGCGTGCGGCTCAAAGCAACCGATCAGATTCTTTTACAGATATGATTGACATCTGGTTGACATGGGTTTTCCAACTTTGAATATCACCATTACTCTTTACACTGCCTCATTAAATTATTTCAAATTACTTCAACAGGAAAAATGTGACATATTGTTAATTATGTGGGAACATAGTAAACAATATTCCATTTTTGTCAGTATTATAAAATTGCAATGATCCTAACTGATCATGTTTTGTTCTGTTGCAGTGAAATGTCTTGAACGTTAGTATCTGTCTGACAGATTTGAAGGTTGTCCTGACATCACTGTAGAAATCAAAGTAAATCAGACAAAGCTTTGCTTATAATACTGAATTTTACAGTGTACAGCCGTGCCCAAATGTTTTGAAAATGACACATATATGAATTTTCACAAAGTCTGCTGCCTCAGTTTTTATGAGGGCAATTTGCATATACTCCAGAATGTTATAAAGAGTGATCAGATGAGTTGCAATTTATTTCAAAGTCCCTCTTTGCCATGAAGATAAACTTAATCTCATAAAAAATATTTCCACTACATTTGTTAAGAAGGCTTCAGGGCACCCAGGAAAGTCCAGCAAGCGCCAGGACCATCTCCTACACTGAAGGATCAGGGCACCACCAGTGCAGAGCTTGCTCAGAGATGGTAGCAGGCAGGTGTGAGTGCATCTTCATGCACAGTGAGGTGCAGACTTTTGGAGGTTGGACTGGGGTGAAGAAGGGCAGCAAAGAAGCCACTTCTCTCCAGGAAAAATATTAGGTACAGAGTGATAATCTGTAAAAGGTACAGGGATTGGACTGCTGAGGACTTATAGCAAAGTCATTTTCTCTTATGAATCCCCATTCTGATTGTTTGGGACATCTGGTAAAAAACCATGTCCAGAGAAGAAAAGGTGAGCGCTACCATTAGTCATGTGTCATGCCAACAGTAAAGCATCCCGAGACCATTCATGTGTGGGGTTGCTTCTCAGCCAAGGGAGTGGGCTCACTCACAATTTTGCCTAAGATCACAGCCATGAATAAAGAATGGTACAAAAACATCTCCCGATAACCTCTAACCATCCAAGAACAGTTTGGTGATGAAGAATGCTTTTTCAAGCATTATTCAGCACCTTGCCATAAGACAAAAGTGATAACTAAATGGCTTGGGGAACAAAACATCAAAATTTTGGGCCCATGGCCAGGAAACTCCCCAGACCTTAATCCCATTGAGAACTTGTGGTCAAATCTCAAGAGGCTGGTGAACAAACCCCCCCACAAATTCTGACAAACTCAAAGCATTAATTATGCAAGAATGGGTACCTTAGGCAGACTTCTGGGAAAATTGGTGAGCCAATCACACATGCAGAAATGATGTTTCTGTGGGAGTGGTCAGTGCACATTCTGTGTACAGAACATCTCCATGTAGCCGTATTGCATTGCATTTATAGAAAATTACAGCGGCTGCAGATTGAAAAGGAAAGGTAATTTTTAATTAATTCAATTACAATATGACTTGTATCCCAATTGTACATGCTATATTATCTTTTCTTTATTTGCAATTTTTTTTCCCCCACGAAAGTGGAGTTACCCTTTCAGTATACCATAGTAACATCTGACAAATAGATCTAAAAACACTGAAGAAGCAGAATTAAATCATATTTGTGTCATTCTCAAAACGTTTGGCTGTATGTACTTAGTCATGCTGTGCTGTAGTAACATTGGGGTTGATTTACTAAGGGCAAATAGACTGTTCACTATGCAACGGAATTTTCCATTAGCTTAGTGAATGAAGTGAAGCTCTGCTGGCTTTCAACATCCAACTACGTGCAAGCAAAAGTGCTGTTTTTTCTTTCCTTGCGCATGATTGGGTATTCTTTATAAAGTGAAGCTTCACATTCACTAAGCTCTGGAGAAAATGACCTTGCAAAGTGCAACTTCTCTTGCCAGGTAAATAGTCTATTTACCTTTAGTAAATCAACCCTATTGTATTTTTAGTCATGACATCTCTGTTGTATCAGCTGACTAATACAAACAGACTCCCTTATGTACAAATGAAATGCTAAAATCATAAAGTTAAAATACATTTTTCTTGCATTTTATTTTATTTTATTATTCCCAGCACTGAACATTAAAATACTTATTTTCATCATAAATGCAGATGAAAACATATTGCAGTTCTTCATTGGCACATGATAATGTCTCACACCAACACAAGGCTCACCAACTAATTGAGAGGAAGAAACCATACAAGGCTAGTCAACCAGCCACATTTCCAAGAGAGAGAGCATTTTGGAGCAATTTTAAACAGCTCTTACTTGTTCCATTCAGGACCATTCTCAGGAACACTGGATGATTTAGTACTGGGCTACAGTTTTAGGCATACCCCAAACATACAGCCAAAGTCATAAAGAACAATCCTCAATGAAAAAAAGAACAATATTTCCTGGATCTCTACATTATCATCACTAAGATTGCAAGACGAGGGGCGTGGCTTAGCCAGCGAACGAGATGGCAGCATACTAGAGGAGCTCCGTGGATAGACGCAGCCGAAAGCACATTACCCTGAGCACCTGGATCGGGAGATGGGCAGATTGACTCACCAGACCCCTCACCTCAAAACACGCCGTACCCCAGCCTCTGCCGCCTCCAGAAGCATCTCGGAGTTCCTGAAAACGAAACCCGCGGACCGCGGCAGTGTGAAGGAACACAAGATGGCGGGCGCACAGCACGAGGAGGACGAATACAGTGAGGACTCACAATCCACACTGGAAGACACAGGTAGGAGTGGGAAACGCTCGAACAAACCCCTAATCTACTCTGACATGTCTGTCTTTGCTGCAGACATTAAAGCAACGTTCTCAGCAGCCATCACAGACCTGAAGTCTAATCTGCTGGTACTCTCAGACAAGATGGAGGCAGTGGAAGTGCAGGGGAGACATAGAGACAGAGCCCTCCTCAGACTAGACAAGATCGCTAACACACATGTCTCTCATTTCATTGAAATGAACCGGCACATAGAAGACCTCGATAACCGAGGAAGAAGGAACAATATAAGGGTGAGAGGGATCCCTGAGTCAGTGGACAGTGACCAAATAATACCTGCCTTGAAACGTGTTTTCAACAGCCTCTTAGAAAAGCAGGAGGACTCAGACATAGAATTCGTCAGAGCACACAGAGCACTCAGAGCTAGAGGCCCAGATACTGCTCCCCCAAGAGATATAATATGCTGCTTGCAGAATTACCCCCTCAAGGAAGAAATAATGAGGAAGGCAAGGAGAAATGAACACATAATCTTTAATGGGACAAACATCATGTTATACCAAGATCTCTCACAGATCACACTGAGAAACCGCAGGGCGCTCCGACCCCTCCTAGATAAGCTGAGAGAGAAAGACATACGATACACTTGGCGTTTTCCTTTTGCCCTAGTGACCACAATTGCAGGGAAACAGCTTATCCTGCGCACACCAGACGACCTCCCTGAATTCTGTGCTGCACTGGATTGAGACTTAGTTGATCTACCCGAATGGTATCAGGAGTTTTCCTTGCCTCCCCACACCGGAAGCCCACCCAGCTCCCCTCTATCCACACCTGAGAAACAACTTTCTAAAAAAAATGAAGCATGGAAGGGGAGGGGGTTCAACAAGGGGGACTCCCAACACACGCTCCACGCTATCTAGATTTCGCAATCTTAACTAACCCAGTGAACTTTACCCCGGAACCTCTCTAAGAGTTTACTTCACTAAGGATTTAACAACAGGACTGATCACGGTCACTATCTGCCCTCGGGAACTCACGGATTTGTGAGAAACCAATTAGCTCTACATCTACCACCGCAGTTAACGACCAAAGCAGACATAACGAAACAGAGTTCATATTACAAACTTACATTTGGTTCTATGCAGTTATGGTCTAGAAGCGGCATACCACCTCATTTGTCATGTGAAAAGACGCTCCATGACACTGACTCCAAACGGATGCATAATTTTTCGGGTTATGTATTACACTAACTGGATATGACCTACCATAGGCCACAGGTCGGTCAAGCAATTTGTTTTTTTTTTTTTTTTTTTCTCTTTTTTACATAAAACCCAAATAGTAGACGCTGACTCTTGAGGGTAGGCCGTGACCCAATGTGAGAATCATCGACTAGGAGCTATCAACAGAAGTGAACCTAAGAGAGGGATGCAGGAGCAAGATGCTTCCCCGGGATCCAAACACAGTTAAAGCCAGAAAGAGGATGCGTCGTTCATCTTTTCTCCGTTATACTTGTTTCAACAGTTATCTAGTGTACAACAAGTGTTATTTTTTGAGACTTTTATTTTTTCCTTTTTATATTTTTTCGTTCGTTGACCTCCCACGTACCCTCAAAAGTGTATCAGAGCTGAGTTTTCTTGACTTTGACGCACTACTTAACTACTTTAGCGTGGTGAATTAATTAACTAAAGTAAATACAATTACTCTATTTGGAGGTGTATTCACCTCGTGTTACCTTATTTTCTTATAACTTCTCTTCTTTCTTCCTTTACCTCCTTGCCTACCTCTTTCCCCCACCCCCCTACCAACCAATACTAAACTACAGTGGAGACTGGTCGTTAACTAGCACATTAGAATCTTTTACAGGACCTACGCTACGACTCCAGATATCCAAATATTCTGATGGCTTATTCGACATTGGGGAAATCCCCCAGGGTGATTTCGCATAACATACGAGGTCTCAATATCCCAGAAAAAAGGACATCGCTCCTACGAGAACTGAAAAAGGGTAAGCCTCACTTTGTTCTCCTCCAGGAGACACACTTTAAAACAGGCCACGTACAGAGACTCACCAATAACTACTTCACTGAGGCATACCATGCAACGAACGACAACGCTAAAACCAAAGGAGTCTCAACTCTGGTGAGCAGAGATGCCCCATTTACCCTCAGTGGGAGTCTGATAGACCCAGAGGGTAGATACTTATTTCTAAAAGGCTTATACTATAACAGACCCATCACGTTAGCAAACGTATACTTCCCCAATTCAGGACAAGTTACCTTTTGCCAAAAAATAGTACGAAAACTGTCAGGGTTCGCATCAGGACTACTTATAATGGGAGGTGACTTTAACGTCCCATTAGACCCAGCAGTTGATTCCTCCTCAGGGAAATCCTGCATCAAATACAGTGCTCTTAAAAAAATTAAGACCCTTCTTAATTCCCTACAGCTAGTGGACACATGGAGGTTCCTTCACCCTGGTGACAGAGACTTTTCCCATCATTCAGTCCCACACAATAGATATTCCCGCATAGATTTACTGTTCATAACCCAGAGAGATCTACCTAATGTAATAGACGCACAAATAGGGGTCCAGGTGCTATCTGACCACGCACCCATATCTTTGACAATTGACTTAAGCACACCAACCCCTAGATCAAACACATGGAGACTTAACTCTTCACTTATCACAGACCCAGAACTGACGCCCAAAATAACTACCGCACTGTCCGATTACTTTAGAAATAACACTACCACCGCAATGGATCCAATGACAATATGGCAGGCACACAAATGCTGCATCAGAGGAGAAATAATTAAACTAGGATCCCAAAGAAAGAAAAAACAAGAACAAGAAGTTAACACACTGATAAACAAAATCCAAAAGTTGGAAAACAGTCATAAACAATCACTATCAATGAAATCAGCTCAGGAATTGCTTGACACCTGCAAGACGCTACAACAACTCTTTGACCGCAAAACTAAAAGAATGTTATTCTTTAAAAAAGCAATATACTATGAGACAGGGGACAAAACAGGCAGATTACTAGCCAGAGCATTGAAAGAAGCTAATTCAAAGAATAACATTGCTGGGATCAGATCACAAAAGGGAACACTAGATGTCACAACAGAGGAAATAGCAACACACTTCCAAAAATTTTACTCACAATTATATAACCTACCCACACAACACAAACCTCACGACATAAAGGTAAACAGACAACAAGCAATACAAGACTACCTTATTGAGAGTGGACTCCCCAAACTCAGAGACACAGAGACCTCCCCCTTAGAAGAAGAAATAACAGAATTAGAAATTAAGTCAGCAATAAAGGACCTCAAAGCAGGGAAAAGTCCGGGCCCGGACGGCTTTACATCCATTTACTACAAAACATTTGACCAAATTCTAACACCTCCCCTACATAGAGCTTTAAATGCTCTATCTTCAACCTCCACCGCACCAACCGAATTCCTAGCTGCACACATTACTGTAATACCAAAACCAGGGAAAGACCCCACTGATTGCACAAGCTACCGACCTATCTCACTACTGAATTTAGACTTAAAAATCTTAGCAAAAGTAATGGCAAATAGATTAAGGCCCATTTTACATTCCATTATAGGCCCGGAACAGGTGGGCTTCATGCCCAACAGAGAGGCAAGGGACAATGTGATCAAGGCCCTTTTACTAACACATTCAGCTACCAGTGGGGACTGTGAGGGCCTTCTCCTGTCCACGGATGCGGAGAAGGCCTTCGATAGAGTCTCATGGGACTATATGCTAGACACGTGTAAATATGTTGGGCTAGGTCCGAGGATGATGAAATGGATCTCAGCTCTCTATGACAAACCGTCAGCTCAGTTGAAGATCAATGGTACGCTGTCAAATAGGGTCTTGATCACAAACGGTACCAGACAGGGGTGCCCATTGTCCCCTATACTGTTCATTCTTTCTTTAGAACCATTTATCAGAAAGATTAATCTAGATAACTCAATCACAGGATTTAAAGTGCAAACAAGGAATACAAGACCGCGGCATACGCAGATGACCTGCTATTCTTTCTGACTAACCCCCACGTAACAATCCCTAATCTAATGAAACAATTCACACACTATGGATACCTGTCAAACCTTAAAATAAACTATACAAAATCAGAAGCGATGAATTTATCTCTCATGGACGAAACCCTGACCAAAACCAAAAACAACTCCTCCTTTAGGTGGGAAACTAAATCCCTCAAATACTTAGGGATTAACTTGACACCAAAAATAACATCCCTGTATGAACATAACTTCCCAGCTCTGCTACAAGAAATAAAAAAGGACCTAAAAAAATGGCACAATAAATATTTTTCATGGTTCGGGAGGGCGGCAATATTAAAAATGGTCATTCTCCCCAGACTGCTTTACCTACTCAGATCACTCCCAATTAAGCTCCCACAGGTATTCTTTAGGAACCTACAATCTATCCTTATACAATTTCTCTGGGGACACAAAAAAGCCAGAATCAAATTCCAATTACTCTCCAGACCGAAAGATCAGGGGGGTATGGGATTACCAAACTTTTATAACTACTACCTGGCCTCTCACCTCACAAGGGTGATTGACTGGCATTGTCACATTGAATCCAAAGACTGGGTAACACTGGAAACCTCATTACACCAAACCCCACTGAAATTCTCCCCTTGGATACCCTGGAAGATTCAAAATTAAAAATTTAAAGAACATCCTCTGACAGGCACCACGCTCAACCTATTCCAGAAAGTAGCAAACACCACGACTTTGACCTCAGTCCCTAGCCCACTCTCACCGCTGATGGACAACCCCGACTTTCCCCCAGGAATTAAAAATAAGACTTTACAGACACCTGAAGGTAAACAACCACTACTCGCCACAAACTGTATTCACAAAGGCAACATTAAAGACATCAACTCACGTAGCCTCCCTGGCGGTATTCCCGAGTGTGGCTCGGGGTTAAAATTCAGGACCATTAGCGGTAACCCCGAGCCACACTCGGGATTGCATCGCAGGATCCTGGTGCCTCCTTACTTACCTTGTCCCCAGGATCCTGCAATGTCCCCCGCAGTGTCCGCGGGCTGTGTCCTCCTCCGAAGCCTCTCTGTGCCAGGCTCCGTTCCCTGCGAGCGTCGCGACGCACGGGGGCGGAGCCTGGCGGCAAATTCAAAAAAATGTAAAAAGCATAACACATACAGTACTGTAATCTTACAGATTACAGTACTGTATGAAATCATTTCACATCCCATTTGTCCCCAGTGCTCTGGCCCATGCCCTGCATGCAGTTTTATATTGCATATACTGTTCTTTCTGCCTGGAAACTGGAAATTGTCCATAGCAACCAAAAAGTGTCCCTTTACGTCAAAAATGGCTTTAGACCAGCTAGAAAACAGCGATAGTAAATTAGAACACTTGCAGAATTGAGCGATAGTGAATCGTGTGGAAATTTATTTTATTACTATTTATTTTTATTTTTTTTAATTATTATTTTTTTTTTATTATATTATAATTTATGTTTTTGTGTTTCAAACTTTATCATACCCGGGATATCTACTAGACTCTTGTTTGGACAGATTTAAGTGTGTTATTGTTAAGAATTACAGACCTACAATATAAAACGCCAAATTTCCATGCAAAATAATTGTACCGCTTTCAGCACCTAAAATCAGAAAGAATCATACCGCCAGGGAGATTAAAGCAGATAGTGAACTGCGGAAATTACCCACATGGTCATATTTTCAAATACGCAGCTACCTCACCAGCAAACCTAGAAATTCACTCTGTTTTAGGCAGTTATCAGAATTAGAGGACATTTGCCTGAAAGGCACACAACTATGTAGAGCAACCTCAATCACATATAGCTGGCTACAAAGGACAAAAGAGTTAACAGGCGATAGATTTAAGGCTGACTGGTCCAAGGTCTTACAAGTAGAGATCACTGACAAACAGTGGAACGCAGCATGCATTATGTCACACAAATGTTCCATAAATACTAAAACACAAGAAACGTCATACAAACTCCTGACACACTGGTACATAACACCTGACAAGCTTTCGAAATGGTTCCCTCAATCCTCTGACAGATGTTGGAGATGTGAGGAAGAAAAAGGCACTCTGATACATATCTGGTGGGAGTGCTCTGTTCTAAGAGAATTCTGGAACAAAGTCAGGGATCTAGTGAAGCTAATCACGGAGACAAGTTTGAAACTAGACGCACCTTGCTGTTTACTTCATATTTCAAATTTCCCGCTTAGACGGTATAAAAAATCACTGACAAAAAATTTACTCAATGCGGCTAAGGCCTTAATACCACTTTATTGGAAAAATAAGAATCCTCCATCCATACAAACCTGGTTAAAAAAAGTTGCTGAAATTTGCCACATGGAGGACACCATAGCGCAGTCCACAGACAAAGCAGAAAAATACCAAAAAACATGGTCTCCGTGGTTTGCTTTCAAATTTTCTAAAACTTATGACGAGCTGATGATGCAATGAGGAACTCAAACCGAGGATATAACAAAGAAACATAAACCACATGTAAGTAATAGCGACCACTCTCCACCAGACGAGATAAATAACATATTAGAAGTAATAAACAAACACATAAGGCAAGCTGTCTCAGACTACAATACCCCACCCCAAAAACCCTTCTCTACTTTCTAACTGTACTATCCTTTACTAACTCCTGGAATCAAAGTTGTTTACAATAGCAGAAATTACAGTGATACATTGAGTACCATATGATACCAAATAAGACATTGTTATGATGTACTATAAATTAAAGACTAGACGAACCAAATATTACACATTGGCACAAAGCTATCTAGCAGTAGCGAGATGTTACTTTCCTGCTGTAGGCCAGAAATATATGTTCACAAAAACCTGTGATATATTTTTTATATTTGATACATGACTTTGATTGTAAGTTGTCTATAACTTTTCAATAAAATCTCTTTAATGAAAAAAAAAAAAAAAAGATTGCAAGACAATACAGAAGCAACCGAGAAAACCTAAATCCACAGAAAAACTTTTCGGTTCGTTCCAGGGGGTAGCAATGGGCCATTCCCCCCCCCCACGAGAAAAGATTACCGACTCCGAGACACAGCCATACTGCTAAACTAGATTGCCGGAACTGGTTGCTAGGGCTGCCCGCCTGGCGTCTAACAACCAGTGACGTCACTCAGAGTGAGGCCCAGCAGGGAGAGGCCTGCGCCTAGTGCTGCACTGCACAGCTGTCTCCATCCACCTCCTCCTTCTCCGGCACGTAGCAGCATGAGAGGGAGTGACTGGTCGATGTGTGTGATCTTCTTCATGCCAGTGTCTTCACCACTCCTCTCATCTCCAGCGCCCACAGCCCACCACCGCCCAGCCTGACCTTTTCTGTCTGTGTGCTGCTGCTGCACTGCTGGCTGGGCTGGCTCAGATCCACGGCTGCCAGAGTTCTCCTTCCGGCCGTGTCCCGCCTGAGCGACTATCTGAGGGACCAGAGTGGACCACTCACTAGAGCCCAGCCCCAGAGAGGGGATAAGGTGAGGATTGGATGGAATAGTAGTATACAGTAATGAAGGAGAATGTGAGTGACACAAGTGGGGGAGGGGGACAGTAATGAAGGAGAATGTGACACAAGTGGGGGACAGTAATGAAGAAGAAGGTGACACAAGTGGGGGAGATGGTAGTAATGAAGGAGAAGGTGACACAAGTGGGGACAGTAATGAAAGAGAAGGTGACACAAGTGGGGGACAGTAATGAAGGAGAAGGTGACACAAGCGGGGAACAGTAATGAAGAAAAAGAAGGTGACACAAGTGGGGGACAGTAATGAAAAAGAAGGTGACACAAGTGGGGGGCAGTAATGAAGAGGAAGGTGACCAAGTGGGAGACAGGATAAACATGTCACTGTTTTAAACAAGGTTAGGACAATATGATACGTTAAATACAGTTCTTTAAGCAACATCTTATTTTCTGGCAGCACCCCTCCCAAGACTAGACTCTGGATCCACCCCTGGTTCGTTCTCTTTTGGATGTTTGGAACAACCTATTTATAGAGTGCCACTTAAAAAGAAATTTTGTGCAGGTATACCTAAGAGATGCTGTTTTAAAAACAAAGGGTGGGCATACCAAATGTAGTCGGGTGCCCTGTCGGCTGTGTTACATCCATTCAACCCCCCCCCCTACAATCTCTGCAGTGATAGAGCAGCTGGGAGAGCAATGGTCTATGTTCTTCTCTCCATTGCTGCTTCACTGTTATGCCGCGTACACATGAACGGACTTTACGGCAGACTTTGCCCGGCGGACTTTTCGCCGGACTTTATGACGGACTTTCCGAATGAACGGACTTGCCTACACACAATCCACCAAAGTCCGTCGAATTCGTACGTGATGACGTACGACCGGACTAAAACCAGGAAGTTCATAGCCAGTAGCCAATAGCTGCCCTAGCATGGCTTTTTGTCCGTCAAACTAGCATACAGACGAGCGGACTTTTCGACCGGACTCGAGTTCGACGGGTAGATTTAAAACATGTTTCAAATCTAAGTCCGTCCAACTTTTGAGAAAACAAAGTCCGCTGGAGCCCACACACGATCGAATTGTCCGACGAAATCCCGTCCGCCGGGCAAAGTCTGCCGTAAAGTCTGCTCGTGTGTACACTGCATTAGTTGCTTAAAGCAGTTGTTCAGTGTAAATACCCTGCTCTCCCCCTACCTCCTGGCAGCAGCAGCGAGTCTGTGAAGAGGAGGATGAGGTTGCAGGGAGGAGGACTATGGGGAATGTAGTCCATAAGGAGTGCGGCACAAAGGAGTCTGATAGAGCTGTGGATTTCACTACCCAGATTCTCTGCTCACAAAGGAGAAGATGACAGATTTTTTTCTTGGGCAAGTTACCAAAGGTCTGGGTTGTCTAGTGCCAGGAGACGGGAGCGTAGACCTGTTGCTGGGGGCTATGTGCCACACAAGGGAACAGAGCCTGTGTGGAGTCTTGGGGTGCCCTTTTTAGCATTCTGTGTATCCAGAAATGCAGAGGACTGAGCCACTGGAAAGTCACTTGATGAGCTAGGACCCAAGCTGGAGGGACCAGTTGCCACGTGTTTTCCTGTGGCAGGATGGAACCAGTGAGAGTCTGATCATGAGGATCTGATTGTGGGGACAGAGTCTTCTGGGACAACTGACCGCTGTATTAAAGGGTTAGACTTTATTACTTAAAAGTTCCTATTTTTACCCTTTTAGATATGTGGGTATATTACAATGATTTCAAACGACTTTAAAGTTTAATAATACAAGGAACTTACTTAGCTTGGTTTAAAGATGTATTGCAGATGAAAATAGTTAAATACAGCATGTTCAGTCCAGGGGAGTTCACAGCTTCTTAATTTTAGGTTCCTGGAGGCGATAGCCCTTGATTCATACTTCTCTTCTGAATCCAACTCAACCAGCCCCTGGTCTTCCAGTCATATACCGTATTTATCGGCGTATAACACGCACTTTTTTCCCCTTAAAATCAGGGGAAAATCGTGGGTGCGTGTTATACACCGATCCCCGCTATTTTGTGATCTGTCGGAGCGATCGCCGCGATCGCCGCTGACATTCACATAGCGTGTATTTTTAAATATGGCGCCGCGGAGTTCGGAGGGACTCGGCGGCGCTCGTTCAGCTGAACGAGCCCCGCCGAGGACACAGTGACTGGGCGGAGCCGAGATACACATAGCCGAGGGTTCTCGGCTATTCTCGGCGCCGTTCACAGTCACGCCCAGTCCCGCCATTGGACCTGTGTTATGTCCATCATGGGGACTGGGCGTGACTGTGAACGGCGCCGAGAAGAGCCGAGAACCCTTGGCTATGTGTATCTCAGCTCCGCCCAGTCACTGTGTCCCCGGCGGCGCTCGTTCAGTCCCTCCGAACTCCGCGGCGCCATATTTAAAAATCCAAACTAAACTTTTGTATGTCGGCGGCGACAAGGCTGCACGGACCACTGGGGCAAGGCTGCACTGGGGCAAGGCTGCACTGGGGCAAAGCTGCACTGGGGCAAGGCTGCACTGGGGCAAGGCTGCACTGGGGCAAAGCTGCACTGGGGCAAGGCTGCACTGGGGCAAGGCTGCACTGGGGCAATGCTGCACTGACAAGGCTGCACTGACAAGACTGCACTGGGGCAATGCTGCACTGACAAGGCTGCACTGACAAGGCTGCACTGGGGCAATGCTGCACTGACAAGGCTGCACTGACAAGGCTGCACTGACAAGGCTGCACTGGGGCAAAGCTGCACTGACAATTCTGCACTGGGGCAAAGCTGCACTGACAAGGCTGCACTGGACACTGGGGCAAGGCTGCAGATGGACACGATAATGCTGCATTGATGGGCATTTAAATGTAAGTTTTTTTTCCCTAAACTTCCCTCCTAAAAGTTTTTTTCCTTAAATTTCCCTCCTAAACTTGGGGTGCGTGTTATACGCCGGCGCGTGTTATACGCCGATAAATACGGTATATAGCAGGCCAAAAACTAATTAAAACTGGTTTGATTCACCCCATAAAATAGAAAAGTCAGAGGTTCCCAACTTACCACAGCATAATGGGGCCAGATGTCTCATTATACATTAGACATGTTATATAAAATAGAAGTGATTACTTATACACTAACATAATTGATAGCATAAAACTATCACTTTCTTGTAAATCAATAACTATTAAAAACCTACACTACAGACCGCCAAAGTTTTACAAAACTTAATCCTTCACTGCCCACAGTAAATACCTATAGAGACTATAGAGACTGCTCCTAGCAGTCCAAAAGCCATCCCTGGTTTACAAGTGGCAGCTTCATGTGCACCACTTTACAGATGGGCCCCAATGATAGCTGGCTAATACTGACAATTAGGCGGTAGATACTTTGCAGCCACCTCTAGGGGTACCCCTTGTCAGGAAGTGTACACCCACCCACTAAAAGGGTGTAAACACTTGAGGACACCTTTTTTTGGGTTAATTAATACTGTTATAGTTCTCTCCATTTATACCATTTACAATTCGGTCAGCTTTGTCACAATAGAGGTAATTGTCATCTTATAGGCCACTGTTAATGTAGAGTTGTTTTCTGTTTATTACTTTGTTAATTGATAAATAAAACTAATTAATTAATTGTCTGTGCCCCTGCCGGCATGCTATAAAAAAATGACCCTTGCTTTCTCAGTGGAAGCAGTGGTCTCTGTACAATGGTCCAACTGGGTCAGAGCTATAGTTCAGCAATTAACAAAACTCATATTCCCTGCCGATTGGAGATCTTTAGCTCGGACTCAGCAGGAAGCATGTTGGACCCCTGGTGAAAGACACTGCTTCCAAACAGAGAGCTGGGGTCTTTCTCATGCTGGAAGGAAAAAGTTCTTTCTATATAGGCTGCTGCTGCTTTTTATAGAAAATAAACTGTAAGGCCTCATCCACACCAGGTGCATTGAGCTGTGTTGATCAGACAGATTAATGCCGGCTCAATGCAAGGACACTAAGAGAACAATTGTTCTTTATGTACCCCGTTCACACCAGAAAACACCAGAAAAGTGCATGGGTGTGCATTGCATAAAATTATTGTAGAGGAGGGGGCGGTTTGGGACTTTGAGTGAGGCACAAAAAGGAACCAGATGTAGAAACGATCATTTATTGATCAACCAAAACATGACATCATATAGCCACAGATTGATATTACAGTCAGGCAATAATTGCAAAACACAAAAGCATAAAATCATGAAACAAAAAATGGTAGACAAATATAGAATAGCATTCACATTGTTGCTCCATGTACAAATTCATATAAAACTTTAAAAGGAATGAATGTCCTCACAGATAACATCATTAGGATGTGCATCTTTGTAAGCTCTACGCGTTTCGGGGAATAATACCACCTCGTCAGGAGCTGATGCATATGATAATTCTGTGAAAAGAGTATATAGCATTGAACATATATTAACCCCTATAATGAAAGAAGATATAGGGGGAAAAAGGGGCATGTACGGGAAACCATAAAAGCTCTCTACTCACTTTACAAACTCATTGTGTGAACTGGGGGTTGCCAGGAGGCCAGGGAACGTCACAAATGCCTCCACCGGGAGCTGAGGTAGGAGGAACCCCCAGGACAGAGCATGACCAGAAATGCCCACCAGGGTAGGGGAACCCCCCGCTGCCGCAGCTGGTGATCTTCAAAGCAGACTCCAAACTGTTTATGTATAAGAAAAGTAGCTAATATGAGTATATGGTAAAATAGCCATTTATGTATTAGTGACAAACTAATGGATAGCAGCAAGTGGGAGCCGGTGTAAATTTTAGGATATGTGATATCCTAAGATTATTGAGGACATTCATTCCTTTTAAAGTTTTATATGAATTTGTACATGGAGCAACAACGGGAATGTTATTCTATATTTGTCTACCATTTTTTGTTTCATGATTTTATTCTTTTGTGTTTTGTAATTATTGCCTGACTGTAATATCAAGCTGTGGCTATATGATGTCATGTTTTGGTTGATCAATAAATGATCGTCTCTACATCTGGTTCCTTTTTGTGCCTCACTCAAAGTCCCAAACCGCACCCTCCTCTACAATGAAATTAGGTGTAGCAATAACTCACGGTGGAGCTGCTGGTTTATTATTGGGCCTGTCCTCTATTCTCTTCACCCCTCTTAAGTTGTTCAATCCCCTTGACACAGCTGTAGTGCAGTGTTGTAATGATATCAGTACCAACTTTAACCCACAATATACACTTACATTTATATTTACCTGGGTGCTTGTAGCTCCACCTGCAGGAAAAATAACAACACTGCACACAAACTTCTCTAATAACCAAAATGACTTCTTTCTGTGAGTAAATAATATATTTTATATATATATAAAGTTATTACAGTGACTACACCAACGTAGTGTAACAGTATAGTAAATGGTTACGACAATATTAATAACATACACAGAATATTCCTAAAGATATATTTATACCAGGGAGCTCCCCCTGCTCTAAACCGTAAAGTCACTATCCTGTGTAACTAGATGCAGGGCCCTGCAGTAAAAGAGATAGTCTTGACATCTTCAATCTTCGCTAGCTAAGAAATGATAATTGTAATCCACAGAGAGTTCTTCTGAGGTGTTGCGCAGTGTAAAGTAATACACAAAGGCAATTGTAATCCAGCAAACTGATTAAGTGTTCTTATACGAAGAAGACAAACATCTAATGTCAGCTCTTGAATATTGTAGTCTATACAAATGTAATATTCTCCAACTCAACTTGTTCCATGGGACTATCTGTCCCAGCAACAATCTGTAAAAGTTCTAAGTGTGTGCGTAGTATTAAACAAACTTCCGGGTGTTAACCCTCTCACCACACGGGATCCGGGCAGATGGATGTCTCAGTTTCAGCAGTTCTCAGTCCGTATGGAGTCACCACCATGCCGTCACACTGTTCCGTTCACTAACGACCAGGAGTCCTCGGTTACCTCCCCCATGGGTCTCCGGAACAATCACTTCTGTTGCTTCAGCACACTGTGATTCGATGGCAGGATCCCTGCCGCTGCTCCGCTCCTTTACAAAGTAGGCCGCAACCCTGTGGGACACACACACACCCACAGAGTCCTGCTGGCAGGCCACGCGTCCCAGGAACAAGAGACCTAAGATGGCCGCTCCCAGCCCTTTTATATCCTCCCACAATGCAGTTCAGTTCTTCTCTTGTCCAGAAGCATTGTGGGTAGGTCATAGTTAATGTTCAGAAGTAAACAATCAACCACTTCCATGTCACTTCTCTTAAGCATGAAACATAAAAGTGTTGTACCTTTTCAATTGTCCACTAGATGGCACTAGATCAACGTATATTCTTTTATAACACACAGATGACTAAAAACAAAAGTTGTCAGCGCTACATAGGGATGGAGGCACCTCTAACCCCGAGGTGCTTCATTTAAAGTCCCAACCTTCCTGTTTGTTACTTGCATAAAATTACAATTGTTAATGCAATGCAACACACAAAACATTATAATGCATGGCAGAGAGATACAACGTGTGTGCTGAGTTGAATAAAATGTTTTTTGTTAACCTTCAATAAAGTTTAAAAAAGTAAACATAAACACTGCAATACCGTGTTACAGCACGCTGCAGCGCACATGTTATATGCACTAGAATGCATGCCCACTGGTGTGAACAGACCCTAAGACTTTGCATAGCTTTTGTTTTGGTGCACCTGGGATATACTGTATTTAGATGATTTGAACTGAAAGTGCGATTAAGCTTTAAAGTAAATATGCCATGAAAAAAAGAGCTAAATACAATTATCAAAGCTACCTTTTGATGACTTTTTTTCTGAACTTGTACTGGTTCTGTATTCTCATGCTATACTATGTGAACTAATGTTCATTTATCATTTGTTTTTCTTGTCTGTGTACACTTTGTATGATTGTACTTATGTTTTTGAAAAACATTACAATTTACCTTCAAAAATATATAAAAACTTTTGTTTAACTTATACCATAACTAATCTGCAATCCTTCTGGTAAGTGACATTTTTAGTAAAGCAACATCAATCACTATAATCACTCCTAAAAAAGACGTGTTACCAAATCAAATGTAACATAGGTATAAATAGGAGAACATTAGGCTAGGTTCACACTGTTGTGATCCGATTTTGACACTTATATGCCTTTCTGTCTTTGTTGCAGAGCTACCTAAATGATCACATGACTGCGACTGAACTGTCCAATAATGGCCACTAGCTGTGTGGAGGAGCGATATCTGTCCTTGGGGTAGACCAGTGATTCCCAACCGTTTTTCAGTGAAGGCACCCATTCTAATATGTAAAAATTATTCTAATAGTTTTACATAATCCATCAATGTTTACAAGTAAGACACCCAGCGTTAGAGGTGATTTATTCTTCCAAAGCAAATATACATTTGCAAACTGCTACTGACTAGCAGGGGCGTACCTTCCGTGAGGCAAACAAAGCATTTACCTTGGGCGGCATTTTTTAGGGAGGCGGCACTGCCTCCTGGCAGAAGAAGCCAGATATACTTGCTGTGCCAAGGCTTGACTGTATACAGCTTGCCACCGGCTGCCGCTACAGTACAATAGTGGCAGAGAAGCCCATAGCATTGCCAATGTGCTCCTGCACCCAGCACAAGTCAAAGACCAACGCATTCTGTGTCAGGCGGAGCTGCAGAGTGCTCTCCGCCTAACAAGCGCTTCCTAGTCCTGGCTCAGCGTGACATCATTCAGAGGCCAGGAGGTGGGACTGGAGTGGAGAGGAGAGTGCTGTTGGCGCTGTGACCTGACAAGAAAGAATGTGCAAGTGAGTGGACAAAACAATCAAATTACCTAAGGCACTGGGCTGGCAGATGAGGACTTGCTATCTTGTGTCACAGTGTCAGTGTGAACTGACAGAAGTGGTTAACTCTTGGGGGGGGGGGGGTGCTGGGGGTTAGGGGAGGTTACTTAACTAAGCTATTTGTAATATGCAGCATGAAGGGGTTAATGTGCTGTCACTGATCACTTATGCATTAGTATCCAGTGTCAGTGTCAAGTAACCCCTTCATGCTGCAGCATAAAGGGAAATAAATAAGTTGGGTGCTTTGTCTCCAACCAAGCCTCCCATAAGGACAGGGGCAATTGGACTATCTCAGTACAGTATAAAGAAATACATTCAAATGTATACAGAAATGTAGAAAATGCATTGATATAAAATGTATTAATACAAAATGAATGACACATAATGAGTGGACAATTACAGATTAACCACTTCAGCCCCAGAAGGATTCACTGCGTCGCTTTAATTGACAATTGCGACGTTGCACCCAAACAAAACTGGCATCCTTCTTTTCCCACAAATAGAGCTTTCTTTTGGTGGTATTCGATCACCTCTGCAGTTTTTATTTTTTGCCCTATAAACAAAGAAAGAGAAACAATTTTGAAAGAAAAGCAATAGTTTTTACTTTTTGCTATAATAAATATCCCCAAAAAATATATAAAAAAAACACATTTCTTCCTAAGTTTAGGCCAATATGTATTTTTCTACATGTTTTTGGTTAAAAAAAAAATCGCAATAAGCGTATATTGATTGGCGCAAAATATATAGCGTCTACAAAATAGGGGATAGATTTATGGCATTTTTATTATTCATTTTTTTTTATTAGTAATGGCAGCGATCTGCAATTTTTATCATGACTGCAACATTGCGGCGGACACATCGGACACTTTTGACACTATTTTGGGACCATTGACATTCATACAGCGATCAGTGCTATAAAAATGTAATGATTACTGTGTAAATAACACTGGCAGGGAAGGGATTGAACACTAGGGGGCGATCAAGGGGTTAACTGTGCTCCCTCACTGTGTTCTAACTGTAGGGGGGGTGGGCTCACTAGAACATGACAGAGATCACTGCTCCTGATCACTGGGAGCAGTAGATCACTGTCATGTTGCTAGGCAGAACAGGGAAATGCCTTGTTTACATCGGCATCTCCCTGTTCTGCCTCTCCGTGCCACGATTGCGGGTCACTGGCGGACATCGAGTCCGCGTGACCCGTGGGCACACTCAGCAGGTGCGTGGCGGTGCGTGCATTCCCACTAGCCCACGATTTAAAGGGGATGTACTGGTACGCCCATTTGCGCAGCCGTGCCATTGTGCCGATGTACATCGTCGTGTGCTGGTTGGCAAGCGGTTAAAAGCATGGTAACAATCCATGTATATCACCAGGATAATGATCCCCAAACAGGGAAGATCACAATGGGATAGTTGATCATGGATAGCATCTCAAATAGTTTCGTAGATTAATACTGCTTCTTCAGGAGAATATCTGTAATTTGATTGACAAGTGATTACATAATTTAATACCAGGATATCAATAACAATAAAAAATAAAAAATGTAAATATATGGGGGAAAAAATAGCAGAGCTGCTTACCCAAGACCCTGGAATGCGCAGGACGCAGGATTTCACCAGAAGGGTCCCTTCTTGGTATCCCGTTCATTAGCATCCTTTCCATAGTCTTTCTCAATGGAGTTGATAGCTAGGCTATTTACCTATGGCCATTGCTTCCCCTTTTCTTTTAGGTTATTCCTATTGGGCAGGACTATGTTGGGTGTTATCGCACCCCCATTTCCTGCCTTTTCCTTGCAGTGTTGCCAAATCAAATCTCTCTTGATTACCGATATCCCTATCTCCAGTGGGATTCTGCTTCCCAGACCCTTAGATCTACTGTATCTACATATCAGGTATCTATTATGTCCATTACTTCCCTTCACTATTCCCTTTGCTCCACTGGTTCCTCACCCCCCCCCTTTTTTGCCATCTCTTATTCTTTTCATTTTCTCTTTTTCCTTTCCTTCCCCTCTTGTTCCTCTTTCCTCTCCCTCTCCCTTCCCTTTTCCTTCCCCCTCACTCTTTTTCTTTTTCCCAAAATCCCTCCCCCCCTTTTCTCTCCCTTCCTTTTTCTCCCCTCTTTTTTCTTTTGCCCATTCTCCCCCCTCCTTCCCCCTTCCACCCCCTCTGCTTTTTTCCCTCCTTCATCATTATCCCACACACTAATTCACCACCATCACTCCTAACCAACAACCACCCTCACTATTACTTCCCTTTCCCCTGTCCCTCCTATATGCTTCCCCCACTCACATTCTTTCATTTAATCACTTCTTTCCCAAGCACACCTACTTCACTCACAACCTTGCACTGCCAGCTTCTTCTCCCAAGTACATAATTTACCCATACCATCTGCCTCATTCTATTTGTTCAGATACCAGTCCAGTAATTTATAAATCCCCCCTAGTCGCCACGGGGGACCCTTCTGGTGACGTCCTGCGCATGCCAGGGTCTTGGGTAAGCAGCTCTGTTCTTTTCTCCCCCATATATTTGTATTTTTAATTGTTATTGATATCCTGGTATTAAATGATGTTATCACTTTAGTCAAGTCTAATGTTATTGATCACTTGTCAATCAAATTACAGATATTCTCCTGATGAAGCGGTATTAATCCGCAAAACTAGTTGAGATGCTATCCGTGATCAACTATTCCATTGTGATCTTCCCTGTTTGGAGATCATTATTCTGGTGATATACATGGATTGTTACCATGCTTTTAATCTGTAATTGTCCACTCATTATGTGTCATTAATTTTGTATTAATACATTTTATATCAATTAATTTTCTATATTTCTGTATACATTTGAATATATTTCTTTATATTGTACCGAGATAATCCAATTGCCCCTGTCCCTCTGGGAGGCTTGGTTGGGGACCAAGCACCCGACTTATTTATTTCTAAGTTTCTGGATGATGGTACAATTTTTTTACCTATCTTATATCAAGATTATTATTATAGAAGCTACCTATATCTCTCTGCAGCATAAAGGGGTTTATATACATTGGTGCCACCAATGCAGCACAAAGGGGTTAATTAACTGAAACTGGATACTAATGCATAAGTGATCAGTGGCTTCATGCTGCATATTACAAATAGCTTAGTTAATTAATTAACCTCCCCTAACCGCCGGCTCACCCCCCATGTCAGTTCACATGGGGATTATTACAAAATCTACTATCAGTGTTGGGGGTTATTATTATTCTTAAACTGGCGCCATTGCTGGGATTATTTTTTCAGAAATTGGCACTATTGCTGGGGGCTTAATATTGCAGCTACTGACACCAATGCTGTGGGTTGTTATTGCATAAACGGGCACTGATGTTGGCGGCTATTATTACCCTGCTTACTGATTTTTTTTCTGAAGGATGTTGGCTCAAACTTGTCTTGCATACACATGGTCACACAAATGTTGGCTCAAAAAACAAAGAACGCGGTGATGTACAACACGTACGGGGAAACTATAAAAAGGAAGTTCAATAGCCAGTGCGCCACCCTTTGTGCTCCTTCTGCTAACCTTGTGTTTATCTCGTGTTAGTAGAAGTTTGGTGAGAGATGATTCGCGCTTTTCAGCCTTGTGCTTTTCAGCTTCGTGCTTTTCAGTTCGTTTCTGCTTTTCAGTTTGTGCTTGTGGGTTCGTATCTGTTCTTCAGTGCATGTTGTCAGTTCGTTTCTGTTTTT
Source organism: Lithobates septentrionalis (assembly GCA_037952835.1). Classification (NCBI taxonomy): domain Eukaryota; kingdom Metazoa; phylum Chordata; class Amphibia; order Anura; family Ranidae; genus Lithobates; species Lithobates septentrionalis. The sequence goes on from JBBDGP010001342.1 coordinate 2,430,882, forward strand.
CAGTGCGTTCTATTTATAGTTCACTTCTGTTTTTCATTGCGTTCTTTTCCACTCGTTTCTGATTTTCAGCTTGTTCTTCTCAGGGCCTTTCTGATTTTCAGTGTGTTCTGTTAGTTCTTTCTGACCAGCCGACTGTTTTCAAGTCATGTTGCGGGTATGTACTCGTCGCAGAGTTCGTGCTGTGCTTGGGCTTGGTGTTGGAGTTCTTGCTTTGACCCAAGTCCAGTCCATTAACAGGGCGAGGAGAAGTTCATGGACGAAGAATTGGTTGCTCCAGCGTGACCAATTCTCGCACATGCCTTTGTTGCGGGAGATCCATTAGAATAATCCTGATGATTTCAGGAATTATCTTCGGAAGACAGACCCTGTTTTTCACCATCTGTTGGCTTTGCTGTCCCCTTATATTACGAAGTAGGACACCTGCATGTGGCAAGCCATCATTCCCGAGCAGAGGCTCATCGCCACCTTGCGGTACTTGGCGACGGGGAGAAGTCTCCAGGATATAAGTCCACGACTGGAATCTCCCCCCATGCTCTGGGAATCATTATTCCAGAGACCTGTTCTGCCATCATACAGGTCCAGCAGAAGGACCATATAAGTTTTATCCTTTAACATCACATTCTATGTATTTAATGTTTGCTAATGTATTTATTTAATCATTCCATAATTATCATGATTGTAATATGCTGTGAATGTCCTCATTGTCCTCATGCATGCTGTAAGCTTTTAATGCTCCTTTTTTGTCCTTCATGCATATTTGCCTTCACTAACCTCCCCAGCATGCTATCTTGGGCCCATACACACCTAGCCTAATTACTTAACAATGTATTTTGTCAGCTCCACTGTAGTGCTTACCCTACAATGGAGGGTGGGGGGGGGGGATCTGACAAGTGGACTTTATACTTTTGTGTTTAAATACTCATTTCAATAAATGTTATACTTATGTTGGCCAAGAATGTTTGTGTCTAATCTGCTTGCAATGTTATGTGGAATATAAACTAAATCACATTGTTCTTTCGTGCTGCATTTTGCACAACTTTTTACGCAAAAATGCAGCCAACTATGTGGCCTCAGTTGTGACGGAGACCGGCTCACTGGACTCAAACATGACGGCACTTGAAGCTGGCCGTCCTGGCTTGCCCCCCCAAAGCGCCCGCAAAGTACGGCAAAGCTATATGGAGTACTTTGCGGGTAGGGGGGCAATTGATATGCCAGATACAGTTTAAAAACTATGAAAAATATTTTTTTATAAACTGAACTCATATTTCTTTTGCTTGTGTGTCAGGAAAAGGTTTGCCCGTTGGTGGCGCTGTCGGTCTCTTGGATCGCAGTACCAGTGTCCACCAGCGGGTGTCTTCCAACACTCTGGATGTGTAGTGGAGGAATTCGCCTGTTGGTGCCACTGTTGGATCCTTTGGCTTTAATACCGGTGTCCACCAGTGGGTGTTTCCCTGCACTGTGGAGCAGACAACACCTCCTGCGTTCAGGTGTCACTTGAGGCTAATTACAGGCATTCATATAAATACCAGGCTGATGATTGCTCTCATTGCCCTGTTATCTACCTTGTGCCCTAATCTGTACCTACGACCTGTGAACCTGATTCTGCAACCTGTAACCTGTGTACCTGATCCTGTTACCCTGTGCATCTGATGTTGATCCTGTCCCTCCTGTTACCTTGCATCCCTGCCCTGTAACCTGATCCCTTTGCACCGCCCCCCATCTGCTGATTCCCTGTGTATGACCCCGGCCTGCCTTACGTTTGTGATTCTGGAACTGCCCTTGTTTATCTGCTGATATCCTGTGAATGACCCTGGCCTGGCTATATTTAAGATTGCGGTACTTCCCTTATATTGTATATAGTTATTGTTGTTTGTGGGTCACTGTTTGTTTGGTTATTCACTGTTTATATTGGAGGTGTTTATTTATTGTTATCACTTATCCTTAAACTTAATTATTCACTTACATGAGTTTTGGTTCTCTCTGCGCAATCCACACAATCTGGTCATACCAATTCATGACAGTTTACCAGGGCCATCTCTGACCAGAAGTGGCTGCACAGGGGAACCATCTTGATTCTGTTTATGTTGCTGGGATGAATTCAGATGTAATTGTCTATTATGCTCTGCTGGCATCAGAGAGTTCTGAATATCTCCGCCAGACATTGAAAGGGTGGTCCAGTGATCAGCTGCTGGAGATTATTCATTTAGCACACTCTGTAGTTGATCAGGGCAACTGCCCTGTATCCCAAAGGACCGTGGTGACTTTTCTCCCCCTTCAGCATTAACCAGGTTGCGTCCTTAATATGGCTGTTGGAGGATGATACGGCATCCTTCTTGGAGCATTATTCAGTTTGTTCCAAACAGTTGTTAAAGAATTGTATAGATCCAGTGCAGTCGATGGTCAGACAGAGTATGTGAGCCGACTTTTGTTCTACTTGTACTTCAGGCATGGTCAGACTTGTTATGCCCAGCTTCTGTCAGCTCTCCACAACCCAGACCTGTTACTAAACACCTGCCTGCTCAGACATCTTTTCTCCCGTCACCCATGGCAACCTCAGCTACAGTCCAATATCCCCTGCTTTCCACTAAGTATCAATACCCTGTTTCTACTCCCTGCACCTATCCTGTCTTTAACCCACCTGCCTCTTCTCTACTACCTACAACTTCCCCACAGAAACTTCCTCTGGCCGCTGTTCCCCCTTCCTTGCCATATCTCAGCCCTTTGCTTCAGTATGCTTCACCTCCTACCTACAGTCCTACAGCCACCTACAGATCTCCAGCAGTTAAGCCAAAGAAGAAATGGAAGTTCTTCCCGACTCACACGATCCTGTCAGTAATCCAACTTGCTTCCACACCAACCAACCTGCGTCAGTCTGCCTTCATGCCAGCTGAACCTGATGACCCACCTAATCCTGCTAACTCTTTGCCTGCTATCCAGTTTGAAGTTCCTGTGCCCCAGTCTGATGTTCCTGTGCCCATGTTACAGTCCGATGTTCCAATACCTGCCGACCAGTCTGATGTGCCTACTGTTCCACCTGTTGTGTCAGTGCCTGCTGTTCAGCCTGTTGTGCCAATACCTGTGCCCGCTATCCAGTCTGACATCCCAGTGCCTGCTGCCCAGTCTGACAACCTGGTGCCCATGTTCCAGTCTGATGTTCCGGTGTCCATGCTCCAGTCTGATGTTCCAGTGACTGCTGTCCAGTCTGATGCACCTGCTGTTCAGCCTGTTGTGCCAGTGTTTGTGCCCAAAAGTTTGTGAAAAACGTCATTTTTAAATGAGCAGTGATTTTTTTATTTTTAAAGTGAAAGCCTAAAAATGAAAAAATCCTTCCAATATAGTGCCAGGGGGGTCCCTTTAGTCTAACTGTAAAGTAGCAGATCTGTACCATGTCTAGAATCTGCTGCAGCGATAATTTAATTTATAAAGCCAAAAAAAAAAGACATTTTTCCTGCAAGCTGCCTTTATTTTGCTCAGCAACAGCTGGGGAGCCAGTGTGTATGATGAGGCCACAATGTAGTGCACTGGGAACAAGATTAGAGATTTTTTGGATACATTCTGGTGTCACCTTGACTTTGGATAGAAGTAACGGGTGCGTTAAAATTGGTCTTTGGGTGTGCTATATCATCATCCCTGCCACTGGAGGCTGCTGAAAGGTAATGACTCGGTCTCGCAGGGGCAGACTGAAGTGGGTAAGTCGGAGGAGGGACAGATTTGTGCCCCTTTTGTGTGGCTTTTAGGTGCTTTTGCCAATGGCTGAGTGGTTGGACGTTAAATGCCTTGTTAGGCATGTGGTACCCATATGGTGTTATGATTTTTACAATTTTTTGAATTTGCCGCCAGGCTCCGCCCCCGTGCGTTGCGACGCTTGCAGGGAACGGAGCCTGGCAAGGAGAGGCTTCGGAGGAGACAGAGCCCACGGACACTGCGGGGGGACATTGCAGGATCCTGGGGACAAGGTAAGTAATGCCGCACCAGGATCCTGCACTGTAATCCCGAGTGTGGCTCGGGGTTACCGCTAATGGGACTGAATTTTAACCCCGAGCCACACTCGGGAAAACCGCCAGGGAGGCTACATAAACGTAATTATTCACTTACATGCGTTTTGGTTCTCTCTGTGCAGTCCACACAGTCTGGTCATACCAATTCATGACATTGTGTTTCTTTTATCTGTCTCCTAGGTTCTCCAATGGCCTTTTTTTTGGGCATTTTCTTCAATAGTGCAAACGTAACTCATTTGATACATGAAGTGACAATCTCTTCTTCAGCTAACTATTATGTTGTGCTATGGGTCTGCTACACACACACACAATGTTTTTGTTGTTAATGTATGTAATGCATTAATGATAAAAATAATCATCCTTTTCAACTCCATGAATTAATTGTTTGGAGTCCCTAAAATGGCCTTATTGGGGCAAATTTTAGAGCACTTATCTTATTTATCCCCCCTACTACCGAGGGAACCACCCCCTGGAACTGGGACCGTGAGGATAGGGATTTACATCCCAGGAGGACCCCCCCCCCATAAAAGATTCTTGGTCATACACGCCTGCTCCATTGCTCCAAGGAGGACCCTGTACAAAGACCCCTGGCTATATGCTTTTGCCCTATTGCCTTAAGGTAAGGGGCCATCTCTCACAGGAGTGTTGTTACACGAAGTTGAGCACCGTGTTATTTAAGTCAAGCACCACGGAGCGACCGTTGCATGTCAGGACGCTATCACCTTTATTTTAAACAAAAAAGGACCTTGCCCCACTGTCACATCTGGTGCATGCCAAATTATCCAAGTCACACTATTTAGCACCATCGCTTGTTATAGTTCTGAACATTTTGTGAACACTTGTTTACATTTTTATTTTCACTTTGCACTTTGTCACCTTAAGTGTTACCTTGATTGCCACTTTATTTGAGTCACACATGTTTTCTTGCTATGTTAAGTGACACCATTGCTCTTTGCACGTGATTACAGATATGGACTGAGTATTCACCTAATGGCATTATTCATGATGAGTGAAGTTTTAGCACTATTTTTTCCACACTGACGTGTTTTAATTGTTTTAGCACTGTGTATTTATATTGATGAATTTGACTTTTTATGGCGGCTGCCAACACTTTAATGTTGTTTATACCACTCTTTAGTTATTTATCACCACTTTAAGGCCTCTGACAGGGGCATTCAGGATTAGCGCAGCACTACTCAATATCTTTATGTCCTTTTAAGGTTTGGTTTGCACCTGTATCCAGTGCATGCAGCTTGTCCCTATTACTATAATAGACTCTTTTTAATGTTAGCGCGGGAATAATTTCTTTATTCTACTGTTAACTGTTGGGTTATTTACTAAAGGCAAATCCACTTTGCACTGCAAGTTCACTTGAAAGTGCATTTGCCTTTAGAAAAAAAAAAAAAAACATTGTCACTGTAACTACACCAACTTACTCCAAAAACTGGTATTGAGCATTGAAAGAAGAAGCCACACATTGTTGAGTATAAAACATTTTACTCCAAGCACATTCACATGTGCATTATAAAATGTTTTTTTTAACAAACCAACATCTTTGGTGTATAACATATATGCAGTGTTGCCAACTGTCAGTATTTTTACTGGCAGCCAGTAAAAAACGGGCACTTTTCTCCTGCCAGTAAACGCCAGTAAGAGGAAAAGGTTGCCAGTAAAAAATATGGCTGTGACGCTTGGCTCGGAACTGGGCATGCGCAGCTCGGGTCCGGAGCCGGCCAGGACCATCCAAGTGACGTCTACAGTGTGTTCTGGTGGTATCGGCGGGGGGGCGGGTCTGGCGAAGATGGTGCCTGAGCGTGTCGTGTGACGTCATGCTGCAAGGGAGCCGAGCTGAGCGACCAGAGCCTCATGTGTGCGGGTCTGCGGGATGGGAGGAAGGCAAGCCAGGAGCGAGGCTGTCAGTGCTGTTTAGACTGGAGGGGACTGAGAGGACCACCTGGCACGGAGAGAGAGACTGTCACTGTGACTCAGGATGGGACGTGTCAGTGATCTATGCTGCTGCTCACTGCTGTGAGTGACACTGTGAGAGTTCATTTCATGGGCGCCCATTCGAATTTCCTGCCCTTGAGTCCTGTCCCTGAGCCACTTACTTACTATATTGAGAATAAAATAAAAAATATGCTTTTTGCCTTAATATCTACCTTAAATCACATTGCCAATTGCATATTGTACTTATTTGTAGCCTAAGTACTGAAATTTGCACTTAAAACTGTAATTTTGTAACTTTTGGAAATGCCAGTAAAAACTTGGCTTTGCCAGTAAATTTTGGGTGTTGTGTCAGTACATTTCAATCTGGCAGGTTGGCAACACTGCATATATGTGTGACAGTATATAACCTTTTTGTGGCTAAACAGGCATGTTTAAAACCAGAACATCCACAACTCAGGAACTTACAAAGTTCAACTTTTATAAAGTGAAGGCAATATGAGACATTATAGTGTCAAAACTGTGTTGAATTTGCCTTCATCAGATCTAGGTGATGTCACCTCTGTAAAAGCCAAATTTTGAAGATGCATACAAATTGGTACTCAAAAATGTGGATTTCCATCATGACCCCATGCCTAAAATGTGTGTCTATGTGGGGGAAAAGACACACAAGGGGTTATTTACGAAAGGCAAATCCACTTTGCACTACAAGTGCAAAGTGCACTTGAAATTGCACTGTAAGTGCACTTGGAAGTGCAGTCGCTGTAGATCTGAGGGGGACGTGCAAGGAAAATAAAAAACAGCATTTTAGCTTGGACATGATTGGATGATAAAATCAGCAGAACTTCCCCTATTTACAGCGACTGCACTTCCAAATACACTTTCAGTGCAATTTCAAGTGCACTTTGCACTTGTAGTTTGCACTTGTAGTGCAAAGTGGATTTGCCTTTCGTAAACAACCGCCACAGTGTGTCAACATGTGCTATCTGCCATCATGGGATATCAATGTACGCGTTTTGTGGGTGCAACCCCTTCCTCGCAACTAAAGTAGATGAGAGGAAGGGGTTGCACTAACAAAACGCGTACATTGATATCCCATGATGGCTGGTAGCACATGTTGACACACTGTGTGTATCTTCAAAATTTGGCTTTCAAATTACTTTAAAATTTTAATAAAAACAAAAAATAACAACACTAACTTTTTTTTGGTTATATTTTGACTAAAACATCAATGATGTTGGTGAGTCTTTTTTCAACATCATTGATGCTTTCCTTGACCTTCTCTAATTCACAATTGCACACCATTATTTTGCTAATCAGGATCTGTGCACTTGCACTGTTGAAATGAGTTTCTTCTTCCACAACATCCACATCACCTAAAAAAAAAAAAATACACACCATGTATTATATATTGTGTACAAGAAATGTGTGGACAATATATACCGCCTCTACCTCACATTAATCTGCACCTCTAAATTACTCTGTGATCTGCTGTAGTAGACTAAAGCAGCTGCTTTAAAAAATAAACATATAATCAAGCAATAAATCTTAAATCATGAATAAACGTGCCAAGTCTCTGATTTCTTTTACTTATTGCAGCAGCGCTAAGTGTCCGATGTCATAAACCACTTTATATAAGACAAATGTTGGAGAAAAAGGAAAGTTCATAATAAAGCTGTGGACTGTGGGTATGTAGAGATATGTAGAAATCCATCCACCAAGAGTGATCACCGCATGAGGGGGTCGCCCCCCGTGAGATTGCACTCACCACAATTCCAGTAATCACAAGCCTTTGAATAGTTATCTTTAAACTCTCCGTCTCCTTAGTTCAACCACCAGGTGGCGCAACACTCTGGGCTAGGAGGCAGGGCTGTATGTGATGGCAGGCGTGTGGAACACGCAACAATTATAATGATAGCCCTTACAGCGATGTTCCTCGACGCTCTGATGATCCGGCCGCCAATCCTCTTCCTCTCCTCTCTTCCCCTGCACAGGTAGGCTGCTTTAGCCTCAGGAGGTGCCTCATCAGAGGTACTTTAGAAACACAATGATCACAGTGACAAAAGGGCAAACTATCACCGGAGAAGAACCCTGCACACCGCACTTTGTTGTAGAGTATAGCAGATCTTGTCAAAGCAGTAGAAAAGTTTTTGGGAAAACTTCAGTCAGGAGTCATCAGTGCGAAGCCATATTCTGAGCAGCATGTTTTCTTAATACATTACATGTATTATAAATATGCAGGCATACATCTATTACCTGAAGCTGTGGTCTCAGACACTGACCTGTTGTGGCCACTATTTCGCCCACTTCATGTACCATGGAATCCACATCTTCATGGTGTATGGGGATTTCCCCTTCTTCAGGAGAGGTGGGGTTCCTGGTGTCCTCAGATGTCCCAAATCTTTTCTCCCCTATGTGAATACAAAAAAGGTATACTTAGCACACAGATATTTGAGGCTAGAAATAATAATATGAAACATTGCTTGGAAGTGTCAAATTGTCTGTTTTGGCAGAGTTCCAAGCTGAAGACATGATTTTTTCCCTTTCCAAAGCTGGAATACTTACCTGTTTTGTTAAAGTTTCACACCTGGAGAGACCCCTAGTATCTACTGGAGCACCTGCGTGGGACACCATAAAAAGGGTGTTCTGGTGTCCCACACTAGTGCTCCTGCGTCCAGATGTGTAAACAGCTGCTGAGTGTCCTCTCCTTACACTAAATTAAGTTTGCATTTCATTATATTATAAATACATCTAGACAACAATGTACTAAACTTATTTTCATAGAAATAGGCATGAAATAATGTAGCTAACCTGCATCTGCCAAAAACGTTGTATTAGTGGTTGAACAAACGATTTTTAATACGAACGATTACTGTGCCCACGAACCTCAAACTTGCCATTTTAAACTGTACAACAGTAAAGAAAAGCACATGTACCAGCAAGGAAGTACTTATAATAATAGGAACACACGACAAATACTTACTTTTTAGAAGCACTTTCCTGATCCTTTTGTACTGATCGTGCTCCCTCAATTTCAGGTCTGACCAGTGTTTCCTCAATTGCTCCTTGGATCATCATACCCCAAAATTCCTGTGCAGACTTCTCACAACTTTAATCATGATCTTGGCCTTTCTCACATTTGGGTTTGGGTAAGGTCTTGCTTCCCATCATAGTCGGCCCTCTTCAAGATGTCCACCATCTCCACCATCTCTACAGAGGACATATTTGAGGCCTTATATCTCGTCCTGGATCTGGACATTTCTTGCTTCGGTCTTTCCTCGTCCTCCTCGTTGCTGCTTTCTGCATGCACCTGCTCTGTCTCCGCCATATGCTCTCCCACTGCGCCGAATGAGAAGAGGCGGGAAATACACTAGAAAGAAGGTCAGGGGGCGGAGTTTCACGCATGCACAGTGTATATAAAGCATAACACGCATGCATCATACATACGATCTGTGAGCGGAGGACGGAGTAGCGTAAGCGCTGATCGTGCAAACGAAGGTACAATTTTAACTTGGGGCATCAGTGGTTAGTGGCCTATACTACTGCTTATAGATTGAGGCCTATATTGGGACAAGATTAGGAGAGTTTAGCCTGACATTAGGGTTTGTCTTGTGTTGTGTCTTGTAGAGAAAATGAATAAATTTACTGATCCGGACTTCCTGCCAAACTTTAAAGACAAGTACAGGGAGCTGCCATGTCTCTGGCAAGTCAAAAACAGTGACTACTCCAACAAGCTAAAGAGGAAGGCAGCGCTGGAGCAACTGTTGGAATTGGTGAAGCCTGTGTATCCCACGGCAGACATCAACGATTTGAAGATTGAAAATTGGTGGCCTGAGGAGCACATATAATAGGGAGCGCAAAAAGGTCCAGGATTGGCCTTATTGGGGCACTTCCTGGCTGCGTCTCCTGCATACACGGCGTTGGCCGGACGTGTGCGCAGGAGCGGAAGTGACGCCGTAGACGGCCAAAAGTGGTGGGTGGAACACAAACACACCCACACTTCCTGGCTATGGGACGGCGTGCGGTCCATCTGGCGCACCTGGCGGGTTTGGCTTTAGTATTACACAGGTTTTACAGTGCATACTTTTCGGCGGGAATTCTCCTCACACTCCCTCTCCCACCTATTTGCAGGGACTGCGATGCTGAGGTCAGACGCGGCAGGTGAGATATGAGAGAGATGGGTATTTGTGGTGATTGACTTTTAGGCCTTTATGGCCGATACCACGAGTTTGTCTCTTCATATATATTTTTATACTTTTATTTTGATATAGACCATTTTTGGGGGGAATTATACCCACGTCAATCCCTGTCCATAATATACCCAATAATTCTGTATGGGGGCTTTTTTAGCCTACCAGAGGATAGACATGTGACCAATATGAGTTACCAGGTGGAGCTAGTCCACGTAGATGAGTGTGACTTGTTCTGGTGGGTGTCGTTTGGGGGCGTAGGCACGTGGATACATATAGAGGCAATCGGAGGAGATGAGCCATTGACTGCTTAGGCTCTGAGGAAAAGGGTACGCCCTTGAAACGCCTCAGCGTGGGATGTCATCTGATCCCTCCCCAACATCAGGTCCGGGATGCAGGTGTCCAGAGACGCAGTCTCACCAATTGATAAGCCTCTTTTACACGCTCGTTTGTGAGTATAAATATTGTTGTTATAGCTTTTAACAAAATTTACCATTGGTAATGCACAAGGTCGATGCACCCTCCTTCTTTCTTTTTTTGTATAAGATCAGGAGCAGCAACAGATGACATTTATGTCCCCAGGCTGTGGTACTACCAGACTGCGTTTTTTGTCAGACCAGACGGAACCCAGCCCATCACTATCTACACTTCCTTCCACACTTCCTTCCACCTCGGATGATGCTTCAGAGGTCCTACCTGGGCCTTCCACCCAGGAAGAAGATGCGGAGGAGCCCAGCTTGAGCCAGGTATAGCATTGTTGAACATATTTCTTGTCAAAAATTGAATGATGTTAACTAGATGTTAATGATCACTAATTTCTGATTTAACAAAGTGGTTTACATATCAATAGACAGTAGTAGCCAAAAATGATTGGGACAAGAATGAAAAATGCTGGGGTCAGAATGAGTTTTATCTATTTGTTAACATTTAATTTGCAACAGTCATGAGCTCAAAATTGTGTATAATTGATAACCAAAAAACTAAAACTTTGTCCCATTTTCATACACAGCCAGGAGGAGGCCGTGGGGCCGTGGAAAGCAGCCTGACCGAATCCCAGGTTCCTCCCCTCCGCCTTCCAACAAAAAGGACAAGGAAGGCGAGGAACCTGGAGAAGTCAGCGACTACTTTGATTTGGCAGACTACTGCGGTCCTCACAACAACCCCTGGTGGCCCCGAGTCCTTTGGCTGTGTGACGGCCAGTAAACTGGAGGAGGGCCAACATTTCATATGTGAGGAGGTAATACTTGAGGCCCTAAACAAGAGGATGAGGGGCCAACTCACAAATAAAAGCCACGTGTGTGAGTTGAACCATACTCCTCCACCACCTCCAGCAACACCACCACCACCTCCAGCAACACCACCACCACCACAGCCACCCAACCCACCACAGCAGCCTGGAAGGAAGCGTGGAAGGAAGTGTTGAGAGTGATGGCCTGGGTTTGGTGTGGTCTGGCAAAAGACACAGGCTGTGGTAAGACTACAGCCTCGGGACATATATGTCATCTGCTGCTGCTCCCGATCTCTCTGAGTCCTGGACCGTATTGTGCTCCCTATTAGATGGACTCCTCAGATTACCAATTTGGCCTGTCAATTAACTGATGTCTGCCCTGGGGCACAAAGGCTTCACCAATTCCAACTGTTTGTCCAGCGTTGCCTTCCTCTTTATTTTTTTAGGACCCCTAATAAATTTTCAATTTTTTGTTTTGACAAATGTGTTTTACTTCAAAAAGGACAGTTTGTTTGTGAGTAGGCAGGTACATTTCACTATAAAAACTAAAAAAAATTTTTCTGGACATTGTGATAAAAATAAATAAATAAATAAATAAAAACAAAGATTATTCATGAGATCACGAGAAATACTAAAAAATCTGTTTGTCAGAACTCTGTGTGAATATCAGCAGCAAAGCAACTTCATTATTCTAGCATTTTAAAGAAGAGGAGAATGCGCTGCATTGAAAGATTTCCAAATTTGCAGCGTGACAAATGTGCTATCTCCATTACAAATGCTAGTTTTACAAGACCGAGCGCTTCCGTCTCGTACTTTATTCTGAGCATGTGTGGACTTTTGTGCGCGGACTTGTGTACACATGATTGGACTTTCCGACAACAAGTTTTGTTGTCGGAAAATTTGAGAACCTGCTCTCAAACATTTGTGTGCGAAAATTCCGACAGCAAATGTTCGATGGAACATACACATGGTCGGACTTTCCGACAACAAGCTCACATCGAACATTTCCCGTCGGAAAGTCCGATCGTGTGTACGTGGCATTAGTGTAGCTAAAAGACAGGCTTCATCCTCCCGCCGCCTTGTATACAATTTTTGGGCAATTTTTAGGCATTTTGCAAAGGCACCCCTAGAGAAACCTCAAGGCACACTGGATGAAAAAGGCAGGTGTAGACGACATGCACACTGGGTGTCTAGCCCCTGTACATCCAATCCCGGCATTTTCTTGCACCCAGGAGACATAGGTGCAGTGTCCAGCCAGCTGATTGGAGCCTGTCAAAGTCTATGACAGGCTGAAATATGCTGCAGCTGATGACTGTACCGAGAGGTACTCATGTTTGGGGACCTATGTATTCAGGTGTTGGGATTAGACACACAGTGTGCATGTGGCCTTAGATGTGCAAAAGCTCAGGGGTAATGTCCTCATTTGAGGTAGTGGAAATGGAAAAAAATCAGGTGCAGGAGAAATATGGCTACATAGCTGATAGACCTTAAATTAAAAACATCTGAAGTTGGAAAATGTGTCAGAAAGAAAAAAAAAACAATCATTGGTTATATTAGCGAAAGTTATGCTGGAAATATACTGTAGGGCAAGGACAGTATCACTTCATTTTCAGCTGCATTTTCAGCTTTCAGAGTGCCATGTCAAAAATGACTGTTCATTACTTTAATGAAATAAATTATTAGATGAAGCAATAATTGGCTTCTTGATAATTTGTTATGGAGTTTTGAAGCAGGAGTGATGTCATTAGGCTACTAGTCCATTATGTAGGATCTGGAGTGAAGCCTTGAGATGATGGAAGTCTGCAGCATACTATTCTCCTGAGTGCTGTGAAATTTTCTTTTTTTCTTTTTTTTTTTTTGGTTGTATGTATCCTGATATCATTATTTTAAAATTGCCACTCTGATAATTTACTTTTAAAATCATTATAAGTGCAAAGCAAAATGACCTCTTTGCTGCATGCAAGGGTGTGTGTAAATGGAGCTTGATTACATTCTATTGCGTAGAAAATGAAAAGTTCTACAGCCTAATTAAAAAACTTCTGAAATAATTTGATACAAACAATACTTTTTTTGTATAAATGTTATCTGACAAGCAGAGGGTTTCCCCCAAGGGTCCAGTGATTCCCTACAACCAGTCAATGACTCTGAACCTTACATTTCTGGTCCCAATGTTGTTAGGCTGCATTCTGAAAACGCTGTAAGAAGCGCACGTTTCTGGGTGCATTTTTGGAAATGCGCTAATAATGCAGCAAAATGCGTGTTGCGTTTGTGATGTCATTATTTTTTAATGACACTCCAAATGTGAGTAGCTGTCCCACGTTTTGCTGATTCTCAAAAAGCGTTTGCCACTGAGCTACTTAGACACGTTTGTCATGCTTAGGGGGGCCCATTTAAATGACTAACATGCCAAAAAATTCACTCAAAAAAGCAGGTGTAAATGGGGCCTCAGGCAGTAATAGCCAATGTAACTGTCCTGTCAGGCACAGAAGGGAACTTAACATTTTTTGAGTTTCTAACATTCAGGTAAATAACGTATGACAGCAAAACAATTATTTTGCTATAAGGTTACCAGATTTTCAATATGAAATCCAGCCACACTCTGCTGACTGCATTCACTTTTAACAACACCTACACATTTAGGGCATAAATACAAAATAAACACATTATAAATAAGAGCCACTACAATATGCATACATAGTTACTTGATGGTATCAAGAAGAAAAATGCATAGTGCCCTGCCCACCATACATCTGTGAGTATGGCCAATAATGAATGTTGCTTCATGGTGTATGGCTTGCAGCATGGGAGTACACACTACACACCGTACACCAGATCATCAGAGTGCAAGCAAGGCCTATTAAAAGAGTTTTTATTAGTTATGGGCATAAAGTAACAACATCACTGCTGACAATGATTCTATTCAGTGAAAGAAATAGATCACAAAAGGTCTCTGCAATATACCATATACGGAAAGAATGTATCACATAGACAATTGGAGTGTTATCAAATTGTTGAAGACATCTTTAATGTAAGACCTAATCACAAACTGTTTGCAGGAACGAGTACAAAATAATATAGCAAAACACATATAATTAGAGTATAATCAGTTGAGAGACTATTAAAATAAAACCAAAAGCATTGTTTACTGCCTCAAATATAGGGATTAGGGATGAGCTTCGAGTTCGAGTCGAACATCGCATGTTCAACTCGAACATCGCATGTTCGACCGTTCGTCGAATTTTGAACGTTATGGGCCGTTCGCGCCAAATTCGAGTGATGCGTCACGGCCCATAATTCATTGTGGCATCGCAGTGCATTGCTGGCTGATGATTGGCCAAGCATGCACTATGACCCACATGCTTGGCCAATCACAGCCAGTAGAAGGAGCTATGAGCCCCGAGCGCGTAGCCTGTACTATCCCTGCATCATCCCCAACACCAGCCTGGACGTTTGCCGTGCATCAGTGACATCATTTCCGCTTCCGCGCTCCAGAGTGGTCAGCGTGGAGCTTTCCATACACTGGATGCAGCGGTTAAGCCTGTGTACAGACTCCACACCCAGACGACTGAAGGAATGAAATCCGAGCCGGAAACAAGATAACAGCACATCCCAGGACACTTCCCATCTCAAAGAAACACCTCCACCCTGCGTACCAGTAAGTATAATTGTTACACTAACTTTTATTTTTGCATAAACAAGCTACCACAGTTGGCGCCTCCACACCCCTCCTTTTTTCAAAATTGGCCAATCACAGCACCTTCTGTACAGAGAGCCGTAATTGGGCAAAGCAAGGGTGGCTTTGGCCAATTATGGCTCAGGGGGTTTTGTACACGCCCCGTACTATATAAGGCCGCCTGCGTGGCGGCCTTGTGTAGTGTGTTGCAGCGGCGGCGGAGAAATAGACAGAGAGACAGTGTAATTTGATTTAAGTTAGATAGAGTAGGCAGGTGAGTCAGTTAGCTGCACTTACAGTGTATTGTGTATATATATATATATGCATCCTAGGTGTTGTATATATATATATATATATACACTGTATTCAGTTTAGCTAGATCCGTTCCTGTTATTCTCTTCCTACAGAAAGGCAGGCAGGTGTTTTTACAGTATTTAAAGCTACCTGAAGAAAATTGCTGGTGTTACTCTGATCCTATTAGTCCTATTAGCTACAGTATTTACAGTTAGTGTAGTGTATCCTCTGCACAGTGTGCACCTAAAGCTACCTGAAGAAAATTGGTGGTGTTCTTCTGATCCTATTAGTACAGCAGGCAGCTGCAGTATTTACAGTTAGTGTAGTGTGTCTTCTGCACAGTGTGCACCTAAAGCTACCTGAAGAAAATTGGTGGTGTTCTTCTGATCCTATTAGTACCGCAGGCAGCTGCAGTATTTACAGTTAGTGTAGTGCATCCTTTGCACAGTGTGCACCTAAAGCGACCTGAAGAAAATTGGTGGTGTTCTTCTGATCCTATTAGTACCTCAGGCAGCTGCAGTATTTACAGTTAGTGTAGTGCGTCCTCTGCACAGTGTGCACCTAAAGCTACCTGAAGAAAATTGGTGGTGTTCTTCTGATCCTATTAGTACTGCAGGCAGCTGCAGTATTTACAGTTAGTGTAATGCGTCCTCTGCACAGTGTGCACCTAAAGCTACCTGAAGAAAATTGGTGGTGTTCTTCTGATCCTATTAGTACCGCAGGCAGTTGCAGTATTTACAGTTAGTGTAGTGCGTCCTCTGCACAGTGTGCACCTAAAGCTACCTGAAGAAAATTGGTAGTGTTCTTCTGATCCTATTAGTACCCCAGGCGGCTGCAGTATTTACAGTTAGTGTAGTGCGTCCTCTGCACAGTGTGCACCTAAAGCTACCTGAAGAAAATTGGTGGTGTTCTTCTGATCCTATTAGTACCGCAGGCGGCTGCAGTATTTACAGTTAGTGTAGTGCGTCCTCTGCACAGTGTGCACCTAAAGCTACCTGAAGAAAATTGGTGGTGTTCTTCTGATCCTATTAGTACCGCAGGCAGCTGCAGTATTTACAGTTAGTGTAGTGCGTCCTCTGCACAGTGTGCACCTAAAGCTACCTGAAGGAAATTGGTGGTGTTCTTCTGATCCTATTAGTACCACAGGCAGCTGCAGTATTTACAGTTAGTGTAGTGCGTCCTCTGCACAGTGTGCACCTAAGCTACCTGAAGAAAATTGGTGGTGTTCTTCTGATCCTATTAGTACCACATTCAGTTGCAGTATTTACAGTTAGTGTAGTGCGTCCTCTGCACAGTGTGCACCTAAAGCTACCTGAAGAAAATTGGTGGTGTTCTTCTGATCCTATTAGTACCACAGGCAGCTGCAGTATTTCGTTAGTGTAGTGCGTCCTCTGCACAGTGTGCACCTAAAGCTACCTGAAGAAAATTTGTGGTGTTCTTCTGATCCTATTAGTACCGCAGGCGGCTGCAGTATTTACAGTTAGTGTAGTGCATCCTCTGCACAGTGTGCACCTAAAGCTACCTGAAGAAAATTGGTGGTGTTCTGATCCTATTAGTACCGCAGGCAGCTGCAGTATTTACAGTTAGTGTAGTGCGTCCTCTGCACAGTGTGCACCTAGCTACCTGAAGAAAATTGGTGATGTTCTTCTGATCCTATTAGTACTGCAGGCAGCTACAGTATTTACAGTTAGTGTACTGTGTCATCTGCACAGTGTGCACCTAAAGCTACCTGAAGAAAATTGGTGGTGTTCTTCTCATCCTATTAGTACTGCAGGCAGCTGCAGTATTTGCAGTTAGTGTACTGCATCCTCTGCACAGTGTGCACCTAAAGCTACCTGAAGAAAATTGGTGATGTTCTTCTGATCCTATTAGTACTGCAGGCAGCTACAGTATTTACAGTTAGTGTACTGTGTCCTCTGCACAGTGTGCACCTAAAGCTACCTGAAGAAAATTGGTGGTGTTCTTCTCATCCTATTAGTACTGCAGGCAGCTGCAGTATTTACAGTTAGTGTAGTGCGTCCTCTGCACAGTGTGCACCTAAAGCTACCTGAAGAAAATTGGTGGTGTTCTTCTGATCCTATTAGTACCGCAGGCAGTTGCAGTATTTACAGTTAGTGTAGTGCGTCCTCTGCACAGTGTGCACCTAAAGCTACCTGAAGAAAATTGGTAGTGTTCTTCTGATCCTATTAGTACCCCAGGCGGCTGCAGTATTTACAGTTAGTGTAGTGCGTCCTCTGCACAGTGTGCACCTAAAGCTACCTGAAGAAAATTGGTGGTGTTCTTCTGATCCTATTAGTACCGCAGGCAGCTGCAGTATTTACAGTTAGTGTAGTGCGTCCTCTGCACAGTGTGCACCTAAAGCTACCTGAAGAAAATTGGTGGTGTTCTTCTGATCCTATTAGTACCGCAGGCAGCTGCAGTATTTACAGTTAGTGTAGTGCGTCCTCTGCACAGTGTGCACCTAAAGCTACCTGAAGGAAATTGGTGGTGTTCTTCTGATCCTATTAGTACCACAGGCAGTTGCAGTATTTACAGTTAGTGTAGTGCGTCCTCTGCACAGTGTGCACCTAAAGCTACCTGAAGAAAATTGGTGGTGTTCTTCTGATCCTATTAGTACCGCAGGCAGCTGCAGTATTTACAGTTAGTGTAGTGCGTCCTCTGCACAGTGTGCACCTAAAGCTACCTGAAGAAAATTGGTGGTGTTCTTCTGATCCTATTAGTACCGCAGGCAGCTGCAGTATTTACAGTTAGTGTAGTGCGTCCTCTGCACAGTGTGCACCTAAGCTACCTGAAGAAAATTGGTGGTGTTCTTCTGATCCTATTAGTACCACATTCAGGTGCAGTATTTACAGTTAGTGTAGTGCGTCCTCTGCACAGTGTGCACCTAAAGCTACCTGAAGAAAATTGGTGGTGTTCTTCTGATCCTATTAGTACCACAGGCAGCTGCAGTATTTCGTTAGTGTAGTGCGTCCTCTGCACAGTGTGCACCTAAAGCTACCTGAAGAAAATTTGTGGTGTTCTTCTGATCCTATTAGTACCGCAGGCGGCTGCAGTATTTACAGTTAGTGTAGTGCGTCCTCTGCACAGTGTGCACCTAAAGCTACCTGAAGAAAATTGGTGGTGTTCTGATCCTATTAGTACCGCAGGCAGCTGCAGTATTTACAGTTAGTGTAGTGCGTCCTCTGCACAGTGTGCACCTAGCTACCTGAAGAAAATTGGTGATGTTCTTCTGATCCTATTAGTACTGCAGGCAGCTACAGTATTTACAGTTAGTGTACTGTGTCATCTGCACAGTGTGCACCTAAAGCTACCTGAAGAAAATTGGTGGTGTTCTTCTCATCCTATTAGTACTGCAGGCAGCTGCAGTATTTGCAGTTAGTGTACTGCATCCTCTGCACAGTGTGCACCTAAAGCTACCTGAAGAAAATTGGTGATGTTCTTCTGATCCTATTAGTACTGCAGGCAGCTACAGTATTTACAGTTAGTGTACTGTGTCCTCTGCACAGTGTGCACCTAAAGCTACCTGAAGAAAATTGGTGGTGTTCTTCCCATCCTATTAGTACTGCAGGCAGCTGCAGTATTTACAGTTAGTGTAGTGCGTCCTCTGCACAGTGTGCACCTAAAGCTACCTGAAGAAAATTGGTGGTGTTCTTCTGATCCTATTAGTACCACAGGCAGTTGCAGTATTTACAGTTAGTGTAGTGCGTCCTCTGCACAGTGTGCACCTAAAGCTACCTGAAGAAAATTGGTGGTGTTCTTCTGATCCTATTAGTACCGCAGGCAGCTGCAGTATTTACAGTTAGTGTAGTGCGTCCTCTGCACAGTGTGCACCTAAAGCTACCTGAAGAAAATTGGTGGTGTTCTTCTGATCCTATTAGTACCGCAGGCAGCTGCAGTATTTACAGTTAGTGCAGTGCGTCCTCTGCACAGTGTGCACCTAAAGTTACCTGAAGAAAATTGGTGGTGTTCTTCTGATCCTATTAGTACCACATTCAGTTGCAGTATTTACAGTTAGTGTAGTGCGTCCTCTGCACAGTGTGCACCTAAAGCTACCTGAAGAAAATTGGTGGTGTTCTTCTGATCCTATTAGTACCACAGGCAGCTGCAGTATTTCGTTAGTGTAGTGCGTCCTCTGCACAGTGTGCACCTAAAGCTACCTGAAGAAAATTTGTGGTGTTCTTCTGATCCTATTAGTACCGCAGGCGGCTGCAGTATTTACAGTTAGTGTAGTGTGTCCTCTGCACAGTGTGCACCTAAAGCTACCTGAAGAAAATTGGTGGTGTTCTGATCCTATTAGTACCGCAGGCAGCTGCAGTATTTACAGTTAGTGTAGTGCGTCCTCTGCACAATGTGCACCTAGCTACCTGAAGAAAATTGGTGATGTTCTTCTGATCCGATTAGTACTGCAGGCAGCTACAGTATTTACAGTTAGTGTACTGTGTCATCTGCACAGTGTGCACCTAAAGCTACCTGAAGAAAATTGGTGGTGTTCTTCTCATCCTATTAGTACTGCAGGCAGCTGCAGTATTTGCAGTTAGTGTACTGTGTCCTCTGCACAGTGTGCACCTAAAGCTACCTGAAGAAAATTGGTGGTGTTCTTCTCATCCTATTAGTACTGCAGGCAGCTGCAGTATTTACAGTTAGTGTACTGCGTCCTCTGCACAGTGTGCACCTAAAGGTACCTGAAGACAATTGCTGTTGTTCTGATCCTATTAATACCACAGGCAGGCAGCTACAGTATTTACAGTTAGTGTACTGTGTCCTCTGCACAGTGCGCACCTAAAGCTACCTGAAGAAAATTGGTGGCGTTCTTCTGATCCTATTAGTACCACAGGCAGGCAGCTGCAGTATTTACAGTTAGTGTACTGTGTCCTCTGCACAGAGTGCACCTAAAGCTACCTGAAGACAATTGGTGGTGTTCTTATGAGGCAGACAGTCACAAGCCAAGAAAAGCGGGCAAGCAGGCTCTGTGTCTAGAGGCAACAGTGCTGGTCAAGTGCTGGTCATGGAGACGGTGCATCCTCATCAGCACGTGGCCGTGGGACATGCTTGTCCTTTTTTTCGGCAGCTGGCCCTGTTGAGCCGCAACATGCGGAAGACTTGGTAGAGTGGATGACCAAGCCGTCCTCATCCTCCTCATCATCTCTCACCCAGGCTCAGGGGACTTTGTCTGGCAAAGCAGCTGCCAACGCGGCCTCTTCCCTCGGCTCAATGGCATCAGTCACTCCTTCCCTAGCCTCACCATGTCCTCCTGAGGAGTCCCCCGAACTGTTTGACCACAGTGTTGGGTACATGCTCCAGGAGGATGCCCAGTGTTTTGAAGGCTCGGATGATGGTACCCAGCTAGAGGAAGGCAGTAACGTGAGCCCAGAGAGAGGGGGTGCCCAAGAAGGACAGCAATCTGGCAGTCATGTTCCCCTAGCTGCAGCATGCTGCCAGCTTTGCTCCAGTGATAAGGAGGGAGGGGATGATGAGGTCACTGACTCCACGTGGGTGCCTGATAGGAGAGAGGAGGAGGAGGAGGCAGCACATCTCCAATGAGGCAGGATGCCCTCCAGGGGCCAGCTTAAGGGCAGCACACCGACTGCATCACACCGCAGAGCTCCGCATGTGCAGGGTGCTGCTGTCTCTGCGCGTTATTCCAAAAGTTCTTTGGTGTGCGCCTTTTTTGAGACGAGTGCATCAGATCCCACCGCTGCTATTTGCAACATATGTCTCAAGCGTATCTCGCGTGGTCAAAACATCACCCGCTTGGGCACCACGTGCTTGACCAGACATATGTCGACCTGCCATGCAGTTCGTTGGCAATCGTACTTAAAAGACCCACACCAAAGAGCAATGCGGCCTCTCCTTGCTCCTCATCAGCTGTGATCTCCAGCCCCACTATACCTTCAGTCCTCTCTGAAACCTGCACTGAGAGGAATGAAGGTGTAGAATTAGGTGTGTCACAGCCAAGTACTTGCGGGCAATCTGCTATCGGTACACCGACGTCAGATTGTACCAGGCAAATTTCCCTGCCCCAGCTACTGCAAGGCCGAAAGAAGTTCGCTCCCAGCCATCCACATGCCCAGCGGTTGAATGCTAGCTTGGCTAAATTGCTAGCACTTCAACTGCTGCCTTTTCAGTTGGTAGACTCTGCCCCTTTCCGTGAGTTTGTGGAATGTGCGGTTCCTCATTGGCAGGTTTCCAAACGTCACTTTTTCCCACGGAAGGCGATTCCAGTTCTCTACCGGCATGTGGAAGACAATGTCTTGGCCTCACAGAGCAGTCAGTGGTAAGGTGCATATTACCGCTGACTCATGGTCCAGCAGGCATGGACAGGGACGTTACCTATCTTTCACCGCGCACTGGGTGACTCTTCTGGCAGCTGGGAAGGATGCAGGACAAGGTGCAGTAGTGTTGGAGGTTGTTCCGCCACCACGCCTCCAAAATTCTACTAGTGGTGATTCTGCCACACCTCTCTCCTCCACCCCCTCCTCTTCTTTCTCCAATTGCCTCTTCCTGTGCTGATTTGTCCTCGGAACCAGCGGTGCTCCGTAGGTGTTTAAGGGGCTACACAGGCACGCAGGCAAAAAGATGCCATGCGGTGCTTGAGCTGGTGTGATTGGGAGACAGGAGCCACACTTGGGCAGCAGCTTAGGCCAGGTATGGTGGTTTGCGACAATGGCACCAACCTCCTCTCTGCCCTCCGACAGGGACAACTGACCCATGTGCCCTGTTTGGCTCACGTCCTTAACTTGGTGGTGCAGCGGTTCTTGGGCAGGTACCCGGTCTTACAGGATGTCCTGAGGCAGGCCGGGAAAGTCTGTGTGCATTTCCGCAGGTCATATAGTGCCAGTGCTCGGCTGACCTCCAAAAGGAATTTAACCCGCCCAAGAACCGCCTAATCTGTGACATGCCCACCAGGTGGAACTCAACATTGGCCATGCTGCAGCGGCTGCACACGCAGCTGAGGGCCATCAATGAGTACCTGTCAGGGGACCTTGGTTGTTTTTCCCCATGCCAGTGGGCTATGATCAGGGATGCATGCACTGTCCTGTCACCATTTTAGGAGGCCACGAGGATGGTGAGCAGTGACAGTGCATGCATCAGTGACACTATCCCTCTTGTCCACCTGTTGGAGCACACGCTACATGGAATAATGGACAGAGCACTTGAGGCAGAACAGAGGGAGGAAGAGGAGGACTTCCTTACCTCTCCAGGCCCCCTTTATGCAGACAGTGTTCCTGCGTACCCACCGATCACACAGGAAGAGGACAAGTAGGAGGATTGTGTCAGCATGGAGGTGGAGCCTGGTACTCTGCATCAGCAGCAGTCTTCAAGGGATCATTTACAGTCCGAAGAAACCCATGGACTTGTACGTGGCTGGGAGGCGGTGGCTGCGGATCATGTCGTCCTTAGTGACCCAGAGGACTCTGGACCGAATGCCTCAGCAAACCTACGCTGCATGGCCTCCCTGATCCTGCAAAGCCTGTGGAAGTATCCTCGTATTCGTGGTATCAAGGGGAGGGATGATTACTGGCTGGCAACCCTCCTTGATCCACGTCAGAAGGGTAAGGTTGCGGACCTTATCTTGCCGTTGCAGAGGGAAGAGGATGAAACATCTTCGGGAGGCCTTGCAGAAAGGTTTGTGCGACACGTTTTCAGAGCCTGGGAGGTTACAATTTCCTGGTCCTCCTGGACAACGTGTTGCTGAGGCTGCGGTCAGTCACAGAAGGAGCGGTGGAGAAGGTGGCCGTCTGACGGATGTGTTCAGACAATTTTTTAGTCCGCAGCCCCAAGGTCTGATCGGTTCCAGCAACCATCGCCAGCATCTGATTCACATGGTGCAGGATTACCTAGGGGCAAGATCAGACTTGGACACCTTTCCCACTGAAATCCTCTGGGTTACTGGGTCTTGAGGATGGATCACTGGCCAGAGCTTGCACAGTATGCAATTGAGCTACTGGCCTGTCCTGCATCCAGAGTTCTTTCGGAACGCACATTCAGTGCTGCTGGAGGCTTTGTAACCGATCACAGGGTGCGCCTGTCCACCGAATCGGTCGATCGGCTGACCTTCATAAAAATGAATCAGTCTTGGATCACCAGCTACCAAGCACCTGATGTTTATGTAACCGATTGATTTTTTTTAATGTGAGATCCCTTTAAGACTGCCTATGCTGATGCTGAGTGACTATCCTGTTATGCTGAGTCACAATCCTCTTCCTCCTCAATTTTCATGCTGATAGCTTGTAAGAACATTTTTGTTTCTGGGCATCGCCACCAGTGGCCAAGGCCCAATTTTTCTGTCCCTGTTTAACAGGGGCGTGTAATTACAATTTTGATGCAATACTTTGCAGCAGGGCTCATTCTTGCGCTCCAACTAGAGTATCTGTGAGGGGTTGCAGTGTTGTGGCACCAGTGCCCAAGGTCCAATTTTTCACCCCCTGTTTAACAGCGGCATATAATTACAATTTTTGATGCAATACTTTGCAGCAGGGCTCATTCCTGTGCTCCAACTATAGCATCTGTGAGGGGTTGCAGTGTTGTGGCAATTTTTCTGCCCCTGTTTAAAAGGGGCATGTAATTACAATTTTTGATGCAATACTTTGCAGCAGGGCTCATTCCTGCGCTCCAACTAGAGTATCTGTGAGGGGTTGCAGTGTTGTGGCACCAGCACCAGTGCCCAAGGCCCAATTTTTCAGCCCCTGTTTAAAAGGGGCCTATAATTACAATTTTTGATGCAATACTTTGAAGCAGGGATCATTCCTGCGCTCCAACTAGAGTATCTGTGAGGGGTTGCAGCGTTGTGGCACCAGCACCAGTGCCCAAGGCCCAATTTTTCAGCCCCTGTTTAATAGGGGCCTATAATTACAATTTTTGATGCAATACTTTGCAGCAGGGCTCATTCCTGCACTCCAACTATAGCATCTGTGAGGGGTTGCAGTGTTGTGGCAATTTTTCTGCCCCTGTTTAACAGGGGAGTGTAATTACAATTTTTGATGCAATACTTTGAAGCAGGGTTCATTCCTGCGCTCCAGCTAGAGTATCTATGAGGGGTTGCAGCGTTGTGGCACCAGCACCAGTGCCCAAGGCCCAATTTTTCAGCCCCTGTTTAACAGGGACATGTAATTACAATTCTTGATCTAATATTTCACAGCAGGACCCATTCCTGCGCCCACCAAGAGTAACTGTGAGGGCATACAGTGTTGTGGCAACACCACCACCACCACCAAAGGCCCAATATTTCTGCCCCTGTTCAACAGGTGCATGTAAATACAATTCTTGATATAATATTTCACAGTAGGGCCCATTCCAGCGCCCCCCAAGAGTAACTGTGAGGACTTACAGTGTTGTGGCACCAGCGCCACCACCACCAAAGGCCCAATTTTTCTACCACTGTTCAACAATGGCATGTAATTACAATTCTTGATCTAATATTTCACAGCAGGGCCTGTTCCTGCGCCCACCAAGAGTAACTGTGAGGGCTTACAGTGCTGTGGCAACACCAACACCTAAGGCCCCAATTTTTGCAGAGTATATAGGGCAGGCCCCTACTTTCAAACATCCAACTTACAAATGACTCCTACTTGCAAACGGAAGGAGGCAACAGGAAGTGAGATGAAATCTACCCCTAGGAAGGGAAATTCTCTTCTGTAAGAGTTAATATGGGAAAAATGTGTCTCCTCTTCACTAATGCTTTATCACCAATCCTTGTTTCACTAAAAACCCCAAATTTAAAAAAAACATTTGTCATTGGGACAGAAAGTGAGGTGAAATCTTCTGAAGAGGTGCACAGACAGCAAAACAAATGTTACAGGGGTGATAACCTCTCCATATGTTTTCCAAAAAGCTTAAAAATAGATTTTTTGGCTGGAGCTACACTTTAAAAATGTACCAGTTCAAAATTACAAACAAATTCTACTTAACAACAAACCTACAGTCCCTGTCTTGTTTGCACTGCCTGTATACTGCTGTTCAGAGTATATAGGGCCTGGGGGCCCCACACCTTTCCTTTTTTTAATTTGGGTGCAGGGTTCCCCTTAATATCCATACAAGATCCAAAGGGCCTGGTAATGGACTGGGGGTGGGGGTGGGGGGGGGGGTACCCATGCCGTTTGTCTCACTGATTTTCATCCATATTGCCGGGACCCGACATTACATTAAAGCCGCAAGAAGTTTTAAATGACTTTTATTCCTTTACAAATGTCATTTTGTGCAAGGACTGTTCTACGCACGGGAAACACTTTACAGGCATACTATAGACACCCCCCAGGTACGATATTTAAAGGAATATTTCTTTTTTTTCTCACTTTAAGCATCATTAAAACCACTGCTCCCAAAAAAACGTCCGTTTTTAAAAGTTTTTTTTGCATTGATACATGTCACCTGGGGCAGGACCCGGGTCCCCAAACCCTTTTTAGGACAATAACTTGCATATTATCTTTTAAAATTAGCACTTTTGATTTTGAACGTTCGAGTCCCATAGACTTTAACTGGGTTCTAAAGTTCGCACGAACTTTCGCTCCGTTCGCAGGTTCTGGTGCGCACCGGGGGTCGTTCGGCTCATCCCTAATAGGGATATTTGGAACTAAGTAGTACCCTTAGAAATAACAAATCACAATGAGTTTATGGCACTGCAGCTTGAGTACATCGGATCTAGCTACTGTTTCAAATCAAGGAGGAGCTGCATCTAATGGACAACAAGTAGAAATTTGCTCCTATTATGCACTAAATTTATTAAAACATTTTTGGACAATCTCTGTGCGTTAGATGCAGCTGGTGTATACCAGTGAAACCATGCAGGCACCTGAAGCACTATGGTGGTCCCCTCTTTCTGGAGTTCTATGGTCTTATAAGTATACAAACCCTCCATCGCTGCAAGGATCTTGTTAAATATACATTTTGGCAACACAAGATGATTAACCATTGATGCCTTTGTGCATTAATTTGCTTGAATTTTCATGACAACCTGTACCTGAGAACTTGTGCATTTTTCATTCTTATACAGTATCTCAAAAAAGTGAGTACACCCCTCACATTTTTGTAAATATTTTATTAAATCTTTTCATGTGACAACACTGAAGAAATGACACTTTGCTACAATGTAAAGTAGTGGTTGTACAGCTTGTATAACAGTGCAAATTTGCTGTCCCCTCAAAATAACTCAACACACAGCCATTAATGTCTAAACCGCTGGCAACAAAAGTGAATACACCCCTAAGTGAAAATGTCCAAATTGTGCCCAATTAGCCATTTTCCCTCCCTGTTGTCATGTGATTCGTTAGTATCACCAGGTCTCAGGTGTGAATGGGGAGCAGGTATGTTAAATTTGGTGTTATCGCTCTCATTCTCTCATACCGGTCACTGGAAGTTCAACATGGCACCTCATGGCAAAGACCTCTCTGAGGATCTGAAAAAAAGAAATGTTGCTCTACATAAAGATGGCCTAGACTATAAGAAGATTGCCAAGACCCTGAAACTGAGCTGCAGCATGGTGGCCAAGACCATACAGCTATTTAACAGGACAGGTTCCACTCAGAACAGGCCTCGCCATGGTCGACCAAAGAAGTGTACGTGTTCAGCGTCAAATCCAGAGGTTGTCTTTGGGAATTAGATGTATGAGTGTTGCCAACTTTGCTGCAGAGGTTGAAGGGGTGGGGGGTCAGCCTGTCAGTGCTCAGACCATACGTCGCACATGGCATCAAATTGGTCTGCATGGCTGTCGTCCCAGAAGGAAGCCTCTTCCAAAGATGATGCACAAGAAAGCCTGCTAACAGTTTGCTGAAGACAAGCAGACTAAGGACCTGGATTACTGGAACCATGTCCTGTGGTCTGATGAGACCAAGACAAACTTATTTGGTTCAGATGGTGTCAAGCGTGTGTGGCGGCAACCAGGTGAGGAGTACAAAGACAAGTGTGTCTTGCCTACAGTCAAGCATGGTGGTGGGAATATCATGTCTGGGGTTGCATGAGTGCTGCCTGCACTGGGGAGATACAGTTCATTGAGGGAACCATGAATGCCAACATGTACTGTGACATACTGAAGCAGAGCATGATCCCCTCCCTATGGAGACTGGGCCTCAGGGCAATATTCCAATATAAAGACCCCAAACACACCTCCAAGATGACCGTTGCCTTGCTAAAGAAGCTGAAGGTAAAGGTGATGGACTGGCCAAGCATGTCTGCAGACCTAAACCCTATTAAGCATCTGTGGGGCTTCCTCAAACAGAAGGTGGAGGAGTGCAAGGTCTCTAACATCCACCAGCTCTGTGATGTCATCATGGAGAAGTGGAAGAGGACTCCAGTGGCAACCTGTGAAGCTCTGGTGAACTCCATGCCCAAGAGGATTAAGGCAGTGCTGGAAAATAATGGTGGCCACAAAAAATATTGACACTTTGGGCCCAATTTGGACATTTTTACTTAGGGGTGTACTCACTTTTGTTGCCAGTGGTTTAGACATTAATGGCTGTGTGTTGAGTTATTTTGAGGGGACAGCAAATTTACACCGTTATACAAGTTGTACACTCACTATTTTACATTGTAGCAAAGTGTAATTTCTTCAGTGTTGTCACATGAAAAGATGTAATAAAATATTTACAAAAATGTGAGCTTATGGACATTTGATCACTCTTGGTCTACATGATTGAAATCTTCCTCAAGTGAGAAAGCATACCTTTGCAATGTCAGGATGCTCTTTGTCATTACTATTATAATATAATTATCTCTATATGGGCACCACTAAGAGATCATTTCATCAATGAACTTCTAAACAGTAACTTATCCAAGAGCTATGGTGGCCTGAATGCTATTGGCTGGTTAGCCCTCATAGTGATATGTGACAAGTGATATCTGACAAATATTATAGGATTATATATATATATACACTGACCTGTTATGGATTATTGCCTCCTCTTTTCATATAAATTGAGTAAATAAAATATAGTATTTTATATATAAGTTTGACCACCCTGATGCACTCTACATACGTATACATTTTGATTACACATATAGGGGATTTTGCAGTCATAGCCGGGATTTTTATTTTTGTGCAGTTAAGTAATCTTTATTGTACCGATGACTCCCCCACTATTTTATTATATGTGGATATGTATTCATTGAGGTCCCGGAGTATTTTATCTGTTGACTTGTGACCCATATCAGCCTCCCACAAAATATTTCTAATAAAGCTTATATTCATTCCGTGGGGTCAAGGCGCATGATTGAAAGGTCCACCCCTTCCATTTATAGACTGTTTTTCATTCATGGATGCTAAAGAAGGAGCTGGTGGAAAGGGCAGGCATAGTCGGGTACCTTTAATGAGTCCTCAGTTCTCTTAACATTTGATTAAAGCTTTACCAGAATCCTACTTTAACAAAGATGTAACAAAAACAAAGTTAAGTGAAGAACAAACAGATTATTTTATTATAATTTTTTTTTACCATCACCTCAGATTAGTCAAAGGTATAATGTACAGAATATTGTATAATTGGAATGTTCGCCTCTTATGCCTCGTACACACGATCGGACATTCCGACAACAGAATCCATGTTTTTTTGCGACGGATGTTGGCTCAAACTTGTCTTGCATACACATGGACACACAAAGTTGGTCGGAAATTTCGAACGTCAAGAACGCGGTGACGTACAACACGTACGACGGCACTAGAAAGAGGAAGTTCAATACCATGTGCGCCACCCTTTGGGCTCCTTCCGCTAATCTCGTATTAGTAGAAGTTTGGTGACAGAGGATTCGCGCTTTTCAGCCTCCTGCTTTTCCAATCATTACTGCTCTTCGGTTTGTGCTTGTGGGTTCGTATTTCTATTACGTATTTGATTTTTAGTGCGTTCTTGTCCGCTCGTTTCTGATATTCAGCTCCGGCCTTTCTGTTTTTCAGTGCTTTCTGTTAGTTCATTCTGACCAGCCGACCGTTTTGAAGCCATGAGAACCCTCACCCCGGACTAGAGGGTTTATAACTACCATCTGGCCAGAGCCAGAAGAGTGGTGGAGAACGTTTTCAGGATAATGGCCAGCCGGTTACGCCTATTCCTTACGCCAATCAACATGGAGGAATATAAACGTAACCAGATAATCCTTGCATGCTGCATTCTACACAACTATTTAAGGAGAAATTCAATGAACTATGTTGCCTCAGTTGTGCCTGAGGCCGGACTTCAAGAAAAAACCCTGAGGGCGCTTGAAGCTGGTCGTTCTGGCTTGCCCCCCCAAAGTGCCCCCGAAGTTAGACAGAAGTATGTTGAGTACTTTGCGGGTAGGGGGGCCATTGATATGCCAGAAACGGTTTAAGAAACATTTCATCAACAATTTTTGAACTTAAACTGAAAGAAGATTTCCTTTGATTTACTGCCTGGGTTTCTTTTAGCTGTCTCCTAGGTTCTCAATGGGCTTTTCTTTTTGGACATTTTCTTCAATAGTGCAAATGTAATTTATTTGATACATGAGGTGACAATCTCTTCTTTAGGGAACTATTATTATGTTGTGAGTCTGCTACACACACCTTGTTTTTGTTGTTAATGTATGTAATTCATTACTGACAAAAATATTCATAATTTTCAGCACCATGAATGAATTTTGTGGAGTCATGAAAATGGCGTGCTTGTGGCAAATTAGAAAGCACTGTGGGAGTTATTTACTAAAGGCAAATCCACTTTGCACTCCAACACTTAAGAGTGCACATGAAACTGCACTGGAACTGCACTTGTAGTGCAAAGTGGATTTGCCTTTAGTAAATAACACCAACTTACTACAAAAATTGCTACTGAACATTGAAAGAAGAAGCCACACATTGTTGAGTAGAAAACATTTTACTCAAAGCACATTCACATGTGTGTTAGAAAAGGGTTTTTGAACAAACCAACATCTTTGATGTATATATTTTTTTCACATTGTAAATAGGCATGTTTCAAAGCATAACATACACAACTCCGGAACTTACAAAGTTCAACTTTGATAAAATGAAGGCAATATCAGACATTAGTATGTCCAAAATATGTTGCTATTGCCTTCATCAGATGGGGTGATGACACCCCTGTAAAAGCCAAATTTTGAAGATGCACACAAATTGGGATTCAAATTGGAGATTTCCCTCCTGATCCCATGCCTAATGTCAACATGTGTTAGCTCCCATCATGGGGGATGAATGGACATGTTTTGGGGGTGCAAACCCTTCCTCTCACTTAATTGAGTTGGGAGGAAGGGGTTGCACCCACAAATGCGTACATTAATATCCCCTGATAGCAGATAGCACACGTTGACACACTGTGCATCTTCAAAATTTGGCTTTTCAAATACTTTACAATTTTTTTAAAATTCAAAAATACACAAGAAAACGGTACAATTTTGTTGTTTTTTATATTCTGCCTAAAACATCAATGATGTTCTTCATATTTTTTGAGCATCATTTATGTTTTCCTTTATATTTTCTAAATCACGATTGCACCCCATTATCTCCCCGATGAGGATCTGGGCACTTCACTGTTGAAATGAGATTCTTCTTCCACAACATCCACATCACCCAAAAGAAAAAAACACACCATGTATTATAAATATTCAGGCATAGATCTCTTACCTGAAGCTGTGGTGTGAGACACTTACCTGTTGTGGTGACAATTTCATCCACTTCATAAACCTCTCCTTCCTCCACAGTATTTTCTCCCCTATGTGAATAAAAAAATAGGTATACTTAGCACACAGATATTGGAGGGCAGATATAGGAATATGAAACATTGCTTGGAAGTGTCAAACAATTGTCTGTTTTGGCAGAGTTCCAAGCTGAAGAACATTTTATTTCCTTTCTAAAGCTGGAATACTTCCCTTTTTTGTTAAAGTATCACACATGGAGACACTCCTATAGTATCCACTGGAGCACCTGTGTGGGACACCCTAAAAAGTTTGTTCTGGTGTCCCACACTAGTGCTCCTGTGTCCAGATGTGTAAACAGCTGCTGAGTGTCCTCTCCTTACACAGAATCAAGTTTACATTTCATTGTGGTTACAAACCCATCTAGACAATAAACTTATTTTAATACAAATAGGCATGAACAAATGTAGTTAACCTGTGTCTGCCAAAAACATCTTAAAATGGGCGAACGAACGATGTTTCCTATGACCGATTACTGTGCCCGTGAACATGAAAGTAACCATTTTAAAATGTACAACAGTAAAGAAAAGCACATGAGCAGCAGCACGAATGTTAAGAAGAAGAATAGGAACAAACGACAAAATACTTACTTTTTTGCAGCACTCTCTTGATTCTTCTGTACTGATCCTGCTCTCTCAATTTGAGGTCTGACCATCGTTTCCTCAGTTGATCCTTGGATTGCCATACCCCAAAATTCCTGTACAGACTCTTCATAACTTTAGGCATGATCTTGGCCTTTCTCACATTTGGGTTTGGGTAAGGTCCATGCTTCCTGTCATAGTCAGCCCTCTTCAAGATGTCCACCATCTCTCCAAAAAGGACATATTTGAGGCCTTCAATCTACTCCAGGATCGCGAGGTTCGGGGCTCCGGCCTTTTGTCGTTGCTGCTCTCCTCTACGTGCACCTGTTGTCTCTCCGCCATGTGCTCTCCCACTGTGCTGAAAGAGAAGGGGTGGGAAATGGACTAAAAAGAATGTCAGGGGTGGGCGGAGTTTCACGCATGTGCAGTGTATATAAAGCATAACACGCGTGCGTCGTACGTACAATCTGTGAGCGGAGGAGTAACTGAAGCGACGATCGTTATAAGGAAGGTACAATTTTAAGTTGGTGCATCAGTGGCCTATACTGCTTATAGATTGAGGCCTATATTGGGTCAAAATTAGGAGAGTTTCGCATGAAATTAGGGTTTGTCTAGTGTTGTGTCTTGCAGAGAAAATGGATCTATTCAACGGTGAGGACTTTATCCCCATATT
Source organism: Lithobates septentrionalis (assembly GCA_037952835.1). Taxonomy (NCBI): domain Eukaryota; kingdom Metazoa; phylum Chordata; class Amphibia; order Anura; family Ranidae; genus Lithobates; species Lithobates septentrionalis. Next base: position 2,463,102 of record JBBDGP010001342.1, read on the forward strand.
CATTGATATGTACAGGGAGCTGCCCTGTCTGTGGCAGGTAAACCATCCGTTTTAAAACAATAAACCAAAGAGGAAGGCAGCGCTGGGTCAATTGCTGGAATTTGTGAAGCTGGTGATCCCCACGGCAGACATCCCCTATTTGATCTCTTGTAGTCCTGCACCGGATTGTGCTCACTATTATATGGACTCCTCAGGCCCCTGTGAATAAATAAAATGGTTAGGTTACAGTCCTGTTTACACCTTGCTTTTGCTTTACTTTGCTTCGGCTTTGCCTCAAAAATAATACCCCATGTCCCTTTAGTGGTGCTTCAAAGCATTTTAAAAACCTCTATAGAAGTCTATGACAAAGCCCGCTTGAAGCACCTGCAGCTTTTGAATGGCTTTAATTTAGCTTTAGCTTCGATTTGTTTTGGAGGTATTGCAGGTGTAAGATATCAACACACACAAACAGGGCATCTGCCAAGCTTCATTAAAGCTTCAAAGAAGCACCACTGAAGCACCGCTGAAGCATCATCGAAGCACCAAGGAAAAAGCATCACAGAAGCCCCACCGAAGCATCACAAAAGCATCAGAAAGCAGGTTGAAGCAGTAGGTGCTTTAATGTGTGTTGAAATGTCATAAGGTTTTAACTAAATGATATATTGTAATAAAGTATCTTTTACGCAATTTATATGTTTTGATTGGCTGCCACCCTAGGGGCTCATTTACACTTGCTTCGACTTCAACAAATATTAAAGCGCCTACAGCTTCAACATGCTTTTTTAAAGTGTTTTTGATGCTTCGGTGGTGCTTCGCTGATGCTTCGGTCGTGCTTCGCTGATGCTTCGGTGATGCTTTTTTGAAAATTTAAGGAAGCTTGTCAGATGCCCTGTGTGTGTGTGTTGATATCTCATACCTGCAATTACTCCAAAACAAACAAAGTAAAGCTGAATAAAAGCCTCTCAAAAGCTGCAGGTGCTTCAAGCGAGCTTTGTCATAGACTTCTATGGAAGCTTCGAGGATGCTTTGGAGCACCACTAAAACGGAAAATTGAATACTTACCTTTCCGTAATTTTCCTTTCCTGGTGCCTACCCATGGCAGCATACCAATGGTTGGTTGCTCCGCCCCCGACCAACCCACAGGACCACTTTAACTCTATAAATAAAAGAGTTGTTCCTCCCCATCGTCATTCTTGTAACTAGATCTCAGAAAACTAAAGATTATTGAAGGGATGGTGTATGCTGCCATGGGTAGGCACCAGGAAAGGAAAATTACGGAAAGGTAAGTATTCAATTTTCCGTTTTCCTGGTGCCTCCATGGCAGCATACCAATGGTAAATAACTCGCTTACAGGGAGGGTACTGCAATAAGAAATTTAATGAAAAACTACAGCCTTGACATCTGTAAGGTTCTTTCCCCAAATTCCCGGGAAGTAAGAACCGCTGGGTCTACACTATAGTGAGACATGAAAGTGTTGAATGACGACCAATTAGCTGCTCGGCAAATTGTCTCAGGGGAGACCCGCGCCAATGCTGCCCAAGAAGAGGCCATTCCCCGAGTGGAATGCGCGCTGACCGCATCTGGAACTGCCAGACCACTAGCCCGATAGGCCCTTTGGATTAATGTTACGATCCAGCTTGCCAAGGTCATCTTGGATGCTGCCATTCCCTTTCTGGTGCCTTTTGGGATGACAAACAGTCTTTGATCTTTGCGAAACTGTTGTGTTGAGTTTAAATAGTGTCTCAGGGATCTGGCTACATCTAGCTCATGTAATCTTGAAGACTCTGGATCTTCTCCAAATGCTGGGAGAACCCATTCCTGATTAAGATGATAGAGAGAAGGTACCTTAGGAATGAATTCATGGATGGGTTGCAAAACCACCCTGTCTGGGAAGAAGGTGATGTAAGGTTCCCGTGATCCTAGAGCTTGGATTTCCGATACTCTGCGAGCCGAGGTGATGGCAATCAAGAATACTGCTTTTAAGGAAATGTCCTCTAGGGTGCAATCTTCTGTGGGAGCAAAGGGAGGATTTAAAAGGACATCCAGCACAATCATCAAGTCCCATTTGGGGTATAATGCTTTCCTGGGAGGTCGCAATCTCAGGACTGCCTTCAAAAAGCGTTCGACCAGAGGGTTCAAAGCCCATCGTGTATCTGTCAGGGCTGAGAGAGCCGAGACCTGGACCTTAAGAGTGTTTAGACCTAAACCTAGATCCAAGCCATTCTGTAGGAAGAGAAGCACATTCTGGACCCCAGGGTCCAGGGGATCGAAATGATTAAGCTCTGCCAGTTCTGTAAATTTTCTCCATATTCTGTAATAGGTGGAATTAGTGGAAGACTTCCTTGCTTGTAGAAGTGTTTGAATAACATTATGTGAGCACCCTAAATCATCCAGCCTTTTCCGCTCAATTTCCAGACTCTCAAGTCTAGGATTTCCGGATGCGGGTGAGAGAAGTCGTTTTGAGACAGAAGGTCGTTCAGGTGTGGAAGAGGAAGCGGTCTGCATACAGCCAAGTTGACTAAGAGTGTGAACCACGGTCTCTTGGGCCAGTATGGGATTACTGCCAAGACTGTGACTTTCTCCGTCGTCAGGCGCTGAAGAAACCTCAATATCAGAGGAGTCGGAGGAAATGCGTATCCTTTCTGAAAATTCCAAGGCTGGGCTAGAGCGTCTACTCCTGCTGACCCTGGGGACGGAAACCTTGAGAAGAACAGAGGCATCTTCGTGTTGAGTGGAGAGGCAAATAGGTCGATTTGGGGGGTGCCCCATTGTTGGCACATCCAGTTGAAAACCTTGGGATTCAGGGACCACTCGTTGTTGTTGATGAATGATCTTGACAGATGGTCGGCTAACTGGTTCTCGGACCCTGGGATGTATGAGGCCCGCAGGTTGATTAAGTTCCTCTCGGCCCAGGTCAGAATGGGCGTCACTTCGCTGAGTAGAGACCTGCTGTGTGTTTCCCCCTGGTTCTGGACATAGGCCACTGCCGCCTTGTTGTCCATATGTAGGAGTATGGATTTTCCTCTGAGGTAGGTGGCTAAATGTAAGATTGCCATCCATGCTGCCCTTAGTTCCAGTATGTTCGATACTACCGCCTCCAAATTGAACTGCCATCTCCCTTGGACTAGTTGACCTTGGAAGTGCGCACCCCAGCCCAACTGACTTGCATCTCACGTAAGAATGGTTCATGAGATGGGCCCTAGGGAACAGTGAATCTGCAGGTTGGATGGTCTCGTCCACCACCAGAGACTGGACTTCATTATGGATGTGACTAATATCCTCTGATCCAGGCAATTCTTCCTCCACTGTGCCAGAAAGCCCAGTTGGAATCCCCGCAGATGCCACCTGGCCCACTTCACCATGGGTATACAAGAGGAAAGGGAGCCCAGGAGACTCAGACAGTCTGATGCCAACATGGAATGGCTTGCCAATACTCTCTTTACCTTCCTTATCAGGACAGGAATCTTTTCTAGGGGAAGTGAAACTGCCCTCTCTGGAGTGTTTCAAAAGTGCTCCTAGATATGTCATCTTTTGTGTAGGTGTGAGCTGGCTTTTCGAGTAATTGATTAACCACCCGAACTTGCTCAGGGTGTCTAGGACCAGCCGTACATGCATTTCTAGGCTCCTTTTGTGCTGGGATAGAATGAGAATGTCGTCCAAGTAGTGAAGCACTCGAATCCCTTTTTCTCGAAGAGGAGCCAGGATTGCCACTAGCACCTTGGTAAAGGTTCTGGGAGCTGTTGAGATCCCGAACGGCAGGCATTGAAACTGTAGCTGTAAATCGCCTACTTTGAAACGTAGGAAAGGTTGAAACTGCTGCAGGATAGGTATATTGAGATATGCGTCTTGAAGGTCTATAGAGACCATCCAATCCCCTGGCTGTACTGATAGGATCACTGTATTTAAGGATTCCATTTTGAAATGCTCTGTACGGATGTATCTTTTTAACTTCTTCAGGTCCAACAAGGGCCTCCAGCCGCCAGATTTTTTGGGGACCAAAAAGACTGGGGAATAGAACCCTGAGTGTTTTTCCAAGTCCGGAACTGGAACTACTGCTTGCTGCCAGATAAGAATTTGTACATACTGAAGAAGGACCTCTTTCTTCTCTTTGGAGGTTGGTATCTTCGTTGGCTGGAATGAAAAGGGTGGGGGCCGTTTTCTGAGTGTCCAGAAATGCCCCTGAATGACAGTGGAGACTGCCCATTGATCTGTACAATTCTCCACCCAAACCTGGGCGAACGCCCTGAGTCGAGCTCCTACTGGAGCGGTTTGGGTGGATAGGGAGTAAAAAAGACTTCTGGCCCTCAACCGTGGATGTTGAGGTTTTTGGCTTCCCCGCCTTCAAGAAAGTTGCCTGCGAGCCCTTCCAGCCTCTTCTGTACTCCCTGCCCGGGCGGTACGTTCTGGAGTCTCTTGCTCTCTGCTGACCAGCTGGACGTGACACAAATCTTTTCCTCCTGCTTCTGTCCTGGGGAATTAGACCACTTTTCCCTCCTGTGACTCTGGTAATCGCTGCATCCATTTTGTCGAACAGAGCTTTCCCATTGTATGGTATGCGACACCACGATTGTTTTGAGGTTGGGTCGGCTGACCATGGTTTTAGCCACAATGCCCTTCTGGCAGTGATGGAATACAGCATAGCTCTGGAGGAACACTTGAGGACATCAATGGCAGCCTCCGCCATGAAATCTGAGGCCAGCTTCAGCTCATCTAGTGCTTTGATGATCTTGTTAGACCCCACCCCCTGTCTGTGGGCTGTCTCAATATTGTCTGACCATACTCTAGTAGCCCGAGAGATTGAAGTCAGGGCTACTGCTGGCTTACATGCCCTCCTGCAGCTTGATAAGATTTTTTTCGATCTGAATCGATCCTTCGATCAAGTACATCTCTGAAAGAGACCGCATCCTCTAGAGGCAGTGTTGTATTCCTGGCTAATCTCATAATTGAAGCATCTACCGTTGGAAGCGAATCAAAAAGCTGGGCATCTGCTTCAGCAAGTGGGTATAATTTGAGAAAACAATTGTAAGCTAAGGGTCTTTTATCCACCTTCTGCCATTCATCTGTCACAACTAACTTTTTTTTTCCATTAAGGGGAAGGTTGATAATTTTTTCTTCAGGTGTGGAAAATATTTCTTTGCTTTAGATGGAGGCTCTGGATCTTCCTCCCATTGGATTACGTCCTTTACCGCATTGATAAAGGGTTCCACTAGAGCAAAATCAAAGGCTGAAGCATTCTCTTCTCCCACATCCGAATCGCTTTCAGAAATAACCTCTGTGTCTGGCTGTGGATTGGGTGTATTCACTGCTGCTTCATCTGCGGGTGGGGTTGCTTGATCTTGGGATAAGGCTAACTCCCGGATAGAGTCTTTGATCATTCTTTTGATTCCATTGACTCGAGTTTCTCTCTCTCTTTGTCTCCTGTAGCTTCCAGGAGGCATTGACCACATACCAATTTATCAGGGAGGGCTTGTTTGCCACACACCCAGCATGCTTTCTCTCCTGGATACACAGGTCTGCGCTGGGAGTCCTGTTTACTAGAGGTATGTCGGGATGATCTGTTCCCACTGCGGGAAGTATGGGCCGAGGACGAATGAGAATGACCCGAGCTCCTATGGTCCTTTGATCTTCTATCCGTAGAATCTCTATGGGATGATCTGCGGGAAGATCCGTGATGCGGGCTAAGACAAAAAATAGAAACAAAGACAAGGGTGTTTCAATCAGCCCGGGGTGCTCTTTTCTCTTGATAAAAAAACTTACCTGAAAGTTGCAGCCCTTACCTAGTGGTATGTTGAGGATCTTTTTGATGCGGCATTATAGTACTAGTGACATATAGGTATACATATAAATATATATATACTCCCATTCCTCCCTGGTACCTTGGCTGGGCTCCATAGCACAGAGTCAAAAAGGATAAAGGAGCTGGAGAGGACACCTCATATATGCTTCCTCTAAGGCAGCTGCTCCTCTACTGACAGTAAGCTCTCTTATATACTAGAGAGCGGTCTGGGAGTCCCAAGATGGCTGCCGTCAGCTTCACAGTGCTACTGAGCATGCACCATGACATCACGCTGAGGCCCCGCCCCCCCACCAGGAAAGCAGAGCCGAATGGCACGCGCGAAGCGCTGCACACTCAGAGGAGAGCTACACAGGCACATGAGGCATGCTGTGGAGGTAGGCAAAAACCTCATAGCGTTTTTGTAAAAAGCACAAGCGTTTAAGCGTTTAGTATGCCGAACAAGGGAATATATATATAGGAGAGAAAAACTGGCTCCTGTTAACCCACCAAGCCCCAAAAAGATCCACAGAAAAACGGGCTCCCATACTTATCTGGCGCTTTTAGCAGCCCAAGCAATGGGACTCCATACTGCAGGAGAGCATGAACTTGCAATGGTCACACCATAAAGCGGTGAGGTAGGGCTGAGCGCTTGATCCTGTAGGAACGAGGACAGAGAAAAGAATGACGGTGGGGAGGAACAACTCTTTTATTTATAGTTAAAGTGGTCCTGTGGGTTGGTCGGGGGCGGAGCAACCAACCATTGGTATGCTGCCATGGAGGCACCAGGAAAGCAACATAGGGTATAATTTTTGAAGCCAAGCAAAGCAAAGCAAAAGCAACGTGTAAACAGGACTGCACACTAACCATTATATTTAGTGACAGTGGCTTTCAGAGTGCTTTAAAAAAGTGTTTTGAAGCAAGCATAAACAAATCCAATGGGCTCATTTATACTTGCTTTGACTTCAACACCCTTTAAAGCGCTTACCGCTTCAACATGCTTTTTTGATGCTACTGCAATGTTTCAATGATGCTTTGGTGGTGCTTCGATAATGCTTCGGTGGTGCTTTTTTGAAGCTTTACTGAAGCTTGGTGGATGCCCCGTGCGTATTTTAATATCTCATACCTGCAAAACCTTCAAAACATAGTGAAGCTAAAGCTGAATAAAAGACTCTAAAAAGCTGCAGATGCTTCAAATGAGCTTTATCAAAGACTTGTATAGAGGTTTTGTAGGTTTTGAAGCACCACTAAAGCGACATGGGGTATAATTTTTGAAGCAAAGCAAAGTAAAGCAAACGCACCGTGTAAACAGGACTGTAAGCTAACTATTTTATTTAGTGACAGGCGCGTTGACTAGCATTCAGACAGCCTTAAAAAAAGCATGTCCGAAGCCTTGTTTTTAAGCAAGTGTAAACAAACCCTTAAAGTCCCATTATTTATAATTAATCATTTTTATGTTCACTGTATCAAGAATGTGGTACCTGAGTGATTTCATATCAATAGGGATGAGCTAAACACCGCCCAATTCAGTTCGTAGCAGAACATGCGAACAGGCAAACAATTTGTGCGAACACTGTTAAAGTCTATGGGACGCGAACGTGAACAATCAAAAGTGCTTATGGCTTATATGCAAGTTATTGCCATAAAAAGTGTTTGGGGACCCGGGTCCTGCCCCAGGGGACAAGTATCAATGCAAAAAAAGTTTTAAAAACGGTTGTTTATTCGGGAGCAGTGATTTTAATAATGCTTAAAGCGAAACAATAAAAATGAAATATTCCTTTAAATACCGTGCCTGGGGGGTGTCCTTAGTATGCCTGTAAAATAGCACATCTTTCCCATTTATAACAGTGCCACAGCAAAATGACATTTCTAAAGCAAAAAATTTAATTCAAAACTGCTTGCGGCTGTAATGTGTTGTTGGATCCTGGCAATATAGATAAAAATAACACAAAAAAAAAAAATGACGTGGATGCCCCCCTCAAAATCCATACCATGCCCTTCAAGTCTGGTATGGATATTAAAGGGAACCCAGCACCAATATTTTTAACAACATTTAAAAAAAATAACGTGGGGGTCCCCCAGGCACTATATACTGTAAACAGCAGTATATATACTATACAGCCTGCTCTATATACTCTGCAGAAAAACTGGGCCTTAGGTGTCGGTGGTACCAGAACATTGTTAGCCCTCACAGTTACACTTGTTGGGGGCAGGTACGGGCCCTGCTGTAAAATAATTGAGGAGGATTAGGATAGTCAGCATAGGCGGTCTTCAAGGGATCCCAGATACATAGCAAATCAAATCAGTTACATCAGCATCAGGTGCTTGATAGTGTCAGAAACCATGAATCAGACCTAGACAGAAATACAGTTAAATCACACTTGTTTAATAATAAAAGTAAATAGAACAAATAAAGTGAAAACATAGCCAAAGTTAACCGTAAGGGATAGTCAGACAAGCCAGAAAATCTGGAAGCCGGGGAACAGCGTAGTGGAACAGCAAGCAGGATCTGGAGCCAGAAGGAATATCAGCAAGCAAGTCTTTAACAGGAACGCAGGCAATAGTCTCTGTGATGTTTACCAAGGCGAAGGCAGAGATCATCTGGGCTGGAAGGCTTAAGTAGGCAGGACTGCCGAGCAGGATATCATCAACAGGTGAGTGACTGTGGAGAGAAAGGAGCTGGCAATTAGCCGACAGCTGAGCGACCAGCTCAGAGAAGGAAGGGCTGACCCCAGCCCTGACAGTACCCCCTCCTCAATGACCCCTCCCCCTAGGAGGACCACCAGGCTTTAGGAGAAACCGTCTATGGAAATCACAGAGGAGGACAGGGGCATGTACGTCCGAGGATGAGACCCAAGGGTGTTCCTCCGGACCGTACCCTTTTTAATACACCAGGGACTGTATGCGCCCACGAAATCTACGGAAGTCAACAATGGACTGTACATCATACTCCTCATGGTTCTCAACCTGTACAGGGTGAGGACGAGGCACCGAGGTGTTAAAGCGGTTGCAGACCAAAGGTTTTAATAAGGAGACATGAAATACATTTGAGATACGCATATTGGAAGGAAGGTCTAATGCGTAAGCCGCACGGTTAATCCTGCGAAAAATTTGGAAAGGCCCAATAAACCTAGGTGCAAACTTTTAAGAGAGAACACGAAGTCGGAGGTTGCGAGATGACAACCAGACCCTGTCCCCAACCTGGTAGGAAGGCGCAGGCAGGTGTCTGCGGTCAGCATGGAGTCTGTACCTATCATTAGCATGTCCCAAAGCCTCCTAGACTTGTGCCCAAGTGGAACGAAGACCACGGAGATGCTCCTCTAATGCAGAAATACTCTGCGGAACAAATGAGTCAAGCAACATGGAAGGTTGGAAACCATAGTTCTCCATAAACGGGGACAATCGGGAAGCAGAATTCAAGGCACTATTGTGAGCAAACTCCGCCCACGGTAAGAGGTCTGACCAGTTGTTATTATGGTCAGAAATATAGCAACGTAGGAATTGCTCCAAGGACTGATTGGCTCGTTCTGCGGCCCCATTAGACTGCAGGTGATAAGCAGGGAAGAAAGCAAGCTGAATTCCCAACTGTGCACAAAAGGCTCGCCAGAACAGGGACACAAACGGATTACCCCAATCACCTTGGGTAGCCCATGTAAGCGAAAGATCTCCTGAGCAAAAATGGAAGCCAGTTCCTTAGAAGTGTGCAATTACTTAAGTGGAATACAATGAGACATTTTCAAGAACTGGTCAACCACCATAAGGATGACTGTGTTGTCCTGGGAGTTGGGTAACTCCACAATGAAATCCATAGACAGGTGGGTCCAGGGCCTCTCTCCATTGGGCATGGGTTGTAGGAGGCCCACTGGAAGGTGTCGTGGAGTCTTACTCTGAGCACACACGGAACAGGCAGCTACAAAGGCGGTTACATCAGCACGTAGACTAGGCCACCAGAATTGTTGGGAAATGGCCCAAAAGAGTTGATTCTTTCCAGGGTGGTCAGCAGCCTTGGGAGAATGGTAAGTCTGGAGCACAGCAGTACGGACACTCTCTGGGACAAAGCAGCAGTCACAAGGTTTCTCAGGAGGAGCATTGACCTGAGCAGCAAGAGTTTTGTTACCCAAAGGAGAAGTGAGACTGGTGCTAACCATAGCTGGAATACGATCAGGAGGAATCACAGGAACCGGAACCGACTCCATCTTGGAAGTGGAGGAAAATTGTCACGACAAAGCGTTGGCCCATACATTCTTAGTACCGGGTAAGAATGAGACAGTGTAATTGAAACTAGACTAGAAAAGAGCCCATTGCGCCCTTCTGGGAGAGAGGCGTTTAGCCTCAGACAAAATTTGAGATTCTTTTGGTCAGTAAGAATGAGAACCGGCACAGTGGTACCTTTGAGGAGATGTCTCCATTCTTTCAGGGCTAAAATGATCGCTAACAGCTCTCTGTCACCAGTCTCATAATTGCACTCTACAAGTGACAATTTCTTGGAAAAGTAGCCACAAGGATGCATAGCGCTCTCAGAGATAGGAAGGGCGCCAACTTCAGTCATCAGGATCAGGATGTGCCAACACAGGAGCAGAAACAAAGGCAGCCTTCAGACTCTCAAAGGCCTTATTGGACCAACTCTGTGGGTTACCTTCCTTTCTGGTCATATCAGTCAGGGGCTTGACCAGAGATTAGAAGTTATGCCGCGTACACACGACCTGACTTTCCATCAGAATAGACTCCGACGGTCTTTCCGACGGAGTTCCGACGGACTTCCGCTGAAACGGACTTGCCTACACACAATCACACCAAAGTCCAATCGTTTAAAACGCGATGACATATGACGGGACCAGAAAACGGAAGTTCAATAGCCAGTAGCCAATAGCTGCCCTTGCTTCGTTTTTGGTCCGTCAGAATAGCATACAGATGAGCGGTTTTCCCGATAGAAACTGATTCCGTCCAAAAGATTTGAAACATGTTCTATTTCTAGGTCCGTCAGAATTTTAGAAAGAAAAAGTCAGATGAAACCCACACACGATCAGAATGTCCGACAAAATGATTCCGTCTGACCTTTTCTGCCGGAAAGTCCGGTTGTGTGTACGCGGCATTACGAATAAACTTCCGATAATAGTTGGCAAAGCCAAGAAAATGCTGCAGAGGACGTAAACTCACAGGTCAGGGGCCACTGTAGGACTGCTGAAAGTTTCTCTGGGTCCATCAAAAAACCAGCAGTGGAAATGGCATAACCCAGGAATTTAACCTGTTCACGATGGAATATGCACTTCTCCAAGTTACAATAGAGACTGTTCTCTCTTAGTTTCTGAAACACACGATAGACATCTGTGTGGTGGCTCTCCGGGGACTTGGAAAATATGAGGATATCGTCAAGATAAACCACCACGCAGAACTGCAACAAATCTCGGAGGACATCGTTAATAAATTCCTGGAAAACTGCCAGGGCGTTACAAAGGCCAAAAGGCATTACGAGGTACTCATAATGGCCTGTACTGGTATTAAACACAGTTTTCCACTCATCGCCCTCCTTAATCCTCACAAGATTGTATGCCCCTCTCAAATCAAGCTGCGTGAAAACTGTTGCTCCCTTGAGGCGGTCAAATAACTCCATAATCAATGAAATCGGATAGGCATTCTTAATTGTGAAATGATTGAGACCCCTATAATCAATACAAGGTCTCAGTTCACCACTCTTCTTCTTCACAAAGAAGAAACCAGCACCAGCAGGAGATGAGGATTTGCGGATGAGACCTCGAGGAAGTGCATCTGCAACATACTCCTCCATTACCTTATCCTCCAAGACCAACAAAGTGTAGACCCGGCCACGAGGTGGTATGGCACCAAGTTGAAGGTCAATTGCACAATCATACGACCGGTGTGGAGTCAAACTACCGGCTTGACCTTTGTCAAAGACATTGCTAAAATCGCGGTACTCCTTCGGCAGGGAGGAGAGTGAAGAGGTGCACAGGACCTTGGCTACCTTCTGGAAGCATGTCTTACTGCATTGTGGTGACCAGGAGAGAACCTTAGCACGGAGCCAATCAAAAGAGGGGTTGTGCCTCTGTAACCAAGGTGAACCAATAACCAGCGGATACTTAGGTGAGAAAATAACTTGGAATTGGATTATCTCATGGTGAAGAGCCCCTACGGCCATGGACAACGGAACAGTCTCATGAGTCACATGGGCAGGCTGTAGAGGTCTCCCGATAAAAAGAAAGAAAAGGGGCACCAGCCATGTGCATTATCCTTTGGATATGATTTTTTTTTAAAAACAATAAAAAGAAGCTACTCACAAACAAACATAGAAGAACTTGCAGTATAAATAGTTTTCGACTAGCAGCATTCAGTCAGGATGAACGGAGCTCTCCAGAGGTCACAGAGGAACTCACAGGGATCACTGTAAGCTCAAGCGTTTCAAAGGGAACATCCCTTCTTCCTCAGAGCTCAGCAGTGAACCCTCCTTCAGCAGTCCCCATATATATGTGTGTACACAAATGCACCTACAATCAGAGAGAGTGCCTGGAACTCCACCCTCTTTCGCCCTCTACACAATGGGCAGTCCAAATTATGAAATGTTCACCATAGTTTAACCCTTATTACAAACAGTAAGAGACCGCGCATGTGGTGTATAAAAATGGTAGTTCTGGTAACTGCATAGTGCGTATAGTTGGGGATCCCTCCCAGTCCATAGTAGCAAAGTGTGTAACATGGCTAAACCCTCTTTGCAAACATTAGCATACCGTACATATGATGTGCTTTCAGAAAGCACGCTGGATGCAGGACAAGCCAGTAATTATTAAAAGAGGGGGGTTGTTGGGACTTTGTATGAAGCACAGCTAAGGGAATTGAATATGCAATAGCATGTTAATGGATTCTAAACAAATATGCATTGCATAGTAAGCATAACAAGATAAACAAAGGTAACACCTTAACAATTTATTGTACATAATGATAACATGATTTTAAATATAATGGTAATAATTGCAAAAATATGATAAAATCATTCCAATTCATAATGAACATAATTATTTTGTAGGTGATAATAGAAGTGCATATTATTCAATCTCAAAATCACATGATCGCAATGATGTAGCATAAGGCTGGGGCTCTACCTGTTTTGTGGAGATGTCCACTCATCAGGAGCAGTAACAAATGGATAGATCTATATTGGGACAAATAATGCAGAGTGAGCAGATGGTTGACACAGGGGAGAAGGGATGCTCTGTTGGAAAGTTCTCCAAGTCTGCTCTTGCCCCTAGATATTCCTGCACCATATAATGCAGACGCTGGCGATGGTTGCTTGAACCGATCAGACCTTAGCACTGAGGACTGAAAAATTGTTTAAAGGCATTGGTCAGCTGGTCATCTTCTTCACCACTTTTCCTCTGACTGAACGAAGCCTCAGCAACACGTTGTCCAGCACCAGTAAATGGTAACCTCCCAGGTTCTGGAAATGCATTGCACAAAGCTTTCTTCAAGGCCTCCTGTAGATTTATGCATCCTCTGCTCCCTCTGCAAAGGCAGGATTAGTTCTGCAACCTTACCCTTGTAACGTGGATCAAGAAGGGTTGTCAGCCACTAATGGTCCCTCTCCTTGATACCACTAATCCTAGGGTCCTTTCGCAGGCTTTGCAGATTCAGGGAGGCCATGCAACGTAAGTTTGCAGAGGCATTAGATTCTGAGTCCTCTGGATCACATTATCCGTAACTATCTTCTCCCAGCCACATACAACTCCTTGGGTTTCTGGGGACTGAAAACCATCCCTTGAAGACTGCTGCTGAGTGTTATCCTCTACATCAATGTTGACACAATCCTCCTCCTCTTCTTCCTGTGTGTTTGGTGGGCCCGCAGGAATGCTATCTGGATAAAGGGGGCCTTGAGAGAAAAGGAAGTCCTCCTCTTTCTCCCGCTGTTCTGCCTCAAGTGCCCTGTCCATGATTCCACAAAGCGTGTGCTCCAGCAGGAAGACTAGAAGGACCGTGTCACTGATGCATGCATTATCGTTGCTCACCGTCCTTGTGGCCTCCTCAAATGGTGACAGGACAGTGCATGCATCCTTGATCAGTAGCCACTGGCATGGCGAAAAGAAGCCAAGCATCCCTGACCCTGTCCAGGTGCCATACTTGCACAGGTATTCATTGATGGTCCTCTGCTGTGTGTGCAGTCGCTGCAGCATTGCCAATGTTGAGTTCCACCTGGTGGGCATGTCACCCATGAGGCGGTTGGTGGGCAGGTTGCATTCCCTTTGAATGTCAGGCAGTCGAGCACTGACATTGTATGACCGGTAGAAATGACTACAGACTTTTCTGGCCTGCCTCAGGAGATCTTGTAAGCCTGGGTACCTGCTCAAGAACTGCTGCACCACCAAATTCAGGACGTGTGCCAAACAGGGAACATGGGTCAAGTGTCCCTGTCGGAGGGCGGAGAGAAGGTTGGTGCCATTGTCGCATACAACCATTCCTGGCTGAAGCTGGCGTGGCGTCAACCACCTCTGAGCCTGCCCCTGCAGAGCTGACAGAATCTCTGCCCCAGTGTGGCTACTGTCCCCCAAGCACAAGCACCGCATGGCATCTTTTTGCCTGTGTGCTTGCGTAGCCCCTTGAACGCCTACGGAGCACCGCTGGTTCCGAGGACAAATCAGCACAGGAAGAGGCCATGGAGGAAGAAGAAGAGGAGGGGGGTGGAGGAGAGAGCTGTGGCAGAATCACCACTAGCATTTTGGAGGCGTGGTGGCGGAACAAGCTCCAACAATACTGAAACCTATCCTGCATCCTTCCCAGCTGCCAGCAGAGTTACCCAGTGCGCTGTGAAAGAAAGGTAACGTCCCTGTCCATTCCTGCTGGACCATGAGTCAGCAGTAATATGGACCTTACTGCTGACTGCCCTGTCCAACGAGGCCAAGACATTGCCTTCCACATGCTGGTAGAGAGCTGGAATGGCCTTCCGTGAAAAGAAATGGCATATGGGAACCTATCACTGAGGTACCGCACATTCCACAAATCCACGAAAGGGGGCAGAGTCTACCAGCTGAAAAGGCAGCAGTTGCAGTGCTAGCAATTTGGCCAAGCTAGCATTCAGACGCTGAGCATGTGGATGGCTGGGACCAAAATTCTTTCGACAGTTTAGCAACTGGGGTAGGAAAATTTGCCTGCTAAAATCCGATGGTGGTGTACCGCCAGCAGATTGGCCGCAAGTACTTGGGACACCTATTTTTATACCTTCATTCCTCAAAGTGCAGGTTTCTGAGAGGACTGGAGGTACAGTGGGGTTGGAGATCCCAGCTCATGAGGAGCAAGGAGAGGTCTGCCTTGTTCTTTGATGTGGGTCTTTTAAGTGCTGTTGCCAAAGGACTGCATGGGAGGTCATCCTATGTCTGGTCAAGCATGTGGTGCCCAAGCAGCTGCTGTTTTGGCCACGCTTGATACGCTTCAGACATATGTCGCAAACAGCAATGGTGTGATCTGCTGCACATGTGTCAAGAAAGGCCCACACCAAAGAACTTTTCAAAATATGTGGGGAGTCAGGAGCGCCCTGCACCTGCTTAGCTCTGCGGTGTGATGCAACAGGGTGGCTGCCCTTAAGATGCCCCCTGAAGAGCATCCTGCCTCGTTGGAGATGTGCCTCCTCCTCCTCCTCTCTTCTATCAGGCACCCAAGTAGAGTCAGTGACCTCATCATCCCTTCCCTCATCATCACTGGAGCAAACCTGGAACTATGCTGAAGCTCGGGGAACATGACTGTCAGTTTCTTGACCTTCTTGGGCACCCCCTATCTCTAGGCTCACGTTACTCCCTTCCTCAACCTGGGTAACATCATTGGATCCTTCAAATCGCTGCGTATCCTCCTGCAGCATGTATCCGACACTGTGGTTCGTGGGGACTCCATGCATGATGGTGGGGTTAGGGAAGGAGTGACTGTTGACATGGAGCCGATGGAATAGGCCGCTTTGGCAGCTGCATTGGCAGGCAAACTACTCTGAGCCTGGGTGACAGAGGATGAGGACGGCTTTGTTATCCATTCCACCAACTCTTCTGCATGCTGTGGCTCAATAACATGGCCAGCTGCAGAAAAAAGGACAACCGTGCCCCACAGCCACGTGCTGAGGATGCACTGTGTCCATGACCAGCACTGTCGACTGTAGACACAGAGCCTGCTTACCCTCTTTTAATGGCCTGTGAGCGTCTGCCTCTCCTTGGTGGCCTGCCGGACATGCTGTAAATTTTGTTTAGCAAAACCACACTACACTGTATTGTGTACTGTGTACACCACCAGAAAAGTAATAGCAAGTGCACTAGGGGTGCACGGTACTGTGTACACCAACAAAAGTGTAATAACAACTATGGGTGTACTATATGTATTGTGTACTGTGTACACCACCAGAAAAGTAGTAGCAACTGCACTAGGGGTTCACGGTACTGTGTACACCAACAGAAATGTAATAACAACTATGGGTGCACTATATGTATTGTGTACACCACCAGAAAAGTAGTAGCAACTGCACTAGAGGTGCATGGTACTGTGTACACCAACAGAAGTTTAATAACAACTATGGGTGCACTGTATGTATTGTGTACTGTGTACACCACCAGAAAAGTAGTAGCAACTGCACCAGGGGTGCACGGTACTGTGTACACCAACAGAAGTGTAATAACAACTATGGGTGCACTGTATGTATTGTGTACACCACCAGGAAATTAGTAGCAACTGCACTAGGGGTGCACGGTACTGTGTACACCAACAGAAGTTTAATAACAACTATGGGTGTACTGTATGTATTGTGTACTGTGTACACCACCAGAAAAGTAGTAGCAACTGCACTATGGGTGCACGTTACTGTGTACACCAACAGAAGTGTAATAACAACTATGGGTGCGCTGTATGTATTGTGAACTGTGTACACCACCAGAAAATTAGTAGCAACTTCACTAGGGGTTCACGGTACTGTGTACACCAACAGAAGTGTAATAACAACTATGTGTGTACGGTATGTATTGTGTACTGTGTACACCACCAGAAAAGTAGTAGCAAGTGCACTAGGGGTGCAAGGTACTATGTACACCCACAGAAGTGTAATAATAACTATGGGTGTACTGTATTGTGTACACCACCAGAAAAGTAGTAGGAAGTACACTATGGGTGCACGGTACTGTGTACACCAACAGAAGTGTAATAACAACTATGGGTGTACTGTGTACACCACCAGAAAAGTAGTAGCAACTGCACTATGGGTGCACAGTACTGTGTACTGTGTACACCGCCTAAAGTATATTAGAAAAAATACACCAGGAACAGCCTGCAGTCAGATATAGCTAAACTGGATATAGTGGATATATATATTTCCGAGACTGTCTGTATATATATATATTAAATACACTGCAGCTGAGTAACCTGCCTGCCTGAAGTATATTAGAAAAAGTACACCAGGAACGGGCTGCAGTCAGATATAGCTAAACTGGATACAGTGGCTATATATATATATATATATATATATATATATATATATATATATATATATATACGAGACTGTCTGTATATATATATATATATATATATATATATATATTAAATACACTGCAGCTAACTGAATAACCTGCCTGCCTGCTCAATCTATATGACACTTGTGACAGACCTAGCCGGGACAGAGGCTTTTGGAGAGGACTGAATGCAAGCCTCTTGCCTTTTGATTATGGGCCCTGGATTTTCAAGGGAACATACTCTTTGCGAGGTGAATGAGAAATCCAGTCTGATTTGTACTAATCAGACTCAATCTTGTATATATGTATATATTGTATGTTGTCTCATTCTGTTGTGTACACGTTGCTGTGATCATTTGGAATGTGTATCTCTATGGGGGGAGGGGGGATTCCTCCAGCAGCCCCCTGCTAAGACTGTTTACTGAGGAGAAGTTTGAATACACCAGACCTGTGTGTCCATTGTCTTTGGACAGTTTAACCCGCCCTCTTTTCCAAGGGTAGGGGGGAAGAGTCTCTGAGTTATTTTATCTGTTGTGTCCATGTGTGAAAATAAAACAGTCCATGTTCGTTTTGTCACAACACTCTCTCTCCATCCACGCCAACAACACACTACACGGGGCCGACGTGCAGGTAGCCTAATATAGTGTGGGGCGTGGACTTAGTACTCCTGAGCCATAATTGGCCAAAGGCACCCTGCCTTTGGCCAATTATGGCTCTCTTAGCTGAGGGCGCTGGGATTGGCCAAAGCATGCAGGTCATGGTGCATGCTTTGGCCAATCATCATACAGCAATGCACTGCACTCCCACAGTGCATTATGGGCCGTTACACGCTAATTTGGTGCGAACGACACATAATGTTCGGTTTTCGACGAACAGGCGAACAGCCAATGTTCGAGTCAAACTCATGTTTGACCCGAACAGAAAGCTCATCCCTAGCCAATAGGGATGAGCCTTATGTTTGAGTCCAACGTAAGTTTGACTCGAACATCGGGTGTTCGCCTGTTCGCCGAATAGCGAACAATTTGGGGTGTTCGCAGCAAATTCGAAAGCCACGGAACACCCTTTAAAAGTCTATGGGAGAAATCAAAAGTGCTAATTTTTAAAGGCTTATATGCATGGTATTGTCATAAAAAGTGTTTGGGGACCTGGGTCCTGCCCCAGGGGGCATGTATCAATGCAAAAAAAAGTTTTAGAAACGGCCGTTTTTTCGGGAGCAGTGATTTTAATAATGCTTAAAGTGAAACAATAAAAGTGAAATATTCCTTTAAATTTCGTACCTAGGGGGTGTCTATAGTATGCCTGTAAAGTGGTGCATGTTTCCCGTGTTTACAACAGTCCCTGCACAAAATGACATTTCCAAAGGAAAAAAAGTCATTTAAAAGTACTCGCGGCTATAATGAATTGTAGGTCCCAGCAACACACATATAAGTCATTGAAAAAAACGGTATGGGATTCCCCCACAGTCCATTACCAGGCCCTTCGGGTCTGGTATGAATATTAAGAGGAACCCCGAACCAAAATTTTAAAAAAAATTGCATGGGAGGTATGGATATTAAGGGGAATGACGCAACAAAATTTAAAAAAAAAAATTACGTGCAGGTCTCCCTCAAAATCCATACCAGACCTGAAGCGTCTGGTGTGGATTTTAAGGGGAACCTTGCGCCAAAATTTAAAAAAAAATGGCATGGGGTTCCCCCCAAAAATCCGTACCAGACCCTTATCAGAGCATGCAACCTGGCAGGCCGCAGGAAAAGAGGGGAGGATGAGAGAGCACCCCCCCCCTGAACCATACCAGGCCACATGCCCTCAACATGGGGAGGGTGCTTTGGGTTAGCCAAAGCACCGTGTCCCCATGTTGATGGGGACAAGGGCCTCTTCCCCACAACTCTTGCCCGGTGGTTGTGGGGGTCTGCGGGCGGGGGGCTGACTGTTGTAAACACGGGAAATATGTGCCACTTTACAGGCATACTATAGACACCCCCCAGGCACGAAATGTAAAGGAATATTTTACGTTTATTGTTTTACTTTAAGCATTATTAAAATCACTGCTCCCGAAAAAACTGCTATTTTTAAAACTTTTTTTTCCATTGATACATGTCCCCTGGGGCAGGACCCGGGTCCCCAAACACTTTTTATGACAAAAACTTGCATATAAGCCTTTAAAATTACCACTTTTGATTTTTCATGTTCGTGTCCCATAGACTTTAACGGTGTTCGCGTGTTCGAACACATTTTTTGCCTGTTCGCATGTTCTGCTGTGAACCGAACCGGGGGGTGTTCGGCTCATCCCTACTAGCCAACCATAAAGGCTGTCTACTAATATTTTAATGTGTCCTTCAACCTCTATAAATTACAAAATCAAATTTGTTCTGCGGATGCAAAGTAAACTCTTTTATTGGATGTTAACGGTACGTAGATTTATTTATCTTATATATTTTACACCTCTATCACAGCAGGCTTCTGTCTTTTTTAAATGGAGTCTTACCAACTTTGAATATTCGTTTGTTTTCCCCTGCTGTGCAGTTGAAGAGAAAAAGCAATTTGGAAGGCTTTTCTTCCCAGCACAATAAAAGGTAAATGGGGAATCAGACTGTCTGTGCAGCTCAAGCTCTAGCTGGCAGAATCTGTCAAATTGGAAATTTGTCAAGTTGCTCAGTCCCGCATAGAGATCGATGTCATTGACAAACAAAAAGAACAGACTAGTATAGCCTTGTCTCTGTGAGTAAGAGAGAAAACAATTTTTTTTTTGCCTGTGGGCTATGACAAAACATTGTAATCATCCTTCAGATGGAAAAACAAAATATATTGATATTTTTTTCTTGCTAAAAGTTATAAATGTAATGTAAATAATATGGCATTTAGATCCATTAGGTTTTCTGTATGTGAGAGGCAGCAGGCAAACACATAAGTGAAAGGATTTCCCAAGTCACACCAGCTTACTGAAAAAAGGGAATATGGGTGGACTGGAGCGCTACAGCAATGCCTGGATCACAGACTGAAACCTCTGAGCAAGTACAAGTACAATGACATACTTGGCAACTGTCCCAAATTCCCGGGAAATTCCCTGGATTTAGACCTTTTCCCGGCCTTACCGTTTCCCGGGAAATAGCTGGTTTCCCGTTTTTTCCATAGCTGCCAGAGGTCCGCGACCGCCGCTTGTAAAATGTCTCCGCCGGCCACTATTTTACTGAAGAACAGCTGTCCTGAGGAAGAAAGAAGAGGCGGAACCCAGGCTCTTCTTCCCTTCGGCTCCACGAGCTGGTCTCCTGTAAATGGCACAGAGACCAAATTACCAGCGGCCCACACTTGGGTGAAGAGGGGACACCTTATCTAAGGAGGGACTCCGCTGTCTGGGGGCACCTGATCTAAGGAGGGACTTTGCTGGCTGGGGGCACCTGATCTAAGAAGGGACTCCGCTGGTTGGGGGCACCTGATCTAAGGAGGGACTTCGCTGGCCCGGGGCATCTGATCTAAGGAGGGACTTTGCTGGCTGGGGGCACCTGATCTAAGGAGGGACTCCGCTGGCTGGGGGCACCTGATCTAAGGAGGGACTTCACTGGGGGTACCTGATCTAAGGAGGGACTATGCTGGAGAAACCTGATTTAAGGAAGGACTCTCCTGGAAATGCCTGGTGTAAGGAGGGACTCTGCTGGGGACACCTGATGGCATCTGGTGACAGGCGACGTGGCAAGTGACACGCTCAGGGCTCCCACTGATTCTGCATTATGGTGAGTTGAACTATTTCATTTTATATTACAATGTATTAATAGAAATAATGCGCTTCAATCATGCTGACACCATAACAACCATGGTGCTGGGATGATTGAAGGGCTAACACCAAGTGTTTGGAGTATCTTTATCTGCTAATCATTAAACTTTATGGAATACATATGTTGCTATTGTGGTGTAGGATCTGGGCCTGCTGTCCCTATATCCCTCTTTATTTCCTTGCTTCTCTCTCCTTCCCTCCCTATTTATTTCTTTCTCCCTCCATCCTGCATTCATCTCAGACTCTAAGCACACCCCATTTGAGCCACGCCCAATTTTACATTTAAATCACGCTTCGCACGCTGCATTTTTCTTTCCTCACTGCATCCCACCTTCAAATGAATGCCCAGCCCCTAATCCTAATTATAGCATGACTCCGTCTACAGACAAAAAAGTGTCCCTATGAATTTTTTTGCAATGTTGGCAACTATGAAAGTGGATGTAAACCCTCACATATACCCAGTGTACACAGAACATGGAAATGCAATCATTTTAGTAAATAAGAAAGACAGTTTTTCTGGCGCAAAGTTAGATGCTGAATCAACATGGTAAATATAGTTCCATAATTAGCAGCAAGGATAGTCAGTAGTTCAAATTTAATCTGTACATCAGTCCATGAAGGTAAAGGAAGCAGCTATCCTCAGAGTAAAGCCAGCTCTGTAACAAAGACCAGGAGAGAGAGGAAGGGAAGCACCACCTAAGTGTAGAGATTAAAAATCATTTATTCAACTAGAATTAAAAATCACTTACAGGATGTATGCAGGTAACAGGCTCAACAAAGCAGAGAGGGGAGAAAAGGTTGCTCCGGTCCGTTCTACGGGTATCACGCCGTCTGTGGAGTTTGTGGGGATCAGCCCTGTAAAAGGAGCTGGAGCTCCAAGCGCATAGCCTGTCTATCTGCCTGGCTGTCTCGTCCATCCGGTGACATCATTTCCGTCTGCGTTCCACACTGGTTTGATTCCTGGTGGCAACAGGACAAACAGAGGACATACACTTGATCCCCACAAACCCCGTGGAGGGCATGATACCTGTAGAACGAACTGGAGCAGCCTTCTCTCTCTGCTTTGTTGAGCCTGTTACCTGCTTATATCCTGTAAGTGATTTTTAATCTATGTGGAATAAATTATTTTTAACCTCTACACCTAGGTGGCACTTCCCTTTTGCTCCCTCCTTATTTTAGTAAATATAAACTGCTAAATACCTTTTCTCATCAACAGTATATAGCAGTCTTGTGACTTCTATCAGTGTCCAGCCAAGTACTGGTTAAAGCTTGTAAGAGGAGTTTTCTCAATGTCCTATGAGACTGCAAGACCCCTAACTCTCTGTCTGGACAGTGTTGATTGTCCCTGTGCTGATCACATTCATGTACATCTACCATATCCTACAGACTTTTTTACTTTCCAAGGCTCTGATGAAGAGGGAACACCTCGAAACGCGTTAGCCTGCCTTGATCATTTGCCTTTGGCATAACTATGGGCATAACTTATATTTAATGAATATCTTGTAACCTAGTTTGTATGAATTCATACTCATTTATTTTGTTTATGAATAAACTATATCACTTTGATTCATGCGTTAGATCACACGCTTTCCATTCACTCATTTCCACTCAGCCTCTTTCGGACCACCCCTGGTCAATTTAGGCAGCGGGACACGCATGATCATCCTATACTACTTACCATTTGAAATTACTACTATTATACATTAATACTGCCTGCATGAGCACAGGAGAAACACTTTTTCTGTTTATACTTTTAATGATCACATTCACCCTCCCAAAAAATCTTTCTAGCAATACACACCAAACTGAGCATGTGCAGTGTGACTGCATAGACTCTGTGTTATCAGGAGATTATTAAGCGACAGTGGAAGGAGGGGAGAATCTGTGCATACAGGATCAAACAGCCTTTTTACACAATGCAGAGGATTAACCCCTTAGGTTCCACAGTGAGTATAACCCCTTCCTGCCGACCGTACGCAGATGTGCGTACTCGGCTTTCAGGGGTTATACCAGGATGATGCCCACAGCTGCAGGCATCATCCCGATACCGTTGTTTAGAGCGGGTGATCGGCTATTTGTATATAACAACCGATTCGGCTAAAAGCCGCTCGACTGTTATACCGGAGGAGCGGGAGGGGACGCCCCCCCCTCCCGCCGCTTCCCGCCACTCTTACCGGGCCTCCCATGCGATCGGGAGGCCCGGTGTCCAATCGGCTGCCTCCAGCGGTTGTGGGCGGGCTGGAACGAAGCTGTTGGCGGCTTCATTCCAGCCTTCTCAATGTAAACGCGGAAGCGACGTCATGACGTCACTTCCCGTTTACTCGGCTGCCAATGGCGCCGAATTTAAAAAAATACACAGTATTCAGAATCAACGTTTTCGGCGATCTGAATACTTTGAAGTGCAGAGGAGGGATCGGGGGTCTTTTAGACCCCCGATCCCTCCATAAAGAGTACCTGTCACCACTTATTACTGTCACAAGGGATGTTTACATTCCTTGTGACAGCAATAAAAGTTAAAAAAAAACATTTTTTTTATACACAATTTATAAGTATAAAAATAAATAAAATAAATAATATTAAAAAAAAAACATTTTAAAGCGCCCCCCGTCCCCGCGAGCACGCGCAGCGAAGAAAACACATACGAAAGCCGTGCCCGCATATGTAAACGGTGTTCAAATCACACATGTGAGGTATCGCCGCGATCGTCAGAGCGAGAGAAATAATTCTAGCCCTAGACCTCCTCTGTAACTCTAACCTGGTAACCGTAAAAAAAATTTAAAGCGTCGCCTATGGAAATTCATAGCTACCATAGTTTGTCGCCATTCCACGAGTGCGTGCAATTATAAAGCGTGACATGTTTGGTATCTATTTACTCGGCGTAACATCATCTTTCACATTATACAAAAAAATTGGGGTAACTTTATTGTTTGGATTTTTTAAAATTCATGGAAGTGTCCCTTTTCCAAAAATTTGCGTTTAAAACACCGCTGCACAAATACCGTGTGATATAAAATATTGCAGCAATCTTCATTTTATTCTCTAGATTCTCTGCTAAAAAAATATATATAATGTTTGGGGGTTCTAAGTAATTTTCTAGCAAAAAATATGGATTTTAACTTGTAAACACCAAATTTCAAAAATAGGCTTAGTCATGAAAGGGATAACAAGCATGCTTTACTGCATATACAGGCTGATTTTACTGTTGTGGATTTAGTAACACTTTAATGTAGAATTCCATCCTAACTACTCCCAACTACTCTTAAAAAATGTCCCCTCTCCCCTTCTAATACCTATGCTAACTAACCTGTATAAAAATGATGCATACACTTACCTATTTTTGGTCCACTCCGGTCTGCTCACGTGATCTCCCTGTGTCAGCCAGTGGCAGCTGCAGAGAAGAGGAGAGAATGCTTGACAATGGCTGGGAATTCCAGGTACAGTGACGTTACCCATAGGCTCCCATGTCTGAGCCGTTGTTGGTGATCCCTCCTCTCCCCTGCAGCAACCACTGTCTGACAAAGGGGAGCCATATCATGTGACTAGGATAGGCTGAAAATAAGTATAAACAGGGCAGGTGGAAAAGACCGAACAAAACTCCATAGTGTAGTAAGACTTCATTCACTTTATTAAAAGCAATAGTAATACACTCACAAGGGTGAAAACAGTAAACAGATGTAGTCAAAGGGGGGATGAGGGAGCACACACCCACTGTATCAAGCCAAGTCTGACAGTCAGGATGAGTGGATGGATCAGCTGCAGCTCAGAGTGTCTGGACCACTGTATAGCCAACCTGAAGATGGAGATGGCACCGGCTTCCTGGTTTCCTGGCTTCCTCAGTCCCTCTTGGCTTCCTCACTCCCGATGACAGCTGTGAAAAGGTGATGTTCCCCCCTGAGTATAGTGGGTCACAGGACTCATTGAAAATAAGTATATGCATCTCTTTTACACAGGTTAGTCAGTGTAATTGTTAGGGGGGGGAGGGGACATTTTAAGACAGGTAAGGTTTAAGCTAAAAAAATTATATTTGAAGTGTACCCTTACAGCTGAACTCCAAGCAGATATTACAGACACAAATGAATGCAGTTTAATTAATTTTTCATAAATAGTAGTATGAGCACCTATATTCAACGTAGTATAAGCCACCTGCAGTACTTTTACAGCAGAGCTCAGTCTGGGAAAGGCAGAAGCAGCCAATCACTGCTGCAGTGAAAGAAGCCAGTAGATAGGATGAGAGAGTAAAATGACACAGAGAAAAGCTCACCAATCTGCTGCTTTTTCTTTCCATGGCTAGCCACAGGATGGAGGCAGGGAGAACACCTCTAAGGGCTCAATCATACAGAGCACTGATCAGTACACCCATGTAGAGCACCATGTTTATCTGCCTGAGAGGCACAGGTGATCCATGCAGCCAGTCTGTTAAAATCAATGTGAGGCTAATGGATGCATGGATCTTTACTCATCTTCAAGCACATCCCTGTGCAGGACCCACGAATGGTTCTGAATGTAGACAGAATGGCTGCACACGGCTGCACAGACCACCTCTGCCATTCATAAGGCTCCATTCACACTTCACAATTTGGAATAGTGGGCAGAGTTGCGATTCTGCCCACAATTTCATATCACACCATGATCGCTGCACGGCGCACAATGCGTGTTTGGGTGCCTTTATTGCTTAATGGCCATGCCATGATTGTGCGGCAAGCATGGCAAACCACGCCTAAAAATTGCGTGAAGCCTGTCGCATGAGAAAGAGCATGAGCTTCTTTTCAGGCGACAAATGCGCATAAGGGCAGCCTATTCAAGTGCATGGGCTGGCCCTATGCAACATGCAAAATTGCATGCAAAACCCCCAAACAAAATCGCAAGAGGGAATGTTTGTTCTCGCTATGCAAAAGTGTCTGAGTATTAGTAAACTGCAACGGAGAACACTTTCCTGCTTTGCTAGACAAGACTGTGCTGTGTGGTAGAACTACACTATATTACCAAAAGTATTGGGACACCTGCCTTTACACACACATGAACTTTAATGGCATCCCAATCTTAGTCCATAGGGTTCAATATTGCATTGGCCCACCCTTTGCAGCTATAACAGCCTCAACTCTTCTGGGAAGGCTGTCCACAAGGCTTAGGAGTGTGTCTATGGGAATGTTTCACCATTCTTCCAGAAGCGCATTTGTGAGGTCAGGCACTGATGTTGGACGAGAAGGCCTGGCTCGCAGTCTCCACTGTAATTCATCCCAAAGGTGTTCTATCAGCTTGAGGTCAGGATTCTGTGCAGGCCAGTCAAGTTCTTTCAACCCAAACACGTTCATCCATGTCTTTATGGACCTTGGTTTGTGCACTGTTGCGCAGGTGGAACTAAGGGGCCAAGGCCAACCCCTGAAAAACAACCCCACACCATAATCCCTCTCCACCAAATGATTTGGACCAGTGCACAAAGCAAGGTCCATAAAGACATGGATGAGCATGTTTGGGGTGGAGGAACTTGACTGGCCTGCACAGAATCCCGACCTTAACCCCATAGAAAACCTTTGGAATGAATTAGAGGGGAGACTGTGAGCCAGGCCTTCTGGTCCAACATTAGTCCTGACCCTTTTTGGAGACCTATATTTGTAAGTAACTATTTTCAATGGATGAAGCACACAAAGGGCAAAATTAGAACCAAAATATCTAATGATCACCTTGAGAATTCATTGAGAATTACTACTACATCTATCCAACAAGATATTGATGCATTTATCAAAAACAAATATTGCACTAGTTTTACATTACCTATGTCAATAATCGTTGACTTGCAATCTACCCAAACTTTTCCTGCTCATCGGCTATTCTCATTGTTAGTGTATTTTATGTGAGGCCCAAGACAATTCCTCTTCTTCAAATGTGGCCCAGGAAAAGACACCATTGGTCTACAAGAAAGACGTTCCCACACCTCACAGACCAGAAGAAAGATAAATTGGGACTCAACATGTCACCTAATCTTGGCAAGTAATTGGGCTTTTAGTTAACTTTCATTAAAAACAAAAACTAACTATTAGATAGAGGCTATAGGTTACAAAGTAGGAGGTTTGGTAGTGTTACATTATCTTAAAATAATTTGCTAAACACTGGAATTTTCCTTTAACTGAATATTTACTTTTTCTTACTGAAATATATTTATTGTTTATGTGTGCATCTAAAAAAAGACCTGAAAAAATAACTAGTTTAATGGATTCATTATGATAGAAAAAAAATATGAATAAGAAAAAACCTACCAAACAATTATTATGTGCAAGACATTTTACACTTTCAAAAGAAGCTAATTTTAGATAATGAGATTCTATCCTTATATGTACTATATCGTTAAAGAATATTTAGATTCTGCCTATTTAATTATTAGTAGATCTTCGCTATCTTTATGCCCTCATTTTCATGTTTTCTTTTTTTCATTATGACGTTTGCAGGGTATTAAATGTGAACAGTTCAGTAAAGAGACATTTTATTTTAATGAAAAATATAATATATTTAATAATTATACACAAGAATCTGTATGTCAAAGTTTTTTTTTGCCAGCTGTCATAAAGACTAACGTACAAAATAGCCTATTTAGATGGAAGGAAGGGCCAATTTGCCTCAATTCTCTGTTCCAAAAGTAGCATAATTTAATTAGGAAAATGATTATGCATTGCAAATTTGGTGAATGGTAATTTTAATACATTAATGATAATATAGCTAATTAAATGCAACAGAAAAGGGCAAAAGACAAAATGTGCACATCAATATGATGTTCTGTACTAAATTACATAAAAATCTTAATAATCACACTCAAAGACATAATAATTCAACTTTCTCGACTATTTTGCATAAAAGTTATTAATCTACCCTTTTTGGACACATATTCGTAGTTTTTCTAGGGTCACATAGAGAACAATACTTTGACCCCCATGGACTTAAAGTGAATTCAGGCAATCATATTCAAAACACATACGAACCGTTCGTCCGTTTTTCATCCATGCATTGATGGATGAAAAACGGACATTAACGCATTCCTATGGAAAAACGGATGACAACGGAAGATCATTCATTTGTATACGCTTCTGTCAAGATCCGTTTTTTTGAACAGATGAAAACCCTATTTTTCATCCATCAAAAAAAAACGGAACGGACGAAAAACGGATGTGAGCAGACGACATCTGATTGAAGCGTTGTCGGGCAAGACATGCATGATGGTTGTGGATGATGGTTGTGGGCTCAGTGTTAATGGGGAATCCCTCCCACAGCTCATTTGTGTTCTGCCAGTGGTGAGCACAGGGAGCCTTCCCCACCTGCAGAATACAATTATCAATGCTGGCGGCTATAGTGATCGGCTATAGTGATTGGCCAAAGAAAAAACAGACAGGCTGATTGTACTGATGCCAATCAAAGAATCCACTTCAGAACAACCAGCCTGCCCATAGACAGTTTGAAATTCAGACAGTTCCTGATGAAATTACCAAATTTCGATCCGTCTGCGATCTACAAAGGCTTATCGAATTCCCCGCCTTGATTTTTTAATTTTTTAAAATATCTCCAACTCCATCATGCCTTACAGGCTTAGATTAAATCTGTCAAATTAGAAGTCAGCCCTGTGTCGCTTTTAAACTCTCTACTAGGTGCTACTGAGAAAAAAGGTCTTATTTAATTTCTGTATGGCCAATTAATGACTAACCTGCAGGATACACTCAACTGCCCGGGTAGGAGAGGGCGGGAGAAGGATATAGGAGTAATAACAGATGAAGACTGGCAAACTATTTTGGAGAATGTGCCCTCTGTGTTGCTCTGCATAACTCCTGACCCAATTGTTTATCATACATAGGACGTATAGGACCCCGATAAAACTGTTTCAATGGGGTAGGAGAGACACCCTGGAATCTCTTGCAGGGCTCCTCCATATGCCATGGAAATGTCCCAAACTGGTCAGGTATTGGCGTGAGGTGGTGAGTACGATCAACAGTGCTTTTCTTCCTCACATCGATCTAGACCCTAAGTTGTCCCTGTTGGGCTGTTTGGATGAGGAACTATTTTTTCCTGGGACACTGGTACCTATTAATAGATTGCTATTCATATCGTGTAAGCTTATTGCCATGAATTGGTTGTCACCTAGCCCTCCATCATTTGATGAATGGCGTACTCAGGTCAATGATACTCTTTTGAAAGAAAAATAAGTTTATAGAAATAGGGGCACACGAATAAATTTTACAAACTTTGGGAGCCATGGCTAGCGGTGCCTGGATTGGCTCCATTTGCACTGCTTTCTCCCAGATTACTGAAAAGTGGATGATTGGGTGGGTTTGTGGTGACTGTAAAGGGTCTATATTGATGGGTACTGTCTATTCTCTCAAAAGTCCACCAATCAGCTAAGTGGAAACAAGTTACTACAATAATAATACAATTACAAGATGGTTGCTCAAATGTGAGGATTGTGGTGGGTCATCCTGAGGGTAATGCGTGGCCAAGGCTCACTGATGCACATGGGGAGCAAAGGCTGGCTTGTGTAGTCCAGTCCAATAGAAGAGCTACTGTAGCTCAAATTGATTAAAAAGGTAATGCTGGTTCTGGTAGAAAGGTGTCAGAACACACAGTTTGTTGCATATGAGGTTGCATAGCCGCAGATCGGTCAGGGTGCCTATGCTGACCCGTGTCCACAGCCTAAAGCACCCACAATGGACAAATGAGCACCAGAACTGAACCACAGAGCAATGGAAGAAAGTGGTCTGGTTTGATGAAATCAAGAATGGCTTAAGGAACAAAACAACGTGATTGAGTTGTTGACTTGGCCTCCAAATTCTCCAGATCTTAATCCATAGCTCCCAACTGTCCCTGATTTCGAGGGACTGTCCCTGATTTGGAACAATGTCCCTCTGTCCCTCATTCTTCCTCATTTGTCCCTCATTTTAGTCTGATCCATATAGATGTATCTAAAATGCACTTTTTATCTATCAGAAAGTGTTTCCCAGCACTAAACCTTCATCTGATTTCTAAATTGCTGCATTTGTAAATTCCAAGAGCCAGTGTAAAGGAATAGTAGTGGTAAAAAAAAACACTTGTGTGTTTAACCAATCTTGTTTTTTTGTACAATTCTCCTTTAATGGGGTGTGGCAAGAGGTGTGTCCTATGTCTGCATACTTTTGCTGATAGGTGTCCCTCATTCCCATCTCAAAACGTTGGGAGGTATGCTTAATCCAATCGAGCATCCATGGGATGGGGCTGGAGAAAGTAGCACAATCTTTGAAGTCCTTACCTCGCAACTTACAGGACCTAAAGGATCTGCTACTGACAGCTTGTATGCCAGATACCACAGCATACCTTTAGAGGTCTAGTGAAGTCCATGTCTTGACAGGCTACAGTGGGTGGTCATTTTGGCAAGCCATAGGAACGCAAAAAGAAAACAAAAATGAACATGACAAACTGTTGCAGGCAGACAGCAGTTGTCACGGTCAGGGGTCAGGCTCAGGGACCAGTAGCTACAGTATAGCAGTAGAGGGACTCCCACTGACCAGCAGAATTGGTATACAAACAGGTCCCCCTAGTAATTAATGCAGGCTCACCTGAGGTGCAGAGTCTAATGCTGGCCATACACTATATGAAAAATCGGCCAAACCCATTTTAAAAAAATGAACATTCGGCCGTGAGCGCAAAACGATAGTGCTATCATGTAATGACCAATAAATCGTTCAGTGGGCATAAATGAATGCATTTTTTGTTCGTTTTTTTTACATATACCTAGTGCAGACAGTTCGGATGGGAAACACATTAACCTTTCAATTTATCGTTCTTTCTGCAGAAAATTTACAAACTTGTCCTTCGTTTTTTCAGCTCAAAAATGTCCCAACAATTATCGATTTTGTGCCCATTAACTGGCTGAAAAACGAACGAACTGTCTAAATGACTGAATTTTCGGATGATTTTTCGTATATTGTATGGCCAGCATTAGTACTAACCAGTGTTCACCAGAGCTCCTGATGGTGGAGATGGGTTTAGCTGTGTGTTAGTGCAGGAGGTTCAGGATCGCCCCACCAAATCGAGGGGCAGTAGCAGATATAGCAGCTAAGGAACAAACAGAAGTGTAGTCCGTAAACAAGTCAAGGCTCGGTAACAAGTGGTTGCAGGTTGGGATCAAGCTGAAGCGTAGTTGAGGACCAAGCCAAGGGTCAGTAACCAGTGGTAGTAAAGATACAGACAACAGTAGGAAAGACAAAAGCGAGATACTGGCTGGAGAGAGCACAATAATCTGGCAAACAGGAAGTGCAGAGACATGGCCAAAATCAGGAAGTTCAAGGGAGGAGCAAAGAGTTCAAGACTGATAAATTTTAAGGCAGGATCATTCAATGGATTCTCCAGAGAACAGTCCAGCATTCCAGATGGCTCAGCAAGAAGTGACATTGTCTGGCACAGCTGAGTTTCTGGGTTAAAATCCAGGCCCTGACAGCAGTGAAAATCACAATAGGACTTCTCACTCTTCCCCACTCCATTCAAAATTAAAAACATATTCTGACTTTACTGTTCTATAACACTCAGACTTAAATTTGGTCATATAAGTCAAGAATTCTTCTCAATGCAGTAAAAAGTTAATGCACTATTCATAGAAGTAAGAAAAAAGGCCAGCCGAACTTGAATGGATTACCACAATATGGATATTACTTACTGAAAGGAAATGTTTAACAAAATTTGGGCCAACTGGATGCCTTATATAACCTCATCTGAGTACATCAAATTTTCTATAGAGACAGGCCTCACTCATCCTATTAAATGTGGATACATAACTATGTAAACTAAACATAAGACTAGTTTTGGGTGCTACCCTCTATAGATGCACAGTGAATCTTGTAATTATTGGGTGAACAACATTGAAATATATACCATTGTCACATTTGTTCAATACCTTGATACTTCCTTTGTTTGCCCTCCAGACTACTTTACTGTGGACCAACAATATCTTTCCAGTTTTTCCTTCCTATCTTGTCAACCCCTCTTTACTCTCCTACTTGTTTACTTGTCTTCTACTTATACCCTCTAATCCTGATAGGAGTTTTCCCTTTACTTTCTGGACTTTTAATTCACGTTCCACCACCCTCCCACATTGACTGTACCACAACACAGAATTCAGCTAAAGTCTGAGTGTCAAAAAAGTAAGAAAACTAATCCACAGAGTAAGATAAAATGATTGAGTGCACAAGGACACTCTCATAACTTTTAAACTCTTTTTACAAAATGAAAAAATACTAACTGTATTTATAAAAAAAAAGCAGAGCTATTCATCAGGGTTGCCAACTCTCAGTAAATTTACAGTTTGCAAAATCCATGATTTTTACATCTGTTCATGAATGTCCATTATGGACATGCAAATGTAAAAATCACAGGTTTCACAAACCGTTCATGAATTTACTGACAGTTGGAAACCCTGCTATTCATCCTTCAAAATTGCATGTACATTTGTTCTGTGCAAATGTCAGAAAAGCAAACTTTTACCAGGCTATTCTTTCTCCAGGTCATATGTTTTTCATTCATAAAAAATAAAATGGTTTAGGAAAATACCACATTATGCCCACTAGACGGAGCTGATGAGCATAGTAAGTATTTATTTCCTGTGATAATCAGCTCCATCCAGTTGTCTTAATGCAGTATTTTACTAATAGCCTAGTAACATTTAAGTTTTGTTGGCATTGGCATAGAGCATTTATAAATATTAACCTAAAGCTTATTCAATAAGACAATGCACATTATGCACAGTCCAGCAAATCCCTAGCAATTACCTGAATTCAACTTTTAACTGATCTGACTTTAGAAACAAACTTTTGGTAGTTATGCCTTACTATACAATGTATTTTATTGTACTTTTTTTTGCACTGCTTAATTAAATAAGCCCATAAATGTAGGCACACTTTCTCTACCGAGTGATTAAACATCGCCCACTGTTACAGTTTATTTCTTCAAGTCATTTCGTTTTCCTTGTGTTTATTTTACACTTATTAATTTATCATTGCAATGTCTGTGCTTGTTTTTCCTCCTGTTCCTTTGCCCATGGTTAGCTCTTTATGAGTTTGTGAATTGTCTGTTCTCTCAGCCATCTGCTGCTCTGTGGTTCAACACATAAAACTATTTGCATAGTATTTATTATTCTTTTCACAGAAATCAATAACCACTGAAGATATTTCTTCCTCAATCCCCATATCAGGCCTCACTTTTTCATTTCATAATCAGCTTGTGGCAATAAAATAGACTTTCTGCCAGAAAAGTGAACAATGGGGAAATTTTAATCCTGTTCAAATGAGTCCTGTGCTTGCAATCTAAAGCTTTCCTTAATCAAACGGTTTATATCAAACAACAAACAGGGCAATTAGGGTAACGGATTAAAAATGTTTTATACACAGAAATGTTAATTCTCTCAAATGAAATGGCTAAATAGACAGTGACTTGATTTTTGGAATTAATCCTTTAAAAGGAGAAGTGTGGGATTCAAAAAAAAAAAAAGCATACTCACGTCTATGCTGCAGCATTGTTTTGATGCTTTAGCTGTCCCCCGTAGGCTCTAAACCCGAGAACTGGAGAACTGATCGCTCAGTTTTCGGTTCGCTTGGAGCTGAAAGTAGTGACTGTCAGTTGCCTCTCTCTACTCTGCCCCTCCAGCGCTCATTGGAGTTACAGGCAGGACAGGGGGAGGGACTGGCTGGCTCAAGCTCTTAGCGATGTGTTGAAAGGCTGATCAGGTATCTGGGTGGATCCTGGCATTATTGTCAGGATCTTTCCAGAGCCTGGAACTGCTCTATGATGTCAACTGACAGCAGACTTTACATAACGCTGCAAAGACACTGTACATACACTCCCTTTTCCCCATGATTAGTGTTTTTAATGCATTTTTGGACCTCTCGTGTTCAATCCATGATGTAGTATGTACATTTATACTGCTAACTTGGCAGCACTGGCAGGTTAGCTTGTGTAAAGGTTAAAGGTCATTTAAACCCAAGTACAAAAGTCATATATTGCATCTTAGCATTCCTCAGATAGGATGGCTTAATTAGGTTTCTTTCTTAGACTTTTCTTTATCACCTAGTGATCCTGCCAGTAGCACATGTTCTGTCTTCACTGTGCCATACATGTCAACTTCTTGAGATAGGAAAGAGGGACACATTTAGCACAAAGAATGAAGGCAAACAAAGCACCCTGCATTGCCCCCAGTTAAGCCCACAAATGCATTTCTCATAATTATGTTTCTATTATCACATTTAAAAAAGCACTATAGAAGAAAGGTTTGTGTGAATGGTTGCGTGTAGTACAACCATTCTCAACCAGGTTCCAAGGAACCCTAGGGTTTCTCCAGAGGTTGCTAGGTGTTCCTTGAGCTGTAGCTGATTGACCTTCCATGTGATGGTGCCTGCAGGGAAAAGGGAGGAGCGAAGAAGTTTGCTCCTCCAACCTATGGGTCCGGGGCAGACTAAGGGTTAAGTTGGCAGTTAGTGGTAGAAATATTATTGGCTTAAAGCATGTTACATGTTTAAAGTGGCACAAGCTACCCCTTATAAAGCTACCCATCCATTGATATCAGAAGTCGTTGTTTATCATGAAGACTTTGCTGCATCAAGTGATGGAAAGAGCCGGCGCTTCCGACGGAGATGAATGTATGAAGCATTGCTTGTCTTTATCTGCTTCTGATATTCCTCCTGTCTCACATCTCCCTCCATCATCTTTCTTTCCTCCTTCTTTTGCTCTTCTTGTTTTTTCTGCTACCCATGATTCTCAGCAGTTTCCTCATCTAAATGACTTTGGCACTTCCTCTTCCAGTTCAGCTTTAGTTTTTCCTCTGCCCTCTGAACTCTCCTCATCTGAGGTCTCGGCATCTGTAAACCGAATGGAGTCTGTAGCTGAACATGGCGCCTGCGCAGATCAATCCTCTCTCTCTGTGGACAGCGTTCATTGGATTCTCAGCACTGAACCGGATCATCCTACTACTTTGTCTAGGAGTGATTCTTCTCATCACAGCTTTCTTCCGCCCTCTCTCCCAGGCTCTGGTTCCGTTCGCCCTTCTGTGTCTTCTAGGGGCAGAGTTCATAAGGTACGTCGGATTCACTTCCATTCTCCTCCTTGCAAGCACGGTGGTAAGCAACCTTCCTCTGCTGCTAAGAAGACCAGAAATTCACGCAGCCCTCACCACAGAAATGTTTCTTCCAAAAACATAGCACCTTCTGACTTTACAACATCTGTCCTTCCTTCTCCATTAACTATATCACCTTCAGTATGTTTTCAGACTTCTTCCCTTCCCCAAACTCAGAGGTCATCATCAGCTGCTTCTGCCACTGCTACTAATTCTACTGCTGTCGAGCCTGCTGTTGCTGCGGATCTGCAGAATGCTAATCCTGTTTCAGTGCCTGTTCCACCAATTCCATCTGGTGAGTTACAAAATTATCAATTGTTATGTGACTTTGCTCGTAACTTTAGTAATTTGATTGAAAAATTGGGACAAACTCAATCGTCTATGACTAATGTTGATTCGGGTATTGAACAGGTTTGGTTGACTAACAGTTCTGGTTCTGGTTTTAATTCATCAGCGTCCTCTGCTACTATGCCTCCTTTGTTACCAGTACTTTCAACTGTGACTAATTCTAATACAGTTCCTGAAAGTACTTTCCGTGAAGTACTGCCTTGTGAATTGTCCCCGCTAGGCTTTAATTTGCCTCTTGTGGTGAAAGATAAAATTAAAAATGGGGACAATGTAGATTTAATGTCTTTGATTCCTTCAGCCAAAGATAATCGATTTGATCAAAAGGATTCGGACAAATTTGTAGATGACAAAACTAAATCTATTCCACGTAATTTCTCTCACTGGCTCCATGCTTTCTGCATCTATGCCAGTGTTTTAGGAGAAAAACATCCTGAGCTGTGCAGCAGTCTTTCAACATGTTGACATAATTTTGGAGACATATAGGAACTTTTATGGCCTTGCATGGTTCTTTTATGACAAAGCTTTTCGACAAAAACTTTCTGTGCATACATCTTTGAAATGGGGGGTTAAAGACGTTGGTTTATGGATGAATCTATTGTTGCCACAAAAACAATATGTGAAACCAGCTCCTCTGATTACTTCTGGTTTTCTTCGAGGAGTGTGTTTTGGTTTTAACCACTTAAGCCCCGGACCATTTGGCTGGCCAAAGACCAAAGCACTTTTTGCGATTCAGCACTACATTGTTTTAACTGACAATTGCGCGGTCGTGCAACGTGGCTCCCAAACAAAATTGACGTCCCTTTTTTCCCCACAAATAGCGCTTTCTTTTGGTGGTATTTGATCACCTCTGCGTTTTTTATTTTTTGCGATATAAACAAAAAAAGAGCGGCAATTTAAAAAAAAATGCATTATTTTTTGCTTTTTGCTATAATTAATATCCCCAAAAAATATATAAAAAACATTTTTTTCCCTCAGTTTAGGCTGATACGTATTCTACATATTTTTGGTTAAAAAAAAATTGCAATAAGCGTTTATTGATTGGTTTGCGCAAAAGTTATAGCGTCTACAAAATAGGGCATAATTTTATGGCATTTTTATTAATAATTAATCAGTGATTTTTATCATGACTTTGACATTACGGAGGACAGATCGCACACTTTTGGTGCTATTTTGGGACCATTCACATTTATACAGAGATCAGTGTGATTAAAAATGCATTGATTACTATGTAAATGTGACTGGCAGTGAAGGGGTTAATCAGAAGGGGGCGCTGCAGGAGTTAAGTGTTTCCTAGGGTTGTGTTCCTACTGTAGGGGGGATGGGCTACGTGTGTCACGACACTGATCACCGCTCCCGATCACAGGGGGCTGTGATCAGTGTCCTGTCACTAGGAAGAATGGGGAAATGCTTGTTTACATCAGCATTTCCCCATTCTTCCCCTCTGTGAGACGATCACGGGTATCCCCGCGGACATCGAGTCAGCGGGACCCGCGATCACACTCACTGAGCTTGCGGCAGGGTCGCATGCACGCTGGCGGCGGCGCGCGCGTGACCACATGATGGAAAATTTAAAGGGACGTACCAGTAAGCCCATTTGCCTGTCCGTGCCATTCTGTCGACGTAAATGTTCATGCGGCGGCCAGCAAGTGGTTAATGAAGGCCATTGCAAGTGGCCGCATTCGTGTAAATACAAGCATGAATGTGCTTTTTGTGCAGGTAACCATCCAGCTTCGAGATGTTATAAGAAAGTTTCTTCTTCTACAACTCCTCCCACTCCAGATAATTTTCTTAAAAGCGGACACGCCAGTGATTCTTATAAACATGGTTCATTGGCTTCAAATATGGCCAAATAAACAGATGGTGGTCCTTCTGTTTGAAGGTTTCCGTGATGGTTTCCCTTTACCTAGTTTTAAAGGTTCAGGTTGTTTTATCGTTAAAGAAGTGAAAGAAAGTTGGGTTGCAGGCCCTTTTCTTTCTCCCCATTTGATTATTTTAGAATTTCCCTGTTGGGTATTATTCCCAAGAAACAGCCTAATTTATTTAGGATGATACATCATCTTTCTTATCCCGTTGGCTCTTCACTGAATGATGACATTGAAGCTGCACACTGCAGTGTTGTCAGAAACCATGAACCAGACCGAGACAGAAGTACAGTAAAATCACACTTGTTTATTAATAAAAATAAAAAGGTAAACAGAGTAAGCGTAGTCAAAGCATAGCCAGAGTCCAGTAACCGGATCGGGTAGTCAGGCAAGCCAGAGTTCAGTAACCAGATCGGGTAATCAGCCAGACCAGAAGTCTAGGATCCAAGTAGAGGAGCAGGATAAGGAGCCAGAAGGGATGTCAGCAAAGCCAGTCTTTAAAAAGGAACACAGGAGATGGTTTCTTGTGATGTGACCAAGGCGAAGGCAGGAATGAAGTGAGCTGGATGTCTTTAAGTAGGCAGGACTGACGAGCAGATCCACAACAG
Source organism: Lithobates septentrionalis (assembly GCA_037952835.1). Lineage (NCBI taxonomy): Eukaryota > Metazoa > Chordata > Amphibia > Anura > Ranidae > Lithobates > Lithobates septentrionalis. The sequence continues at coordinate 2,501,022 of JBBDGP010001342.1, forward strand.
CTGGTTAACTGTGGAGAGAGAAGAGAGCTGGCAATTAGCCGATGGCTGAGTGGCCAGCTCAGAGAAGGAAGGGCTGATCCAGCCCTGACAAGTGTCTCCTATTCTTCTTTCGATGAGGCCTTGCTTAAGATCAGGAAATTTGATCATAAAGCTTTGTTGGCAAAAGCTGACGTTAAGTCAGCTTTCAGGCTTTTGCGGATTCATCCTAAGGCATTTAATTCTTTTGGGTTTTATTTTCGTAATGCATATTATTTTGATAAGTGCCTGCCCATGGGCTGCTCGTTATCCTGTCGTTATTTCGAGGTGTCTTATCAATCCGGTTCTACTAATTTATTGCATTACTTGGACGATTTTCTTTTTATGGGTCCTGACGATTCTGATGAGTGCATGTATCTGTTTACTAAATTTCAGGTTATTTGTCGTAATTATGGTGTCCCTCTAGCGACAGAAAAGTCTGTCCTTCCCACTACTTGTTTGGAATTTTTAGGAGTGACTATCGATACAGATTTAATGCAATTTTGCTTGCCTCTACAGAAAATATCTAGACTTCTTTTTTTGGTTGAATTTGTTCTTTCCAAACGTAAAGTTGTTTTTAGGTTTATTTGCCATTGCATCCAGGGTCATCCCTGTGGGAAGAGTATTTTCTAAACGATTATATAAGTCTATTTCGAGCATTAAGTCCCCATTTAATTTTGTAAGGATTACTTCTTCACGTGAAGATTTGTTGGTTTGAAAACAATTTTTGTCTTCTTTTAATGGTTGTTCTTTTTGGCAAGACCCATTTTGTACTTCAGTAGACCTTGATTTGTTCACGGATGCAGCTGGTTCAGTTGGTTATGGCGTTTATTGACACGGTCATTGGTCAGCTGGTAAATGGCCCCGTTCATGGATCAATAAAGGTTTGACTGCTAACATTACCCTTTTGGAATTATTTCCTGTTTTGATTTCTCTTAAAATTTGGGGTTGTTGTTTTGCTAACCATGAAATTCTGCTGCATTTTGATAACAAGGCTGATGTATATGCTATCAACTGTTTGTCGTCAAAATCCCTGTCAGTCTTGGCGGGGCTTAGACGTTTAGTTTTGAAATGCTTAGAATTGAATATTTGGCTGAAAGCTAAACATGTACCCGGAGTTGATAACTCTGTGGCTGATTCTCTGTCCCGTTTGCAGTATGACCGTTTTCGACTCTTGGTTTTGGAAGCAGACGAATGCGGAGTGCAATGCCCTTCACATCTATGGGATCTAGTTAATTGAATGTTGGTTCGGCCACCAGTAATTCTTTAGCGCCTTACACATGGGTGGATTATAATGCCGCGTGAAAATCTTGGTGTGGTTACCTGGGCGCAAAAGGTCAGGTGGGCACACTGTTTTCTGAGCAATTAATATTATCCTTTTTGAATCACTTAATGGCGAAAGTTTATTCTTATTCCCATATAATAAAACAATTGGCAGGAATATCCTTTTTTGCCAAATTGCTTGGTTTCCCTTCTTGTCTTAGTTTCTTCTCCGGAAAACAAGCTTTGAAGGGTTATCGCAAGTCGACTGTATCTGTTGATTCCCATTTACCTATTTCGGTTGAACTTTTAGAGAGGATTTGTTCCTCAATGAGTGCTATTTGTTTTTCTGTTTACGAATCTTTATTTCAGGCAGGGGCGTAACTAGAAATAGCAAGGCCCCATAGCAAAATGTTGTATGGGGCCCCCCTGCAAACAGCCCCCCCCCCCACAGCTGCCCTAGTGTCAATGCAGCGTGACCTGTGCCCAATGCAGCGTGACCTGTGCCCAATGCAGTGTGACCTGTGCACAATGCAGCGTGACCTGTGCACAATGCAGCGTGACCTGTGCCCCATACAGCATGACCTGTGCCCCATGCAGCGTGACCTGTACCCCATACAGCGTGACCTGTGCCCCATGCAGCGTGACCTGTGCCCAATGCAGCGTGACCTGTGCCCAATACAGCATTGCCTGTGCCCAATACAGCCTGGTCTGCCTGTGCCACATACAGCCTCACCTGTGCAGAGGAAGAGGCAAGCCACCCGGATCAGCAGAGAGCGGGATTGCCCGCTGTAATAGCTTTCATTTGAATTTCCTGTCTTCCCGGGGCTCATCGTCACATAGCCCCACCTCTTGGCCTGACGCCTTTGATGACGTCACCCATCTCGCATTTGATTGGCGTTCTGTCTATCAAAGGCGCCGGGCCAAGAGGTGGAGCTATGTGACGTGAGCCCCGGGAACACTGGAAGTTCTAATGAAAACTATTACATCGGGCAATTCAGCTCTCTGCTGATCCGGGTGGCTTGCCTCTTCCTCTGCACAGGTGAGGCTGTATGGGGCACAGGCAGACCAGGCTGTATTGGGCACAGGCAACGCTGTATTGGGCACAGGTCATGCTGCATTGGGCACAGGTCACAGCTTGCCTCTTCCTCTCCTCTCTCTTCCCCTGGCTGGGAGACTGTGCCGGCGGTGCTCTCATCCTCACTGGGCCCCACTTGGCTGCGGGCCCCATAGCGCCCGCATGGGTCGCTATGGTGGTAGTTACGCCCCTGATTTCGGGTTTCGTTTTGTCTATGTTTTTTTGGAGCCTTTCGTATTTCTGAGCTTCTTCCTAACAATGTTTCTGGTTGTTCTGGAATTTCTTTTTCGGATTTAGTTTTATGTAGCAATTTTATCCAAATTAGGATACATCGGAGCAAAACTGATCAATTGGGTCAGGGTCGATGGGTTACTTTGCATCGATTTAACTCTTCTTCGATATGTCCAATTTTATTGATTCAACAATATTTGCAAGTCCGTCCATCTAGTTCTGGTTGTCTTTTAATTCACTGCTCTGGCTTGCCCCTCACTAAATTTCAATTTTACTCTGTTTTAAAGAAATGTCTACGTTATTTAGGTTTAGATCACCTTCCCATTACATCTCACTCCTTTAGGATTGGTGCAGCTACTACTGCAGCTAAATTAGGTTTGTTAGAAACTATTATAAAAAATATTGGTAGATGGAGATCACATTGCTGTCGTTCATACATACGCCCTCATTTTTCTGTTTAATTTCAGGTACCCAATGTGACATCTGGATCATTGGGCACTCCTACATATTTTGGGCTTTTCGTAGATCGGTAGTTAGAATATATGGTACCAATTTGGGTTTTCCTTTAGAAAAATTTTGTTTATGGTGGTATGCTTTACATGGTATGAAATTAAATATATGCATCAGACTTTATCTTCACTTTATTCCTCATGGCCCCCTCCTCAGATTGTCATTTTTCATATTGCTGGGAATGATATCGGTAAACGCCATACTTAGACATCATTTCACAATTAAAACTTGATTGACATGCCCTTTTACCTAATTCTGTGCTTGTAATTTCAGAAATTGTTCCACTCTTGAATTAGTTGCTTCTTCCTGGGCTTCGGCATTGTGAAAAAATCTGTAAAAAAATCAATTGAGCCATTGCCAAATTTATGCCTTCTATTAATGGTCTGTCTTACCAACATATTGACTTGGAAGGTGGTTTAGTTGGTTTTTACCATTCTGACGATGTTCATTTATCTGATATCGCTTTAGATGTTTTTAATGTGGGCATTCAGAATTGTATTTAATTGGCCGCGGTGCAGGTGGGGTGCCAGGCTCATCTTTGATAAGCTTGGTGCATGGGACAGTTATACAGTCTTTTGAACATGTTTTTGTATTAACTCGAGCTGTTATGGCTGAGTTAAAGTGATAGTTTATGGTATAATATAAGTGAGTGTCATGTTATATATATATAGGACATGTTCTTATCATTGGTAAATATATTAAATACCAATAATAAAGGTCCGCGGCCATTTCAAATCCATTATACAAAGTATTGTCTTTTTATTTATTTAATTAATTATTATATGTATTGTTCTGCGAACGGCCCCATTAGTTCCTGGGGCCAATAGGACATGGCACAGCCAGCAACAGGATGCCAACATTTTTCAGCTGACTGTAAAGGTATTCTGACCACCAATGTAAGGAGGGCATTTTTCCTACGGTGCACCAATGTAAGGAGGGCATTCTCTTTTAGCACCTACTGTAAGGGCAGTATCTTCCCAGCTTCCCACTGCACCCTGATGAAACAATTCGCTGAAGCCTGAAAGTTATTTCAAGAGTTCCTCTGGTGTAAAATGTTAAGAAAGGGTCATATAGTGTAACACTTTTGGTAATTAAAGTGGAACTTCACTCTCTTAGTCAACATTGACTATTTTTAATCCTTATACTGCTAGCATTAGTAAATAGATATGAAAGTACCATATATACTCGAGTATAAGCCAAGTTTTTCCGCACATTTTTTTGTGCTGAAAAAGCCCCCTCGGCTTATACTCGAGTCAATGTGTCCATCTGCAGCCTCATGCACCTGCGCCTCTCCCGGCGCTGTGACATGCAGTCTAGTCGGAGGGCGTGCAGTGTAACAAAGCCCTGCCTTCTCCTCGTCCTTGTCCATGACAGGTGGAACACCGAATCACTGCTGGGAAACTGAATCAGTGTTCTGTCATGGACGAGGAGGAGGCGGGGCTGTGTTACACTGCACGGCCACCGACTATACTGCATGTCACAGCGCCGGTGTTCTGGAGATCGGAGATCAGGTACATGAGGCTGCAGATGGACACAGTGAGGCAGGGAGATGGCACAGTGAGGCATGAAGAAGGCACAGTGAGGCATGCAGATGGTACAGTGAGGCATGAAGATGGCACAGTGTGGCATGAAGATGGCACAGTGTGGCATGAAGATGGCACAGTGAGGCTGCAAATGGGCACAGTGAGGCTGCAGATGGGCATTGTTGACGCTCTTTTCCACTTACAGTAGCTGCTGCATTTCCCACCCGAATCTTATAATCAAGTTAATACATTTTCCCAGTTTTTTGTGGTAAAATTAGGTGCCTTGGCTTATATTCGGGTTGGCTTATACTCAAATATATACGGTATATCTTCTTTTTTTGTGTTAAACTTTTTTTTTACATTTATTTCAGTTATTTCCTGGTTTCTTGCCTAGGCAAATTATGTCATACATGCCAGGAGTCTTCAGGAGGGGAGGAGGGGGGTTTTCTCAGCAAAGCACACCCTCTTGCCTACATGCCTGAGGTAAGGGCAGAAGGTTTCCAGGAAGTAAATGCTACTCAAGTATAAGCCAAGTTTTTCAGCACATTTTTTTGTGCTGAAAAAGCCCCCTCGGCTTATACTCGAGTCAATGTGCCCATCTGCAGCCTCATGCACCTGCGCCTCTCCCGGCGCTGTGACATGCAGTCTAGTCGGCGGGCGTGCAGTGTAACAAAGCCCTGTCTTCTCCTCGTCCTTGTCCATGACAGGTGGAACACCGACTCACTGCTGGGAAACTGAATCAGTGTTCTGTCATGGACGAGGAGGAGGCGGGGCTGTGTTACACTGCATGGCCACCGACTAGACTGCATGTCACAGCACCGGTGTTCTGGAGATCGGAGATCAGGTACATGAGGCTGCAGATGGACACAGTGAGGCAGGGAGATGGCACAGTGAGGCATGAAGATGGCACAGTGAGGCATGCAGATGGCACAGTGAGGCATGAAGATGGCACAGTGAGGCATGAAGATGGCACAGTGAGGCTGCAAATGGGCACAGTGAGGCTGCAGATGGGCATTGTTGACCCTCTTTTCCACTTACAGTAGCTGCTGCATTTCCCACCCAAATCTTATAATCAAGTTAATACGTTTTCCCAGTTTTTTGTGGTAAAATTAGGTGCCTCGGCTTATATTCGGGTTGGCTTATACTCAAATATATACAGTATATCTTCTTTTTTTGTGTTAAACTTTTTTTTACATTTATTTTAGTTATTTCCTGGTTTCTTGCCTAGGCAAATTATGTCATCCATGCCTGGAGTCTTCAGGAGGAGAGGAGGGGGTTTTCTCAGCAAAGCATACCCTCTTGCCTACATGCCTGAGGTAAGGGCAGAAGGTTTCCTGGAAGTAAATGCTACTCAAGTATAAGCCAAGTTTTTCAGCACATTTTTTTGTGCTGAAAAAGCCCCCTCGGCTTATACTCGAGTCAATGTGCCCATCTGCAGCCTCATTCACCTGATCTCCCGGCGCTGTGACATGCAGTCTAGTCAGCGGGCGTGCAGTGTAACAAAGCCCTGCCTTCTCCTTGTCCTTGTCCGTGACAGGCGGAACGCCGACTCGCTGCTGGGAAACTGAATCAGTGTTCTGTCATGGACGAGGACGAGGAGGAGGCGGGGCTGTGTTACACTGCACGGCCACCGACTAGACTGCATGTCACAGCGCCGGTGTTCTGGAGATCGGAGATCAGGTACATGAGGCTGCAGATGGACACAGTGAGGCAGGGAGATGGCATAGTGGGGCATGCAGATGGCACAGTGGGGCGTGCAGATGGCACAGTGAGGCATGCAGATGGCACAGTGTGGCATGCAGATGGCACAGTGAGGCATGCAGATGGCACAGTGAGGCATGGAGATGGCACAGTGAGGCATGGAGATGGCACAGTGGGTCATGCAGATGGAACAGTGGGGCATGAAGATGGCACAGTGAGGCTGCAAATGGGCACAGTAAGGCTACAGATGGGCATTGATGACCCTCTTTTCCACTTACAGTAGCTGCTGCATTTCCCACCCTAGGCTTATAATCAAGTCAATAAGTTTTCCCAGTTTTTTTGTGGTAAAATAAGGTGCCTCAAGCTTATATTCGGGTTGGATTATACTCAAATATATACGGTATATCTTCTTTTTTTGTGTTAAACTTTTTTTTTACATTTATTTCAGTTATTTCCTGGTTTCTTGCCTAGGCAAATTATGTCATACATGCCAGGAGTCTTCAGGAGGAGAGGAGGGGTTTTCTCAGCAAAGTACACCCTCTTGCCTGCATGCCTGAGGTAAGGGCAGAAGGTTTCCAAGAAGTAAATGCTACATTAATATTCTGCTCTAACCCAAGATGGCCATGACCAGAAATGCTAGGGAGGTGTTTTTCAAAGTGATTTCTCAGCAAAATAAAACATAGAGACATGGATGGATGGGGGAGCTTGCTTTGAATATTAAAAATTAATCAAAAAGGCATTTTTCTTTTGTAGTTCTCAGATGCTGTGTAGTCCCACTTTAAGTATTGCAATTATTATAGGGGTCTACATATCTGTCCAATATCTGACAATTGAGGAGGAAAGATGGACAGAGGGATTTGGTTTTAAATGAGGAACAACTTGGAGATTTGCTGTACTGTATCTATGTAGAAACAGCATTGTCACCCTAGGCTGTGGCCCTGATTTGGACTACAAAACCTTGACTTTCCTCTCACAGAAAAAAACTGGGAAAATTGTTAACATTGTTTGTTTGAGATTTAGGTTCAGTGCACATAATATTACAAGACACTGGATTTCTGGCAGAAGCAACATGTATTTTTGCAGGAAATTTACTTAGCCTGAAAAATTTAAACTACGGCAGTAGTCACCAAATCTAAGGACTGCTAAGCTGCTATATGTAACATTTTTTGTTTATTGGTTTAGGCTTAAAGTGGCAGCTAATACTAACTATTCTTCAAAATGTTCCCTTCCCTTTCCTACTACCTATCCCGCATACTCTGTAATAAAGAAGATCTATGTATTGACCTATTTTTATTCTTCTCCAGTCTGGTCCCATCAGCTCCAACACCCCTGTGTCAGTGAGCGCTCAACAATGGCTGTGGATTCCCAAAACTGTGATGTCACCCATAGGCTCCCTTTCCCCAGCCGTTGGTGCACTCCTTCCTCATCCTTGCAGCTGTGGCTCACTGACACAGAGAAGCCAGCGCCACAGAATCACGTGATCAAAGAGGAGGGGATTAAAAATAGGTAAGTACACAGATAATTTTTAAACAAGGTATGCAGGATAGGTAGGAGGGGTGAGGGAACATTTCTACTTTAAAGAGTAACAATCAGAACTGTGACTATAGGATAATCTAAAAACCTTCAATCCTTCAACCTCATGTCATCAAATCCTCCAAAACCAACTATTCACCAAATTTTCAAAACTCTGCCACTGTTGCATTTCTTGAATGCTTTGCTACCTACAGCGATTTTGTATGGCATTTTTCATTGCTTGCAGTTGAGGGCCATTAGCTTTGAGAGCTGTAAATAATTAAATGCACTTAAGGCCCTAAATTCTTCATCAGTACTGCTTTTGGCCTAGGGTGTCAGCAAATGGCTTGAATACGACTAGAGCATGAATTTTTTTGTAAGCAAGTCATTATCCTGTTTGAGCAAATTCAAAATTTTAGACTGTACTGTACCACAACAATATACACATGCATACAAACATTCATATCAAAACCTTTTGTGGGATACTTCTCTTTTTTATTTGATATACTGATCTCTTTGCCAGCACCACTTATTTGGAGGCACCAAGTTGAATTGTCACTTGTTTTCACAAGTCAGAGTATGCCAATGGTCAAGCAATATTGTTTCATTTTATCCTATGCATTATTTTGTAGACATTCCTACCTAAAGTATGTGTTTTTCTTTGAAAGTTTTTTCAAAGGTGAAAATCACATCAGCAAGATATGGGACTAATTTTGCCAGGTAATTGGCCATTCGTGGAACTGCTTCCAGCTGTGTTTTTCAGGGTGTCTCAAGTGAAAGATTGCTATAATTTCAACTCAATCTCTTTCTAGGCTTTCTGATGACAATATATGGTTACAATACTTGACTTTGCTTGTATGTGTTTTTCTGAAGTCAATGTAACTTTTTTAAAGGATCTTTCACAAGTGGCTTTCACATTGAAATTATAATCTTCAAAAGTGATGGCAATCACTAAATGATCATCCATATAGCTGGCTACCTCTGCAGATCCTGCAATAGTTCATCTACTTTCCTTTGGAACACTTCTCTTGCATACTGAATGCCAAAAGGTAGGTGAAAAATGGTACTGCTTTGTGGCGTGTTACATACTGCAAGCTTAGAACTGTCTTTGTTTTTGCTTTATCTGCAAATGTCCAGCAGCCTGGGGGTGAGGTCATATCTAAGGAAGCTGAACATAGCAGCCATTTTTATTAGATGGTATGATTACATGTGGCAGACAGAGGGGACATGCAGATCCAGAGCTTGCTATAGAATTTAAGGGATTTATGTGTAGGCAAGTAGTGGTTACTGCTGCCCCAGCTGGAAGTTAGGGGTTAACTGTAATGTAATGTAATGTTACTGTAACTGGGCTTTTTTGGAGGGTTTGCTGAGTCCAATCCCTGGTCCTTTGCGATATCAAAGGGATGGAGGTCCAGACCCAAAGAGAGATGGTGTGGGGAGAGAGAAGGAGTTTGGTTTAGGCCTGGCCCACTTTGCCAGTCCCATCTGATGCTGGTACCAAAGTCTGAATGGCCAGTATCATGCCGAAGTCGTGGCTAGATTCCAGTATTAGACTTTCACTTGAACAGATATGCTGGGGCAGCCACAAGCCTGAAGTTAGGGTCTAGGGATGTTAGGAAATATTGACACTTTATCTTGGTCTGTCAATTGTCTCAGTCATTATGTTAATTTTTTCTTCAAGTGAAATGCTTGAAACTTTGGCTTTGCCTGGTCTGAAGTTTCTAAAGAGGTGCAATGTAAGTAATCAGCACACATAGGGGTTGATTTACTAAAGGCAAATAGACTGTGCAAAGTGCAGTTGCACTCTGTAAGTGCAGCTGCTCCAGAGTTTAGTAAATTACTTCAATTATCCAATCATGTGTAAGCAAAAATGCTGTTTTTTTTTCCTTGCACATGATTGGGTATTCTTTTTAAAGTAAAGTTTTACCTCATTTACTAGCCCAGGAGCAGCTGCACTTGCAGAGTGCAACTGCACTTTGCAAAGTGCACAGTCTTCTTGCCATTGGTAAATCAACCACAAAGTCTACAGCTTGGGTCACTAGACACACTGGGATATGACGACAGAGGTACAAGGAGTTGATACAATATGAAGTTCCAAATGGTTACCAAGGCTAATAGAGCTTTCTCTAGCAGCATACTGTTAAGCATGTACATAGTTACATAGTTAGTCAGGTTAAAAAAGTCCATCTAGTTCAACCAAAAAAATAAATAAATACAATCCCATATACACAATCCTTGACCCACAGTTTATCCAGAGAAAGGATAAAAAACCCCAGCAAAGCATGCTCCAATTTGCTACAGCAGGGGAAAAAATTCCTTCCTGATCCCCCGAGAGGCAATTGGATTTTCCCTGGATTAACTTTACCTATAAAGATTAGTACCCAGTTATATTATGTACTGTACATTTAGGAAAGAATACAGGCCTTTTTTAAAGCAATCTACTGAGCTGGCCAGAACCACCTCTGGAGGGAGTCTATTCTACATTTTCACAGCTCGGACTGTGAAGAAACCTTTCCGTAATTTTTTAAGTACATGTGACATGTGAGGTAGCCTTTTGCAGAGAGCGACATGTTGTCAGCCCTTCTTTGGCCACAATCCATCTCCCATAGCAATGGGAACAGATCTGCACTGCCGGGGCTCTTATCCTGTACACAGGTGCGGAAGAGAAAGTTAATTAGTTATTGGGAGTAAGGTAGCAGTGATATGCTGGACAGGTGGAGAGGGCAAAGGCTCTGTGTTTCCCTCCTAAATGCACAAGTAACTGTGGTGATGTTTAGTACATCAAGAGAGTTTACTAGAGTTCCAAAATGTTTAGTTATCTGTCCGGGTCGTGAGCATGGCTCATGTAAATGTACCCAATGTGGCCCTGTACAAAGTGTCTAACGTAGCCCAGAACACTTGGTGCCCAACAAGACAGAAGCATGGAGGAGGTGACGACCACCCTATCACCCTACTCCTACATATGCAACCTACCTACTTTACTACATTAGATCTCTATATAATTAAATGGTTGGTGGAAGCTTGACTTGTTTTTTTTTCAGCCTTCCTTTGCAATGGAAAAGTTTGAAAGCTAGTTATAAGGCCCAGAAGAATCCTGACTGGGCAAAACATGTAGGGTGTATTCTCTGTGTTCTAAGTTCATAGCTGTAGTGTGGATGGATGCCTTCGCTTCTTGTTTTTAGTTTTGTGAGTGTTTTAAACTGGAATATTTTATAAGGTTTAAAATTAAATTTGAGTCTGCTGCAGTGTTTTTTCTCCTTGTTGGACTTTGGTTCTTACTTGTTAGAAGAAGACATTACAGAACAAAAAAAAATCAAAAAACCCATGGGTAAAAGACATATTTACGACAAAAGTGAACTTTGATCATCTTGTAATAGAGAAATTAGTCTCCGGGGGTGAATGATGCTATTTCTTTGGGTGGAGGATAACACAAGCTGGAGCAATATACATGCGGTTTTATCTTTGCTTTGTTGCACATAGCTTTTGATGTTTGTATGAGTGTCCTAGGTACCTCAATAATGCACACTGTGACTTTAGATCTGAAGCTAAAAATCTATCCTACCCTTTTCCTTCCAACTCCCACCAACCAGTGAGGTCCTCCATTACATTGATGGACCAATAATGATGAAATAATGGGAATGCTTTTAAAAATCCAAAAATATTTGGATCAAACATAGAGAGGGACATTTCAAAGACCTTTTATAGACATTTATGTGGTAAAGCAGTTTTTTTCAGTCACACTCTAGGCAATCTACTGTGCTCTACCCAGATCCAGGATGCTTTTTCTGTCATTACCTCACAAAAAAAAAAAGAACTTAGTTCCTCTACAGCTTGCATCTAGTAAATTACTACAAATTTCAGAATTCTAACTTTGCCCAGGGACAGCCCTTACATTGCTCAAATACTGCTCACTCCAGGATTGGGCATTTCCGGGAGACAGTCCTACCACTGCTCCAATTACATACATATTCATTATGCAGGTGGAGGGGAGGGTATACAGTCCCATCAAAGAAAGTCCCCAGACTGGAACAGAGCTCACCAACCACAGGGCATAGCAGCCTCTTGCCATACACTCCTCGAGGGAGACAAATTTCACCCCTTAAGGGCTCCTAACAATGAAATACTACCCAAAAGCACACTGTGCATCCTTACTGAGATAAAATCAATGACAGTTATAGCCACATAGAGAGTGTATTGTTTTCAGTCAGTGGGAACTATGCGATAGAGTTGAACTGAGATAAAAGTAACGGTTTTGGACAGTCACTGTGCTAATTAAGGTGGACTTAAGGGGGCTGATTTACTAAAGGCAAATAGGCTGTTCATTATCCAAGGATTTTCCCTTAACTTAGTAAATACGATATTAACTTATTCTGCAAAGAATACCCAATCACATGCAAAGAAAGTAAAAAATAAAGTTTTGCTTGCACATGATTGGATGATATAAGTCAGAAGAGCATCACTTCATTCAATAAACTAAGGGAAAACTCCCTTACAAAGTGAACAGTCAATTCAACTTTGGTAAATCAACCCCAAAGTCTATTGTTTTTACATACCAACCACTACCTTAACATATAACAAGCTGTTAAAAGTTAAGCATTAACTACAACTTCATACTTACTTTGGCAGTGACTCCATAAACTCAGTACCAATGTGACCCTTTCCACCAATCACCGCTGCCAACCAATCAATGACACTCTCTGAGTATGCTTTCTGACTGTCGACAGTGGCCATGTGGCTCCTCTGCAGTAGCTTCATTCTAATGCCCCGTACACACAATCGGAGTTTCTGACAACAAAACCGTGGATTTTTGTTCGAAGGATGTTGGCTCCAACTTGCCTTGCATACACACGGTCACACAAATGTTGGCCAACAATTACAACTGTAGTGACGTACAAGACGTACGTGATATCTCCATTACGAACGCTAGTTTTACAAGACCAAGTGCTTCTGGCTCATACTTAATTCTGAGCATGCATGAACCTTTGTGCAACGGACTTGTGTACATGCGATCGGAAAGTCCGACAAAGTTTTGTTGGCGGAAAATTTGAGAACCTGCTAGTAAACATTTGTTGGCGGAAAGTCCGACAACAAATGTTCGATGGAGCATACACACTACCGTGTGTACGCGGCATTAGACCTAAAGCTGGACTGAGCCTAGAATGGTAGTAGGTGAGAAGATGAAGTTTGCCAGCATATTAATGGTTAGATCAGTGGAGGTTAGGTAAAAAAAATGAACTTAAAATCCGACTCCAGGCAAAATTGAAATTTAACACCTTTTCGCCCGGCCTATAGCAGACTGACGGCCAGGCGGGACTTTCGTCCTTCTGAGTGGACGCCATATAAGGTCCTCTCAGAAGACACCGCGCAATCTGTCACCGGCTGTGTCCACTAGATCACTGGCTGTGTCCACTGGATCACCAGCCCGCCGCCAGTATCGTGTGATCACTGTGACCAATCAAAGCAGAGCACATGGAAATTTTAAACAATGCATGGCTTCCTTTCATGCCATCCATTGTATACAATTGTGTTGCTAGCGATGATTGGTCACAATGATCACAGACAGGGCCAATCACAGCCCATCTGTACCATGTGATTGGCCACAGCTAATCACAATAAAAGACACTGACTGAGTTTCATTCATTCATTAAAAATGGATGCTTATACCAATGAAATTCATTGGTATAAGTAATCATAATATGTAAAAATAATAAATAAATCCTGATCACTTCCACAGAGTATTACAGTGTTGCTAAATGTAACACGTTATTGCTCTGGTCACAGTGTGTTAAAAAATTGTAGAAAAAGAAAAAAAATGTAATAAAAAGTAATAAAAGAAAAATAATTAAAAAAAATATTATTATTAAATATATATATATTTTTTTGTTTACATACTGTCACCAGTCAATCTCCCTGATCACCACCACACCAGTTATATGATGACACTGTACTTTACTGCACTAATGACAGTATGTAAAAAATAAATAAATTATGAACATTTTTTTAAAAATTTCCTTATTTTCCAAACAATTGTGACAAAAAATTACAACTTCAAAAAAACTTGCCATGCCTCTTACTAAATACCTTGGACTGTCTACTTTCCAAAAAGGGGTCATTTGGAAGATATGTGTACTGTCCTGGCATTTTTGGGCCTCAAGAAATTAGATAGGCCGTCAGTACATCAGGATTGAGTGATTTTCAAATATATACAGGTGCATCCCATAAACTTAAAATATCATCAAAAAGTTAATTTATTATTTCAGTAATTCAATTCAAAAAGTGAAACTCATATATTATATAGCTTCATTACACACAGAGTGATATATTTCAAGCATTTCTTTCTTTTAATTTTGATGACCGTGGCTTACAGCTAGAGAAAACCCAAAATTCAGTATCTCAGAAAAATAGAATATTACGTAAGACCAATTTACAAAAAGGATTTTTAATACAGAAAAGTATGTCCATGTACAGTATAGTATGCATTCAATACTTGGCCAGGGCTCCTTTTGCATGAATTACTGCATCAATGAGGTGTGGCATGGAGGACGATCCGCCTTTGGCACTGCTGAGGTGTTATGGAAGCCCAGGTTTCTTTGATAGCGGCCTTCAGCTCGTCTGCATTGTTGGGTCTGGTGTCTCTCATCTTCCTCCTGACAATATCCCACAGATTTTCTATGGGGTTTAGGTCAGGCGAGTTTGCTGGCCAATCAAGCACAGTGATACCATGATCATTAAACCACGTATTGGTACTTTTGGCAGTGTGGACAGGTGCCAAGTCCTGCTGGAAAATGAAATCAGCATCTTCATAAAGCTGGACAGCAGAGGGAAGCATGAAGTGTTGTAGAATTTCCTGGTAGAGAACTGCACTGACTTTAGACTTGATGAAATACAGTGGACGACCACCAGTAGATGGCATGGCACCCCCAAATCATCACGGGCTGTTGAAACTTCACACTGGACCTCATGCAACTTGGATTCTGTGCTTCTCCACTCTTCCTCCAGACTCTGGAACCTTGAATTCCAAATGAAATGAAATAAAAAAATGAAAGTTTTCAACAGTCCCTGATGATTTAGGGGTCCATGTAATCTGCTGGTGTTGGTCCCCCACCAAGTATTTTGTGCATACGATACTGTACATGGACACACTTTTCAGTAAGCCAACATTTCTGTATTAAAAATCCTTTTTTTTTATTGGTCTTATGTAATATTCTAATTTTCTTAGCTATAGAATTTGGGGTTTTCACTAGCTGTAAGCATCTATATAATATATGAGTTTCACTTTTTTAATTGAATTACTGAATTACTGAAATAAATTAACTTTTTAATGTTATTCTAATTCTATAAGATGCACCTGTATACCATAGTTTGTGGACTCAGGCTCAATAATAAACACCAATTTGGGTTATTTTCACCAAGGAAATGTGGCAGAATACATTTTGACCTAAATTTATGAAGAAAGGTTATTTATTTTCAAAATTTATTTTCAAAATTATATAACAGAAATGAAGAAAAACAAATTTTTTGATTAAAAAAATACTCTTTTTTGTTTACTTAGCAAAAAATAAAAAACCCAGTGGTGACAACTTGCCGACCAGCCACCGCAGTTGAACTGTGGCAGGTTGGCACGGCTGCGCGAACCGCCGTCATTGTACGTCAGCCGCTTTAAGAGCTGTTGGGGTTGCGCTCCCCTGGCGCGACGCTGGAGCCGATGCGCGTGGCGGCGGCCGCAATGGCCGCCAGCAACCCACGATCGGTCCACAGAGAGCCAGAACGGGGATCTGTCAATGTACAGACAGATCCCCATTCTGACAGGGGAGGAGAGAGAGATCTGCTGTTCCTAGTGATTAAGAACAGCGATCTCTCTCCTCCTCCAGTCAGTCCACTCCCCCCAAAGTTAGAAACACCTCCCCAGGGAACACTTAACCCCTTGATCGCCCCCTAGTGTTAACCCCTTCCCTGCCAATGACATTTACACAGTAATCAGTACATTTTTTATAGCACTGATCGCTGTATAAATGTCAATGGTCCCAAAAAAGTGTCAAACGTGTCCGATCTGTCTGCCGCAATGTTGTAGTCCCGCTAAAAAACGCAGATTGCCGCCATTGGTATATTTTTAATAGCAAAAAGTAAAAAAATATTGTTTTTTTGTTAAATTGTTTGCACTTTTTGTTTAAAGCGCATAAAATAAAAACCGCAGAGGTGATCAAATACCAACAAAAGAAAGCTCTATTTGTGGAAAAAAAGGACATAAATTTTGTTTGGGTACAACGTCGCACGATCGCGTAATTGTCAGTTAAAACGACGTAGTGCCGTATCGCAAAAAATGGCCTGGTCATTAAGGGGGCAAATCCTTCTGGTCCTTAAGTGGTTAAATACCACCAAAATTCTATTTTTGTAAAAAAATGCTAAAAAGTTCTTATGGGTACAGTGTTGCATGTAGTGCAGTGACAGCGCTGAAAGCTGAAAATTGGCCTGGGCAGGAAGGGGTTAAAGGTGCCTGGTATTGAAGTGGTTAAATGGTACATTTAGTGTCAATTATCTTACTCATTGGTCTTGGTTCCAAACACCTCTTCCCAAGCCATCCTGCAGTATAACTTATCAAAGTCACAGTTTCCTTTATGAACCAAGATAATTTACTGCCCTGGGGACCAGGTATTTTCCCTGCATATTATCTTCTTGGGCATTGGGCCCCCGTGAGTTCTCCTACCTCTGGAGCCTACAGTCAGTGATGTGGACTCTCAAAGAAGGACCCAAGGACGTAAACAGAAGAAGAGCATGAGAGGACCCAGGGATAAGACAATGTAATACGGATGTGTTTATTAGTATAAAACACCCAGCAGAGTGTGCATTTGAAAATACATACGTACATACATAATAGTAAGCATACATAACAGTAGACATGTATAACAAAGCATGATGCATGAAACCATAAGACACAATAAAGTGACTACTCAATCGCATTGCCGTACAATCCTTTCATGAGTGAAAACATTAAAACCAGGGTGGGTCCTAGAGTAAAATCATGTTGCATCTGTGTGTGCCCGACGCGTTTCATGGCGTACCAGCCAATCTTCAGGGGCAGATGCATAATTAAGTAAAATCTGCGAAGGGACATAAATATAGCATAGTGGGCCAACGAATAGTCTGCATACCGGGAGCTGAAGTGGGGCCAGTGGAAAACAACAACCATGTAGATAATTCCAGGTGAGTGGATGTCCACCTGATGGGTATAAACTGCAGGGGCTCCAATCTGAACGAGTAATGAAAATCATAAGCAAACAAAATGGGTTGATAGGAAGTGCACCAAAATGCCCCCAATCCTAGTAGGAACATAAACAAACAGTGTATGTATACCTGGATTGCCCCGAAGAGACACACAGCCCAGCAGTGGAGATGTATCAAAAAGTATGGAAATGGACTGCAAGGGATGGCCGAGGTGAGTGTGCTCAGTGTTTGTCCGACAAGCCCCACTAGCGTCACGCTGGCATCTCATAAGGGAGGCACGTCCGGACCAAGAGGCGGCCAGAGTATTCGTTGGCCCACGTGTTCTGACTCGCACGCACATTGTCGCACCCTGCTACTGAGTAAGTTGGTTGGAGCTGCCTTAAGTTTCATCTCCATCTGTAGTTTTCCGTAGCCACTGGGTGACATGATCATAATTACATGCTATATTTATGTCCCTTCGCAGATTTTACTTAATTATGCATCCGCCCCTGAAGATTGGCTGGTACGTCATGAAACGCGTCGGGCACACACAGATGCAACATGATTTTACTCTAGGACCCACCCTGGTTTTAATGTTTTCACTCATGAAAGGATTGTATGGCAATGCGATTGAGTAGTCGCTTTATTGTGTCTTATGGTTTCATGCATCATGCTTTGTTATACATGTCTACTGTTATGTATGCTTACTATTATGTATGTACGTATGTATTTTCAAATGCACGCTCTGCTGGGTGTTTTATACTAATAAACACATCCGTATTACATTGTCTTATCCCTGGGTCCTCTCATGCATTCCTCATTTAAAGTCCCAAACCCCGTCCTTCAATTCAAGTAATAGGGATGGAGATTATGTTCTCATAAATCTCATTTAAAGTCCCGCACCCCCTTCAATGTCTCTAAACAGAAGAGAGTGACTGTCATGTGACTGTGGCATCATGTAAGTCAAATGGGCATTTTGATAGGTCTATTTTGTTTATCAGACCAGCAGTTAGTTAGAGGGGTTTAGCCCAACTATCGTGGAGTTGGGCTATGCTCACAAAAACACTGTAGATGTTAATACATAGATAGATGAACTATCTATGTATTCACTTATAAAAAAAGTTATTATGTAGGACCTGATAATGTGTTCCTTAGAACTGTCTTGTTGGAATGGTTGGATAATTCTCATTATCCAACTAGAATCAGCACAGCGGCGGAAGTTGTTTCTAAGTAAAGATATGTAAAGCAATGCATTACTTTTCCGGTATCTTACGCAATAGTTCTTATAATTTTCCATTTCTGACTGTTGGACCTAATCACAAAGAGAAATAACCACTTCAGCCCCGGAAGATTTGGCTGCTCAATGACCAGGCCATTTTTTGCAATACGGCACTGCATTGATTTAACTGACAATTGCGACGCTGTACCCAAACAAAATTGAAGTCCTTTTTTCCCCACAAATAAAGCTTTCTTTTGGTGGTATTTGATCACCTCTGAGGGTTTTATTTTTGTGCTATAAACAAAAGAAGAGTGACAATTTTGAAAAAAAACACAATATCTTTTACTTTTTGCTATAATGAATATCCCACATTTAAAAAAAATAAAATAAAAAAATGTTTCCTCAGTTTAGGCCGATATATGTATTTTTCTACATATTTTTGGTAAAAAAAAAATCACAATAAGCATATATTGATTGGTTTGTGCAAAAGTTATAGCGTCTACAAAATAGGGGATAGATTTATGGCATTTTTATTATTATTTTCTTTTTTTACTAGTAATGGTGATGATCTGCGATTTTTATCGGGACTGCGATATTGCGGTGGACACTTTTGGCACATTTTTGGGACCAGTGACATTTATCCAACGATCAGTGCTATAAAAGTGCACTGATTACTGTATAAATGACACTGGCAGGGAAGGGGTTCACACTAGGGGGCGATCAAGGGGTTAATTGTGTTCCCTAGGTGTGTTCTAACTGTAGGGGGGATAGGACTGACTAGGGGAAGAGAGAGATCGGTGTCCATACTTAGTATGAACACACAATCTATTTCTACTCCCCTGAAAGAAGCGGGATTTGTGTGTTTACACAGGTTCCAGCAGTCATCACGCCCGCTGGGCACTCGCACCGGCTCCAGGGACACATTTCAGGTGCACGCGCGCCGCCGGAGGTGTCTTAAAGGGCCGACGTACAGCTACAACGGCTCGCGCAGGGGAGCCAACCTGCTGTAGAATAACTGCAGCAGCTGGTCCGGAAGCGGTTAAACTGTGGTCACATTCAGGGGCGTACCTAGAGCATTTGGCACCCGGGGCGGATCCTATATCTGGCACCCCCAACTTTAAAATTTAAAAACACCCCACTGTGCCCCCTGCATACCTCTGCATCCCCCAATATCTCTTTGTCACTACTTTGTATACCCCCTCTCCACAACCAAACCCCTTTACATTACACAGTCCCCAGCAGCTCTGGACCCCTTTACATTACACAGCCCCCTCTGCAGCTCTGGACTCCTTTACATTACACAGCACCCTGCACCTCTGGACCTCTTTACATTACACAGCACCCTGCACCTCTGGACACCTTTACATTACACTGCACCTCTGGACCCCTTTACATTACACAGCCCCCCTGCAGCTCTGGACTCCTTTACATTAGACAGCACCCTGCACCTCTGGACCCCTTTACATTACACAGCACCCTGCACCTCTGGACCCCTTTGCATTACACAGCACCCTGCACCCCTTTACATTACACAGCCCCCCACACCTCTGGACCCCTTTATAGGCTTCATAATAAAGGGGGTGAATACATACACACATGCCAATTATCAGTTTTTTATTTCTGAAAAATAGTTTTAGGTATATATTTTTCTAATTTTACTTCACCAACTTAGACTATTGTGTTCTGATCCCTTTAGATTACACAGTACCCCGCACCTCTGGACTCCTTTACATTACACAACTCACTTCACCTCCGGACCCCTTTACATTACACATCTCACTGAGACCTCTGGACCCTTTTACAGTCCACAGGACCCTGCACCTCAGGACCCCTTTACATTCCACAGCACCCTGCACCTCTGGACCCCTTTACATTACACAACCCCCTGCACCTCTGGACTGTTTACATTACACAACCCCATGCACCTCTGGACTCCTTTACATTACACAACCCCCTGCACCTCTGGACTCCTTTACATTACACAGCCCCACCCCGCAGCTCTGGACCCCTGCATATTACACAGCACCCCACAGCTCTGGACTCCTGCACATTACACAGCCCCCCCCACAGCTCTTGACCCCCTGCACATTACACAGCCCGCCCCACAGCTCTGGACCCCCTGCATGTTGCATAGCTCTGCCCCTTCCTACCTTACTCATGCACTGGGGGAGACACAGCAGCGCTGAACAGAAGGCGGGAACTGCTGGGGTTAATTTTTCGTATTCACAAGATAATGATTGGTTGCTAGGACCAACTGGCAACCAATCACCTGCTAGTTAACTTAGAAAGTTAACTCCTCCAGTATTTCCCGTCCTCTATTTAGCGCTTCTCCACTGTCTCTCTCTCTCCCTCCCCTGCTGTACAAGAGAGAGAGACACAGTGTTTTCTTTCTCCTGCTCCAGTGGCCAGTCCTGCGTGTCACCCGGGTAGTGGTACAGTCCCCACCCCGCCCGGGCACCCCCGGACGCTGTCACAGCTGGGCTCTCCCTGCGCTGTCAGCCTGTCACATCGCCGCTGCGCTGTCAAGCCCGCCCTGCTGTCACTGTTTTATACAGGGGAGGACGGGGGGGCGCCACCTGACACCCCCAGTGTGTGGCACCCGGGGCAGGCCGCTTCCCAGTTAGTACGCCACTGGACACATTAGAGTCTGTGTGAGATGATACAATAGGGGCTTTGATGAGGATAGTTACTTTTATGATAATATAATTAAGTGATATAAAAGTGGGAGGTGAATATCATACAACCAGTGGGAAGCACAGCTCATACATCTTAAACAAAAGAGATTTATGCAACTTCTGTAATTTGCCACCAATATGAATGGGTGGATTAGTAATGCAGATCGATCTTGCAATTTCGTGCATAATTGTACTGGGTTACTCATTTTCCATTGTCCATTTAATTTAATCAAAGTTTGCAACATGCTAAAATCTGAGAGTACATAATTACAAACACTGAATTATTTAGGAAAAAGCATTTGAATATTGCTATGATGCTTAATTAATGCAGAGTAACAGCTCTCATGATGAAATAGGACATTAATACCGTCATGAAATAGAGTATAATGACAGTGATACTATGGTGACATAACACAGCTAAGTGCCTATGTATGGTTTAATTTCTTTGTACACATGATAATTTAAGTTGTTGTTATTGTTGCATTAATCACAAAGTAGAACTAAAGGCAAAGATTTTTTTTCATTTTGATCAGTTATATTTTTGTCATCTGTGTCCTATTGGGGAGATTTCCCTCCATTTCATAGTTACATAGTCATAGTTGCCAACATTGTAAAAAAGTTTTTAGGGACACTTTTTTTGGCTGTAGGCGGGGTCTTATTATAATTAGGGGATGGGACATGTGTTTGTAGGCGTTACACATCAAAAAAGGAAAAATGTGCCACGCTAAATATGGGCGTGGCTTACGTTGATTAGTGGGCGTGGCTTATATGGGAGTGGTTCAAATGGGGGTGTGGTTAGAGTCTGAGATGACTGAGAGATGGAGAAAGAAAGGGGAAAAGAGGGAGGGAGGGAGAGAGAAAGAAGTAAAAAAGGAAAAAATGAGGGAAGGAAAGAGGGATGGAGGGACAGCAGGCCCAGATCCTACACCACAATAGAAATGTGTATTCCAGAGTTTAACAAATCAGCAGATAAAGATACTCCAAACACCTGGTGTTAGCGCTTCAATCATCCCAGCAGCATGGTTGTTATGGTGTCAGCATGATTGAAGCGTATTCTTACTATTATTACATTGTAATATAGAATTAAATCATTCAACTCAACATAATCTAGAATCAATGGGACCCCTGAGCGTGTCACCTGCCACGTCGCCTGCCACCAGATGCCATCAGGTGCCCCCCGCAAAGTCTGTCCTTGCATTAGGAGCCCCCAGCAGAGTCCGTCCTTACATCAGGTGCCCCCAACAGAGTCCGTCCTTACATCAGGTGCCCCCAGAAGCAGAGGCCCTCCTTACAGATCTGTGTCCCTGGCAGCGGAATAGAAGTTTGTGGAGGGGGTGGGAAGAAGAGCTAGCATTAAATTACTTTTTATAGTATTGCCGGAATTTAGGGCCTCTCGGGTATAGCTATGGCCACTACTGCTCACTCACTACTAAAACAACCAAGCAGAGAGGGAGAAGGAGGAAAAACTGTTATTGCTCATAGCACTAGTATTTATTTACTAGTATTTACAGATATGTGGTTGAAGTTATCTGTCATGCCTGTCACACATGACATGTTGCAAGATTATGGTTTGCTGCTCTGTTCCCAGAGATACATCAGCACATATAACACGTGCTGTCAGTGCTGAATTCCCATTTAGGACACTAGCATGTTATCTGAAGGTGTATTGAATGCTGAGCTCTGCATAATCCTGCAGTCTATCATGTGTCACAGTGCATGAAGGGAAAGCCTAGAGTTCTGCACACACAAGTGAAAATTCAAGCTCTGCAAGAACCTCCTTATCCAACACATCTCCACATGACAGAAATCAGAGGAGCCACAATGCCTATCCCCATGTGCACAGCATGATACAGTATATTATTATGTTTAGACATTTTAGTGAGCTGAATACTATAAATAATCACATAGGAATGTTAGTCATTTGACATAATTTTAAAATCATGAATCCATCCTTCTTGTATCTAAAATCAGGCTCAGTTCACTAACTTCTTTGGAGAATAAAATAAGTGCGCTTGCAATAAAGTGACATAAATCAATACTTTAACAATAAAAGTGATCGTAAAACATGTGTGACAACAAAAAAGGATGTGACAACAAAAAAGAATGACGTAAATAGTGATAAAGTTCATAAACTCCTTGAGAGGTATGTGATAGAGTCCATTCATAAACATACAGAAACAGCAGATCCAGTGAGAAGGGGTCACACATCCAAATTACATCCACCTAAACCCGCATATGAGGAGAGGGGAAGAGGGATATGTGAAGTAAAAATCCAGGCTGAACGTGAATCCAGGTAACAGTGAAGCCTATGCCCTTACCGGAACCGGCGGACCTCTATTAGAGCAAGGTCAGATGCGCAGGCAGATACAGCCCTCTGCAGGGACAGGTGGACTCCCACATTCCTCAGCAGGGACGGATGAGCTCCCACATCTGGATCCTCCGAGGTCTGTAGCATTCCAGAGGCAAGCCACTCCAAGGTGTCAATCTGGGGAGAAGTACTCACTGATCCGGGAGGGCCGTGAGTGCAGAAATCGCAAAAGACTCCAATAGTGTAGTAAAAAAAAGTAAGCCTTTATTGCTCAAAAAGACGGAGCACACATCTCCGCGGTAAACATATTAAAAAGCTGGCAAGTTAAAATTAGTAGCGAACACCTGTGTACAAACAACATGGGGCGTAAGACGTGATGGCATATAGTGCGTAGCCACGCCCTACATGTTTCGTCATAGAGGACGTCTTCAAAGGGGTACGGGCGACGCACTGAACCATCACCTTTATAGTAAACAACGACAACCAGACCTCGTTTTCGTCTGGACGTCGTTACGTAATCAGCACCAGTCCTGCGCAGGAGAACACTAAGCCTCAACATGACGTCCGCCACGCAACGAGGATATTAAACAAAAATAAAATTAAAAATAGAGAACATAGGGAAAGAATCTGAGTAAGAGAAATATAAAGAAGACACAAAGGATGTATGCATACTGACATTACTGAACTAGCATCCGATGTGTGTAAATCTAAAAAATACTCAATTGTATGCTGCAACCAAAAGCAGCAAAACACAGATGCGCCATAGCTCTAATATTAAGGCAGATCTACTTACGTAAAATACAAAACTAACAAAAATGATATGCATAAAAAATTAATAATAATGCACATACATTTTAAAAAAGAAAATAATAATCGATAAAAGAAAGGGGAATTAATTAATAATTCATACCCCATATCGGTAATAGAGAGGGTTTTGGCGTCTATTTGATGGGTGACATCATATCGCCCTGGTGTCCTCCTCACAACATTATAAGGAATGCAGGAAACAGCAATTGGAGATCATACAAGAGAAACAGGGGAAATCATATCTTAGGCATTATCAATAAATGCATTTATTTCAATGTCTACATTTAATCCAAGAGGTCTAAGACATCTAATTTTATATATCCATTCCATTTCTAACTTGGAGATGGCCCGTCTTTTGGGTTCCCCTCTCCATGGTAACTTTAATCTGTCAATACCTACGAACATGGTGCCCTTAGGGTCCGATCTATGTACATCTAGATAGTGTTTAGACCCCGGATGGCCTTTAAAACCTCTCCTGATATTCGCAATATGCTCGTTGAGTCTGACTTGCAGGGGTCGCACCGTACGTCCCACGTACTGCAACCTGCACGGGCAAGTCAGAAGATACTTAAATATACCAAAAATGTGCGCTTGCATTAAATAATATGTACCATTAATCATAAAATTTGATTTACAAGTAAAAATTTGAAAAATCGCTGTATCCCACAATATATACAAATGTGAAAAAACAGTGCTAAGTGGTTAAACAATTATTACATACTCAATACATATCCGTCAAGGAAAGTGCAAAATAAGTGTAGAAAGTTCAATCAAAATATAAAGATGAGGAAAGACGCCTAGGTTACAGAAAATATTTCAAAGGGTAAAGGTACCATCATCCCAAGTATCAAGTTCAGGAAAAGGAAGGGGGAGGGGGACGGCCGCAGTTAGCTGCTCCTGTCAGCCAATGTCTCCACCCCCCGACAGGGAAAGAAAGGGGGACTATTTCGGTACTCAATATAAGTATGTAGTAAACATAAGGGGTAAACAGGGGAATAACAGGTTTTGTAAAAATATAATTTTAATAGAAACAGTATTTAAAAGGTTACAATACCGCATACAGTTGCGATTTGAAACAATGACAATACATACAACCATATGGATTACACCCAATTTGGATGATAGAAATATAGCTTAGATTCTCGACCGGTTTCGCGGTTCTCACCGCTTCCTCAGGAGAGCCATATCTATAGTGTGACATAAAATAGTTGTAACAGATACAGACAACTCAACAAATGCATATAATAAAATTATTATCGCAGCAGAATTATTAATGATACATCAAACCATTACATACAGATTGTAAACAATAAGGACAAGCTCACCCATTCAGGGAATCTCTGTAGGTATGTAAGGCCCCATATAATTCCCCCTGCGGCGAACACAGGGGATGACAAACAGCCTCTGGTGGATAAATTTTGAATAAATGAATTGTATAGATCACCAGATTAAAAAATCCAGGAAAGGGTGGGGTATAGACAGGGGAGGGCTGGCAGCCTTAGGCCTGGGGGGCAAGTCCAGTCAAGTGGCCCATTGAACCACCGAATCAGCTCACCATCCATCTACACCACATTCCCTGTACAGAGAGAGAGAGAGAGAGAGAGAGAGGGGGGGGGACTGCCCCGTATGGCCTCAGAGAGAGAGAGAGACCAATTGACACTGCCTGCACAGAGAGAGACCGATTGACACTGCCTGCACAGAGAGAGACCAATTGACACTGCCTGCACAGAGAGAGAGAGACCGATTGACACTGCCTGCACAGAGAGAGACCGCTTCACATTGCCTGCATAGAGAGAGAGACCGCTTCACATTGCCTGCACAGAGAGAGAGAGAGACCGCTTCACATTGCCTGCACAGAGAGAGAGACCGATTGACACTGCCTGCACAGACAGAGACCAATTGACACTGCCTGCACAGACAGAGACCGATTGACACTGCCTGCACAGAGAGAGACCGCTTCACATTGCCTGCACAGAGAGAGAGACCGCTTCACATTGCCTGCACAGAGAGAGAGACCGATTGACACTGCCTGCACAGAGAGAGAGACCGCTTCACATTGCCTGCACAGAGAGAGAGACCGCTTCACATTGCCTGCACAGAGAGAGAGACCGATTGACACTGCCTGCACAGAGAGAGAGACCGCTTCACATTGCCTGCACAGAGAGAGAGACCGCTTCACATTGCCTGCACAGAGAGAGAGACCGATTGACACTGCCTGCACAGAGAGAGAGACCGCTTCACATTGCCTGCACAGAGAGAGAGACCGCTTCACATTGCCTGCACAGAGAGAGAGACCGCTTCACATTGCCTGCACAGAGAGAGAGACCGATTGACACTGCCTGCACAGAGAGAGAGACCGATTGACACTGCCTGCACAGAGAGAGAGACCGATTGACACTGCCTGCACAGAGAGAGACTGCTTGACACTGCCTGCACAGACAGAGAGACTGCTCCACATTGCCCGCAGTGTGAAGGGGTCACTCTCTGTGGGGGCAGTGCGAAGGGGTCACGCTCTGTGGGGGCAGTGTGAAGGGGTCACGCTCTGTGGGGGCAGTGTGAAGGGGTCACTCTCTGTGGGGGCAGTGTGAAGGGGTCACTCTCTGTGGGGGCAGTGTGAAAGGGTCACTCTCTGTGGGGGCAGTGTGAAGGGGTCACTCTCTGTGGGGGCAGTGTGAAGGGGTCACTCTCTGTGGGGGCAGTGTGAAGGGGTCACGCTCTGTGGGGGCAGTGCGAAGGGGTCACGCTCTGTGGGGGCAGTGCGAAGGGGTCACGCTCTGTGGGGGCAGTGCGAAGGGGTCACGCTCTGTGGGGGCAGTGTGAAGGGGTCACGCTCTGTGGGGGCAGTGTGAAGGGGTCACTCTCTGTGGGGGCAGTGTGAAGGGGTCACGCTCTGTGGGGGCAGTGCGAAGGGGTCACGCTCTGTGGGGGCAGTGTGAAGGGGTCACGCTCTGTGGGGGCAGTGTGAAGGGGTCACGCTCTGTGGGGGCAGTGTGAAGGGGTCACGCTCTGTGGGGGCAGTGTGAAGGGGTCACGCTCTGTGGGGGCAGTGTGAAGGGGTCACTCTCTGTGGGGGCAGTGTGAAGGGGTCACGCTCTGTGGGGGTAAAAGTTTCCCGGCCATCAGAATACAGTGATCACTGCTGCCAGCTATAGCAGCCAGCAATGATTTCCAAAAAAAAAAAAAAGAAAGACATGTTGGCTGTACTGAAGTCAGTTGATAGATTGAATTCTGTACAACCAGTCTGCACATAGGTAGATCAAAATTCTGTTGGTTCAGCAGAAAATGAAATCTGTCTATGGTGGCTTACGTTCACCAGTCTTTGGGTTTAATATCATCCTCAAATCTTCTGAAAGGAGTGCTCCACTTAGGTGTAGAAATTCACTTTGAACTCCACCTTATTTCCAGAACTCTTTAGGTATTAGATGTGCAAACAATAAGGTGAGAGGAGAGCCCATAGAATACCTACAGAGGGTAATGGAAATAAGGTGGAGTTCAAAGTGAACCATGTCATTACCTGCACGGACTGGCATTTAGGGGGTTAAAACAGGCAGGGAGGAAATGTGATATCACCTTCTCTATCTGTCACTTTTCGGTGGAGTGGCAGTGCCTGCGGCAAGTGAATACAAACCTCTGGGCTCACACTGGTGTACTGGCAGTTTTCTATAGCCATAGTCCCTCAGACTTCTTTTAGGTTGCACATTTTTGCTGAATTTTCTGGAAGTGCACCAAAGATGCAGCATTCAGGACGTTTTGTGCACTTTCAGAACATGCAGTAAAAATGTGCAGCCTCTATGGGACCAGGGGCAACATGCAGGAAGACTGCCAGTACACCAGCACTGCAGACAACCTGCAGCATGCCAGTGTGAGCCCACATCATAACACCTAGGAGGGCAAGCAAAGTAATGTGGCTTCTAGAAAACAAAAACCTCTTTGGCTGCAGAGAGGGGGAGGGAGGAGGAGTTCACTTACTTGGAAGGTCCCAGCATTCGAGCCGACTGCTCAGATTTAACTTTCCCGCCCACACATCTTCTTCACAGACAGCACACGGGCTGCCCGGAGTGTGGGCGGGGCTGCCCGGAGTGTGGGCGGGGAAACAAAGAGCAGGTCCAGCCTCTGCCAGCTATTAGTGTGGAGGAGGGAGGGGCTGGGCGGGGCTGGGCTGTGCTCTGCAACACACTGTCAGCCCTGAGACATCGCTGGCTCACAGTAGTGAATGGAGATGCCGTACTCGGCCAGCTCACAAACTGCGCATGTGCGGTTTTGAGCTGGCGACACAGCAGCCTTTATAGAGCATATGAGAGCAGCCCAGGGGGCAATTGCATCTCTGCCCCCCGGCCCAGCCCGCCCCTGGGTATAGAAGTGCCAGTAACATAACTGTCAGGAAATCCGAAACAATGGTGCAGTGAAGGGGCAGAAAAAATGTGATATTGCTTGAGATTTAAGGTACTGGGGAAGGGGAAGGAAAAAGGGGGGGGGGGAGGGGGGGAGGGAGGAGGAAAGATGGAGAGAAAGGGGGGGAGGGGGGGGGGAAAGGGGAAAAAAAAATTGGGTGTAATCCATATGGTTGTATGTATTGTCATTGTTTCAAATCGCAACTGTATGCGGTATTGTAACCTTTTAAATACTGTTTCTATTAAAATTATATTTTTACAAAACCTGTTATTCCCCTGTTTACCCCTTATGTTTACTACATACTTATATTGAGTACCGAAATAGTCCCCCTTTCTTTCCCTGTCGGGGGGTGGAGACATTGGCTGACAGGAGCAGCTAACTGCGGCCGTCCCCCTCCCCCTTCCTTTTCCTGAACAAAATATAAAGATAAAAATTGAGAATTTTAATTTACATGAAAAATCCAAATTGCACAAAAAATCACATTCACCAGTTCATAAAAAATCAAAGTCGCAAAGGAAAAAAACGCATTAGACAGTTCCTTTAGTGCATATATATACTGTAAAAAAAACATTTGGATATATTTTTTTTTTTAATCACCTCTAAATGCCTTTTGCTAAGGGGTCCCTCGTAGTCTGCCTCTTTCAGTGCCTGGGCTGGTGACATCACTTCTGTCTCTGCACAGGAAGGGCTCAGCTCTGCTCCCTCCCTCCTGTCAATCATCTGGGACCCATTACAGGTCCCAGGTGACTGAGCGGCCAATCACGGCGCTCGGCGCCGCTCGCGCATGCGCAGTGGGTGCCAGGCTGTGAAGCCACAGCCCGGCGCCCACAGTTGCAATGCCGGCGCCGCCGAACGGAGGGGGAGACGAGTGGGGCTTCGATCCCCCGCATCGCTGGAGCCAGGGACAGGTAAGTGTCCAATTAAAAGTCAGCAGCTGCAGTATTTGTAGCTGCTGACTTTTAATTTTTTTTTTTTTTTTTTTTAGTGGCCCTCCTCTTTAAAAAAAAAATGCCTTTAGTTGTAAATAATATAAAATCTTAATGCAGCAGTATGCAAGAAGTATTGCTTGTACTAGAGAAAGATGAGCCATTATGTGTAACACAGTAGTATGGTGCAGTGGTTGTAATGCAGAGGCATGGAACATTATGTTTATCCGCTTGCCGACCGCACCATGTATATGTACTGCGGGGCGGCGGCTCCTACAGACAGAATCACATACCTGTACATTTTATACACTTCTGGGTTTGTGGTACACATGCACGCCGCCAGCGACCAGCTCCCATTATGATTGGACACAGCGGGACCCAATGTCCGCCGGGACCCGCCAATCGTTCCCGGCAGAGGTTCTGCCTATGTAAACAATGCAGATCGCCATTCTGTGACAGAAACATGGATCTCTGTCTTCCCACAGTACAAGCACCCACCACACAGTTATAAAGCATTCCCCAGGGGTACACATGTAACCCTTTGATTGCCCCGATGTTAAGCCCTTCCCTGCCAGTGTCATTAGTACAGTGACCATGCATATTTTTTAGCACTGATCCCCAAAAAGTGTCACTTAGATTTGTCTGATTTGTCCACCGTAATATCGCAGTCCTGCTATAAGTCGCTGATTGCACCATTACTAGTTAAAATAATTAAATAAATAAAAAATCCATAAAAATATCCCATAGTTTGTAGACGCTATAACTTTTGCGCTTATTGGGCTTTTTTTTATTACCAGAAACATGTAGCAGAATACATATTGGCCTAAACTGATGAAGAAATTAGATTTTTTCCATTTTTTATTGGGTGTGTTTTATAGCAGAAAGTAAAAAGTACTGTTTTGTTTCAAACTTGTCGGCCTTTTTTTGTTTATAGCGCAAAAAAATTAAAACCGCAGAGGTGATAAAATACCACCAAAAGAAAGCTCTGTTTGTGAGGAAAAAAAGAAGATCAATTTTGTTTGGGTACAGCATCGCACGACTGGGCAATTGTCACTTAAAATAATGCAGTGCCGTATCACAAAAAATGGCCTGGTCATGAAGGGGGTAAACCTTTCGGAAATTAAGTGGTTAAATGAGAAGTATGGCTTTAAAAAAAAAAAAAATTATACTCACCTAAGTGGATGCAGCATCGATCCGATGCTGCATCTGTCCCCTGCCAGCTCTGTAGTGAGAACTGAGCGAACAAACACCGCTTCAGCTCGCTGTCAGCTGAAAACGGATCACAGGAGTGCAGAACCAACTGCAAACCTGTGATCCACAGGATAGCCAAAAAAGCTTTGGATACACTTCTCCTTTAATATAGAGGGATGATGCATTTCAATTAATAGAAGAGGTATAAAGCTGGGTATACACTTTGAAGCTTTTTTCTCATTCATACAGTGGGTTGAACGAAAAGACCTTACAGTTTCCTGGAACCACACAAGTAATGTGAATGCAGGGATCTCCTCTGCTATTATATTCTGACAGCATGGGCTCTTCCCCTATCAGATTACACTGATCAGTGATCGGCACTGCAGCCATTGGCTGATCAAATGATCAAATGCTGGTTTTCCAGCAGGGCCACTTGACAGAAGCCGGTCTAAAGATCGGCTTCTATTGAACAGAGAGGGCTACACACAGACCATAACTGTATATCCAGCCTAAGGCACCATATGTGATAAAAATGTTTGAGGCGCTGTGTGTCATTCAAAGGCATAAGGCACTGTGTGTAATAGAGATGTAGCGCTTACCCCCAATGGAGCTTAATATTTGCTACATCCGTAATTTACGTTTACTACTCAACCCTCGCAGCCTATAGATTTAAAAGTCACAGTCCTTAATGCTTTTTCCTAATGCTTTATTCATCAACATAAACTGGGATGGGAGAAGGACTTCCTTTGAGATGCTCTTTTGTTACATTGTCATCTTTCAATGATTCTTACAGGAAAATCTATGAACAATTGCGGGTAGTCAGGAAATCATTTTAAACGATCTCTTCGATTAGGGAAGATGGAAGTAGATTTGATAGAGAATAAGTTGATAGAGAGTCACTCTGAATAACATCTTCATCTGGATGACTTTAAAAGGAACGATCCATATCTCTATATGTGTACTTGCAGTTTCACCGCTACCTTTTTACCACTACTTCCCACCGACATGGTACTTCCAAATTAAGCTAAAGGAGAGCCACTCTGAATAACTCCTCCCCCTTGACTGATTGGAATCCCGGGGCAATGCTGAACTCAAAGTCATAGGCCATTACTGCCCATCTCACTGACTTGTGCACCAACAACCCTCAGTCTCTGGTAGTACCCTTCCCTTGGGCTTTCACTCATGTGATCAATAGTCCATGTGCCACTAATAAACGATCGATCGCACAGTTTCCTTCTGTTTTGTTGCTACTTCATCCGCAATGATTCCTAGTTCCTTTAACTCTTTGTGGCCCGCTTCCCTCCCCGCAGGGGCGGCCTACGACATCCACGACTACATGCTGTAAGATGTCGTCTGTTCCTCCATGAGGATCAGATCTCCACCCTTCTCGCTAAGGTGAAGCTCCCTTGGCTCCCCGGAGGGGAAAACCTCCAACCTCCCCTCCGGGAACCAGGCTGGCTCTCACGCTTCTCAGAGCAGGACCCCGCTTTTATATGAGAGTCCCGGGATTACCAAGCAAATTAATGATTGGTCGAGATCAACACATAAACTACCTGTCACTCAAATATAAAAATCAACGAAACAGGCCTGCTGTCTAAATTTACCTGTCAAAGAAAGCTATCAAGAAAGGTCAAAAAGTAGGTGCCTGCTACAGAGAAATATAAAATATTAAAAGGTAACCCATGGATTGGAAGTGTAGGCTTAAGTTAACCATACATTATACAATTTTCTTATTCAATTTCCTTTAGATTTACCTTCAACTATATAGAGCAAGGGCCTTCCTAATTGCACAAACACATTGAAAATGTTTAAGTTTGACTTCATATTAAATGGTTGTAGCGCACCCCATGTAGGAGCCGCAAGTGAAAAGGGATCCCCCGCCCTGCACAACCATGCACACCGAATTTACACAGGCACACTTGAGTAGGGAAACAGTCAAGCACTTGTGTGTTTTATTGAGTAGATAAAACTTGGATGGGGAGTAGGGGTATTATGGGATGCCCACTTGACTTCAGAAAACTTTTCAGGGACAACTCTTCCTATATACAGCTATACACATTCTCTATATATACTCCTCTTCTTCCTCCGGCACTCACTTGCTTGCAAAACAGACTCAGCTGAGACAATTTAAGGGGATCTGGCAAAGCACTCAGCCAGATCAAAGCAAAAGCCCTTTACAGGCAGGGACCCCTGGATCCTTTAGTTGTGTAGCAAAGTCCAGTGTCCAGATTTCATCCCTGTGGCAACTGATCCCAGCACCACCTCTTTGGGCACTGCCAGCCGCCTGGCTGTAGCTGCCCATTTCACTAGCCCTCCTGGCTAATTCTCCTCAGTCCTCCCAGACTGATACCACAGTCCTCCCAGACTTCACACTCACCAGCCTACCTGGCTGACTTCTGAAGAACTTCTGGATGTGCTGACTCTCTACTGCTGTCCTCTCACTTGCTCCTGTGCATCCAGGAAGGATATTCTCTGTGGATTGTAGAGGGTCCTCCCAGCACTCGAGTCCCAGGCCCAAGGTCATACCCCCAGACTAAAAGGCATCCTCAAGGGCCACCGACAGCCTCCTCAGCACTCCTTCTCTATCTTCCACCCAACTGCCCCTGCTGGCATGACCCAGGAGTATTTAAGAGGTGCCCACCTTGCTGGGGATTGGCTGGGGCCCTCCCCAATACTCCCAAGCAGCTCCGCCTAGACTCCACCCTCTTTTCCAAGGTTCCAGAAAGCAGGGGGAGTTACCAGAGGTGCTGC
Organism: Lithobates septentrionalis; assembly: GCA_037952835.1. NCBI lineage: Eukaryota > Metazoa > Chordata > Amphibia > Anura > Ranidae > Lithobates > Lithobates septentrionalis. Next base: position 2,534,322 of record JBBDGP010001342.1, read on the forward strand.
TTGCTGAGCCATCTAGCCTCCCTGAGTCACTCAGCCCTGACCCAGATTCAACCCAGGCTTGGCTACCAGCCAAGCCAAATTTACCTACTCTAACGACTATGTACACTAGTACACTAAGCTAGAGAGTGCTACATGGTTTTGGTAAAGCTAAAGGAAAATTGTACAAGAAAGTTGTATACTGTATGGCCAGCCTTAATTGGTGTGTAAATGTGTTACTCCTGTGCACAGGAAGCAATACAGGCAATGGCAGTACGCATGCAAAGCAATTGCTAGGAGAAAAGACAAGAGATTCCTGCAAAAGAGACATGCACTGAGCTGAGATTGATTTACTAAAGGCAAATAGACCGTTCACTTGGCAAGGGAATTTTCACCAGAGCTTTGTGCATGAGGTAAAGCTCTGCTAACTTCCATCATCCAATCATGTGCAAGCAAAATGCATTTTTTTTCTCTTTTCCTTGTACTTGATCGGGAATGCTTTGCAAATTGAAAAAGTCACCAAAATCATTCCTGGAAAAATTCCTTTGCAACCCCCTTGTATAGTGAACAGCCTCTTTGCCTTTTGTAAACAAAACCGAAAAGGCCCTACCTGGTGTAAGTTTTTTTATAGATTGTAGTGCAGCTTTAACTTCCTTATAGGTGCAGGATAGAAAATACCGGATGTGGGGCTTTATGGGGAAGTTCTTAATATAACCTTTTGAAAATAGTCAAAATTTTCATAACTGAAAAAGAAAAGTAAACAGTCTCAGTTCTCTAAGCTCTGATGTGTATTATTTGCCATAGCTGTATTTCAGCTATATGATTTTTTTTTTTTCATTTCGTTGCTAAAAATAATGAATATTATGGCTGCTTGGTGACCTATATACAGTATAAATAGTAGTATGGATTTTCTGATTGAAACACTAAAAATAAAACTAAGTATGCAATTGCATAGAGCAGATAAAACAGAAAGGCTGGGCACCAGATTCTGTCAAAGCATCTGTTGTAAAGTTTATTTGTTACTTCTTACTTTATATACAAGAAAAGAGAGTGGTGTAATGTTATTAAAAAACAGCTAATAGAATAAGGTCACATTTCATATGTCCACAGCTATCCCTAAACGATACTAAAATTTTGAGAAGGGAGGAGTTGCGAAAGTAAGAGAACATTCTAGGAAAAGTTTGTGTAAAATGAACATGGATTCTCTTGTACTTAAAGTGTTACTAAACCCAGAACCTGCATTCACTATATCTGGGCTCCATAGGCGTGCACACAGAGTGTGCCAGGTGTGCCTGGGCACACCCTAATCGCCTTGTGTGGTGCATATTCCCCCCTGTTTAGACCACTGATATTTCATCCCAAAAAAAATGTTACCAAATAAAATATTTAAAAAAAAAATCTAATAAAACTACTGACACTGTCCACTGCCCTACTGACACCATCAGTACATATACACATGCATATGTATTAGAGCTTTGGGGTGCACACCCTAATGCAAGAGGCTGCGCACACCTATGCTGACCTCCCTCAGTAAATATAAACTGATAAATACCTTTTCTCATCAGCAGTATATAGCAGTCTTGTGGCATCTATCAGTTCCAAGTAAAGCTTGGAGGAGTTTTCATTCTCCCCTGATCCTCTGTCTGAACAGTGCCTATTTTGGAATGTTTTTATTGTTTGAAAATGCCACTGCAATTCCTCATTTAGTTACAGAATCCTTTAAGCGCTTGCAGACTGTATACTGTATATATACACCGGTCCGGCAAGGTGGCTCTCCTGCACAGGCTCACAGACTGGTATGTAATCCTGCACCCCTGGGTCTGGAGCGCGCACGTGTGTTGTTGGCAACCCGCTCCCGTTGTGTCCAATAAGCTGGTCCAGCCGACTCGATGTCCGTCGGGACCCACTGATCATTCAAGACACAAGCAGAATAGTGGTCTGCCTATGTAAACAAGGCAGCATGCTGTTCTTTCAGTAGGTAAGGTAGTGATCATGTGTTTCTGCAAAGCAGGAACATGGATCTCTGCCTTCCCATAGTACAAGCACCTTCCACTCAGTAACCAAGCACATTTTAGGCACACACTTAACTCTTTGATCGCTCCTGATGTTAACCCCTTCCCTGCCAGTGTCATTAGTACAGTGACAGTGCATATTTTTAGCACTGATCACTGTATTGGTGTCACTTGTCCCCAAAAAAGTGTCACTTAGTGTCCGATTTGTCAGCCGCAATGTCACACCCCCGCTATAAGTCGCTGATCTCTGCCATTACTAGTATAAAAAAAATATATCACATAGTTTGTAGATACTATAACTTTTGCGCAAACCAATCAATATACGCTCATTGGGATTTTTTTACCCAAAACATGTATTGGTTGTGTTTTATAGCAGAAAGTAAATAAATATTGTTTATTTTTTCAAACTTGTCGGTCTTTTTTTGTTTATAGTGCAAAAATAAAACACAGAGGTGATAAAATACCACCAAAAGAAAGCTCTATTTGTGGGAAAAAAGAACATATAGTTTTTTTGGGTACAGTTTCTCACAACTACACAATTGTCAGTTAAAGTAATGCAGTGCCATATCGCAAAAAATGGCCTGGTCATGAAGGGGGGTAAACCTTCCGAAGCTGGTTTACCCCCCTTCATCTATGGTCACAGCATACATTTTAATTTGATAACATCAGCATTGTAATAGCAATACAAAAAATAGTTATATTTGACAATCCAATTTAGTTTTACTTGATGACCAGCGATGTACCGGTTTAGCGTCGACAGTCAGCTTTCTTGTAAAACCAATTCTAGCGATGCCTTCCACCGGGAGACTCAGAAGACCAGCTGGAGCTTCTGCCGGCTGACCATAGAGGTAAATAGAGACCAGAACGGTTCTGATCACCTCTATGGTATAGAAAACTGGAAGCAATGAGCATTCAACACTTCCAGTTTGGCTGGATGTAAACAGCGCCATTTTTAAATGGGGAAAGCATCTGATCACATTGATCTTTTTTTGTTCTTTACTTCAAGTTGGGTATCCCATGAATCCCTTTACCCCACCCCACGAAGGTTGTTACCCCTAATAAAACATCAACAACAAAGCCAAGGGACTGACTTCTTGTGTTTGGATGCAAGCGGAGAATGCATGCTGCCTGGCTGTGCAGGAGTAGGGGAGCCAGCCACCAGCAGCCCCTCCGGGGGGTAGTGCTACAAAAACATACGTAAAATAGAAATGCCAGGCCATGATGAACACCCACAAAATGACTCCTTTTCGGAAAGTGGACATCCCAAGATAATCTCATTTTTTTGTCACAAATTTTTGGAAATGAAAATAAATTGTGGTATTGAGGTGGTTAAAACATGGAACTTCATAACAGTGTCCTAGATACAGCTCATCATTATAATACTGGTCATACAAAGAGGGAGGAAAAGGGGGTGGGGGGTTAATGTAAAGATCAATTATTTGGGGGGATAGTGATGAGGGGTTAATGTGCATGATGAGGGAGGTAAAGTCAATAATATACAGATCATTAACAATTTGCCTACCGGGCACTTACACCCCCTTCCTGCCCAGGCCACTTTTCAGCTTTCAGCGCTGTCACACTTTGAATGACAATTGCGCGGTCAGGCTACACTGTACCTAAATTAATTTTTTATCATTTTTTTCTCACAGATAGAGCTTTCTTTTGGTGGTATTTAACAACTGCTGGGTTTTTTATTTTTTGCTAAAAAAAATGAAAAAAGACAGACAATTTGGAAAAAAAAAAGTTTTTCTTAGTTTCTGTTAGAAAATTTTGTACATAAGTAATTTTTTTCCTTCACTGATGTACACTGATGAGGCGTGCACTGATGGACACTGATAGGCTGCACTGATGGGCACTGATGAGGCAATACTGATGGGCACTGATGAGGCGGCACAGAAGGGCACTGATGAGGTGCCGTTGATGAGGAGGCACAAATATGCAGCACTGATGAGCACTGATAGGTGACACTGATGGCTACTGATAGGCGGCACTTATGGGCAATAATAGGTGGCGCGGGTAGGCAGCACTGATGGGCAGGCACTGATGGGCACTGAAAAGCAGCACTGACTTGCTTTACTGATGGTTACAGAATGACCTCACTGATTGGCACAAATTGGCATAAATGATGGGTACCGATTGGTGTCACTGATGGGCACAGATTATTGTCACTGATGGGAACAGACTGGCATCACTGCTGGGCACTGTTGGGCTGAACTGATAATCAGAGTACTGATAATCAGTGCCCTGATTATCTGAACAGTCTCCCCTGTGAGGAAATGCCACTGATCGGCTCTCCTCTCCTCACACTCTGTCAGTGTGAGGAGAGGAGAGCCGATTATTGGCACTTCGGTGTTTACATTTGATCAGCTGTGATTGGACACAGACGATCACATGGTTAAAGAGCCGCGTCATTGGTTCTTTACCGAGATCGGGGTTGTGCCGCTTCCCAGGGACACAGCGCGCCCACCGTGCTGCACGCCCCGCGGGCGCGCAATAGCAGTGACACTGGGCGGCGTTATATGAGGTCAGTCCAGAACAAGAGGGGATCCCGTCTGCAGTTATTTGTCTATACAGCGTGCAGGAGGCAGTTAAAGAAACATGGATGGATGGAGATAGGATGTACAGGTAAGGAGAGGGTGGTTGTGTTTGTGAAAGCGTTAAAAAATGATGATCTTTCATTCATTATATCTATGTTCCTTTGCTATAAGAGTAAGGGGATTGCTGTCAAATGTAAACACTAGTGTAGCGCCTGCCCCACATTTCCGGGGGCCTGGTGGTGACCTCCGGAGGCAGGGAGGGCTGACATATTTCCTCAGGGTGCAGGTTACTATGCATGGTGGGTGATAAACAAGACAGAAATTGGGCGCCAGTCACTTTTTTGCTTGAACAGAGAGAAGTTTATTTCTCACAAACAGGAAAATGTGGGAGAGAGGGGATAGGGCACAGGACACCCTTAGTCAAAAATAGTAACAATCAGCAGACAGGCAGACTCCTTAGACAAAAAGGTGAGATAAGGCAGACACGGTACAGGAAAAGAGCCTTTAACCTGTTGCAGACCCAGCCATAGTTGAAAAATGGCTGCAGCAGAAAACTCTGGGAGGGCGTACTATGCGTCCTCCCAAAATCCTGGGGTGCGCACCCGGGAATATCCGTGACCGCCGGGTCCCTCGATCACGGTGAAGGGCCGGCGACAGCGGCCCTTTACCACGTGATCGTTCTGTCAAATGATGGAGCTATCAGGAGTAAACAAGCCGGCGCATGCCCAGTTTAGCTCTCCCCTCTCCGTAACGATCAGTACAGTGTGAAGGGAGAGAGGGACAGATCTGGTACAACAGCACTGTCGGCTGGATCTGTAGTGCCCACAGCACTGCTCTGTGCCCATTCCTGCACTCATCCATTGCAGGATGCAGTCTCTGGTTATCTCCTGTACTAGATTTGCAGTCTCTGGTTATCTCCTGTATAGGGATGAGCTTCGAGTTCGAGTCGAACTCATGTTTGACTCGAACATTGGCTGTTCGCAAGTTCGCCGAACAGCGAACAATTTGGGGTGTTCCCGGCAAATTCGAATGCCGTGGAACACCCTTTAAAAGTCTATGGGAGAAATCAAAAGTGCTAATTTTAAAGGCTAATATGCAAGTTATTGTCATAAAAAGTGTTTGGGGACCTGGGTCCTGCCCCAGGGGACATGGATCAATGCAAAAAAAAGTTTTAAAAACGGCCGTTTTTTCAGGAGCAGTGATTTTAATAATGCTTAAAGTCAAACAATAAAAGTGTAATATCCCTTTAAATTTTGTACCTGGGGGGTGTCTATAGTATGCCTGTAAATTGATAAAAAGGCATGGGAATTCCCCAAAGGGGAACCCCGAACCAAAATTTAAAAAAAAAATGACGTGGGGTTCCCCCTAAATTCCATACCAGACCCTTCAGGTCTGGTATGCATTTTAAGGGGAACCCCGCGCCAAAAAAAAAAAAAACGGCGTGGGGTCCCCCCAAAAATCCATACCAGACCCTTATCCGAGCACGCAACCTGGCAGGCCGCAGGAAAAGAGGGGGGACGAGAGTGCGGCCCCCCCTCCTGAACCGTACCAGGCCACATGCCCTCAACATTGGGAGGGTGCTTTGGGGTAGCCCCCCAAAACACCTTGTCCCCATGTTGATGAGGACAAGGGCCTCATCCCCACAACCCTGGCCGGTGGATGTGGGGGTCTGCGGGCGGGGGGCTTATCGGAATCTGGAAGCCCCCTTTAACAAGGGGACCCCCAGATCCCGGCGCCCCCCCTGTGTGAAATGGTAAGGGGGTACTTACCCCTACCATTTCACTAAAAAACTGTCAAAAATGTTAAAAATGACAAGAGACAGTTTTTGACAATTCCTTTATTTAAATACTTCTTCTTTCTTCTATCTTCCTTCATCTTCTGGTTCTTCTGGCTCTTCTGGTTCTTCCTCCGGCGTTCCCGTCCAGCATCTCCTCCGTGGTGTCTTCTATCTTCTTCTCCTCGGGCCGCTCTGCACCCATGCCATGGGGTCGAGGCTCCCGCTCTTCTCTTCTTCTTTTCTTCTCTTCTTCTCTTCTTCATTTTCTTCTCCGGGCCGCTCCGCACCCATGCTGGCATGGAGGGAGGCTCCCGCTGTGTGACGGCGCTCCTCGTCTGACAGTTCTTAAATAACGGGGGGCAGGGCCACCCGGTGACCCCGCCCCCTTCTGACGCACTGTGACTTGACGGGACTTCCCTGTGACGTCACGGGGAATGCCACAGGGAAGTCTCGTCATGTCCCGTGCGTCAGAGGGGGCCCCGCCCCCCGTTATTTAAGGACTGTCAGACGAGGAGCGCCGTCACACAGCGGGAGCCTCCCTCCATGCCAGAATGGATGCGAAGTGGCCCGGAGAAGAAAATGAAGAAGAGAAGAAAAGAAGAAGAGAAGAGCAGGAGCCTCCCCCCCATGCCATGGGTGCAGAGCAGCCCGAGGAGAAGAAGATAGAAGACGCCGCGGAGGAGATGCTGGACGAGAACGCCGGAGGAAGAACCAGAAGAGCCAGAAGAACCAGAAGAACCAGAAGATGAAGGAAGATAGAAGAAAGAAGTAGCATTTAAATAAAGGAATTGTCAAAAACTGTCTCTTGTCATTTTTAACATTTTTGACAGTTTTTTAGTGAAATGGTAGGGGTAAGTACCCCCTTACCATTTCACACAGGGGGGGGCGGGATCTGGGGGTCCCCTTGTTAAAGGGGGCTTCCAGATTCCTATAAGCCCCCCGCCTGCAGACCCCCACAACCACCGGCCAGGGTTGTGGGGATGAGGCCCTTGTCCTCATCAACATGGGGACAAGGTGTTTTGGGGGCTACCCCAAAGCACCCTCCCAATGTTGAGGGCATGTGGCCTGGTACGGTTCAGGAGGGGGGGGGGCGCACTCTCGTCCCCCCTCTTTTCCTGCGGCCTGCCAGGTTGCGTGCTCGGATAAGGGTCTGGTATGGATTTTTGGGGGGACCCCACGCCGTTTTTTTTTTTTTGGTGCGGGGTTCCCCTTAAAATCCATACCAGACCTGAAGGGTCTGGTATGGAATTTAGGGGGAACCCCACGTCATTTTTATTTTAAATTTTGGCCGGGGGTTCCCCTTAATATCCATACCAGACCTGAAGGGACTCCCACGTAATTTTTTTTTTTTTTATTTCGGTTCGGGGTTCCCCTTTGGGGAACTCCCATGCCGTTTTTATCAATGAACTTCTATGTGTATTGTCGGCAATGCAATAGCCGCGGGTAGTTTTAAATGAGTTTTTTCCTTCAAAATGCCATTTTGCTGTCAGACTTTTCTAAACACAGGAAACATGCGCCCCTTTACAGGCATACTATAGACACCCCCCAGGTACGAAATTTAAAGGGATATTACACTTTTATTTTTTGACTTTAAGCATTATTAAAATCACTGCTCCTGAAAAAACGGCCGTTTTTAAAACTCCTTTTTGCATTGATCCATGTCCCCTGGGGCAGGACCCAGGTCCCCAAACACTTTTTATGACAATAACTTGCATATTAGCCTTTAAAATTAGCACTTTTGATTATTCATGTTCGTGTCCCATAGACTTTAACGGTGTTCGCGTGGTCGAACGAACTTTTTTCCTGTTCGCATGTTCTGGTGCGAACTGAAAAGGGGGGTGTTCGGCTCATCCCTACTCCTGTACTAGATCCGCAGTCTCTGGTTATCTCCTGTACTAGATTTGCAGTCTCTGGTTATCTCCTGTACTAGATCCGCAGTCTCTGGTTATCTCCTGTACTAAATTTGCAGTCTCTAATTATCTCTTGTACTAGTTTTGCAGTCTCTGGTCATCTCCTCTACTAGATTTGCAGTCTCTAGCTATCTCCTGTACTAGATTTGCAGTCTCTGGTTATCTCCTGTATTAGATTTGCAGTCTCTGTTATCTCCTGTACTAGATTTGCAGTCTCTGGTTATCTCCTGTACTAGATTTGCAGTCTCTGGTTATCTCCTGTACTAGATTTGCAGTCTCGGTTATCTCCTGTATTAGATTTGCAGTCTCCGGTTATCTCCTGTTCTAGATTTGCAGTCTCTGGTTATCTTCTGTATTAGATCCGCAGTCTCTGGTCAACTCCTGTACTAGATTTGCAGTCTCTGGTCATCTCCTGTACTAGATTTGCAGTCTCTGGTCATCTCCTGTACTAGATTTGCAGTCTCTGGTCATCTCCTGTATTGGATCCGCAGTCTCTGGTCATCTCCTGTACTAGATTTGCAGTCTCTGGTCATCTCCTGTATTCGATCCGCAGTCTCTGGTCATCTCCTGTACTAGATTTGCAGTCTCTGGTCATTTCCTGTACTAGATTTGCAGTCTCTGGTTATCTCCTGTATTCGATCCGCAGTCTCTGGTCATCTCCTGTACTAGATTTGCAGTCTCTGGTCATCTCCTGTACTAGATTTGCAGTCTCTGGTTATCTCCTGTATTCGATCCGCAGTCTCTGGTCATCTCCTGCACTAGATTTGCAGTCTTTGGTCATCTCCTGTACTAGATTTGCAGTCTCTGGTCATCTCCTGTACTACATTTGCAGTCTCAAGGTCATCTCCTGTATTAGATCCGCAGTCTCTGGTCATCTCCTTTACTAGATTTGCAGTCTCTGGTCATCTTCTGTACTAGATTTGCAGTCTCTGATTATCTCCTGTATTCGATCCGCAGTCTCTGGTCATCTCCTGTACTAGATTTGCAGTCTCTGGTCATCTCCTGTACTAGATTTGCAGTCTCTGGTCATCTCCTGTACTACATTTGCAGTCTCTGGTAATCTACTGTTTTAGATCCGCAGTCTCGGGTCATCTCCTTTACTAGATTTGCAGTCTCTGGTCATCTCCTGTACTAGATTTGCAGTCTCTGGTCATCTCCTGTATTAGATCCGCAGTCTCTGGTCATCTCCTGTACTAGATTTGCAGTCTCTGGTCATCTCCTGTACTAGATTTGCAGTCTCTGGTTATCTCCTGTATTAGATCCGCAGTCTCTGGTCATCTCCTGTACTAGATTTGCAGTCTCTGGTCATCTCCTGTACTATATTTGCAGTCTCTGGTTATCTCCTGTATTCGATCCGCAGTCTCTGGTCATCTCCTGTATTTGATCCGCAGTCTCTGGTTATATCCTGTACTAGATTTTCAGTCTCTGGTCATCTCCTGTACTAGATTTGCAGTCTCTGGTCATCTCCTGTACTACATTTGCAGTCTCTGGTCATCTCCTGTATTAGATCTGCAGTCTCTGGTCATCTCCTTTACTAGATTTGCAGTCTCTGGTCATCTCCTGTACTAGATTTGCAGTCTCTGGTTATCTCCTGTATTCGATCCGCAGTCTCTGGTCATCTCCTGTACTAGATTAGCACTCTCTTGTCATCTCCTGTACTAGATTTGCAGTCTCTGGTCATCTCCTGTACTACATTTGCAGTCTCTGGTCAACTCCTGTATTAGATCCGCAGTCTCTGGTCATCTCCTTTACTAGATTTGCAGTCTCTGGTCATCTCCTGTACTAGATTTGCAGTCTCTGGTCATCTCCTGTATTAGATCCGCAGTCTCTGGTCATCTCCTGTACTAGATTTGCAGTCTCTGGTCATCTCCTGTACTAGATTTGCAGTCTCTGGTTATCTCCTGTATTAGATCCGCAGTCTCTGGTCATCTCCTGTACTAGATTTGCAGTCTCTGGTCAACTCCTGTAGTAGATTTGCAGTCTCTGGTCATCTCCAGTACTAGATTTGCAGTCTCTGGTCATCTCCTGTATTAGATCCGCAGTCACTGGTCATCTCCTGTACTAGATTTGCAGTTTCTGGTCATCTCCTGTACTAGATTTGCAGTCTCTGGGCATCTCCTGTATTAGATCCGCAGTCTCTGGTCATCTCCTGTAGTACTTCTCTCAGTGAGCAGTAATGATGTGCAGTAACCTCTAGCAATGAATGAGGAAGCAGAAATTATGTGTTGTAACCTCTAACAACCAGTCAGTGATCGGTAATAATATGCTGTATCCTCTGGCAACCAATTGCAATTGTTGCCTGATCTGCTGCAGTAAACTGATTTTGAGTCTTACTGCTATTTATTGTATATCTAATGCCCTGTACACACGGTCGGACATTGATCGGACATTCCGACAACCAAATCCTAGGATTTTTTCCGACGGATGTTGGCTCAAACTTGTCTTGCATACACACGGTCACACAAAGTTGACGGAAAATCCGATCGTTCTGAATGCGGTGACGTAAAACACGTACGTCAGGACTATAAACGGGGCAGTAGCCAATAGCTTTCATCTCTTTATTTATTCTGAGCATGCGTGGCACTTTGTGCGTCGGATTTGTGTACACACGATCGGAAATTCCGACAACGGATTTTGTTGAAAATTTTATAGCCTGCTCTCAAACTTTGTGTGTCGGAAAATCCGATGGAAAATGTGTGATGGAGCCTACACACAGTCGGAATTTCCGACAACAAGGTCCTATCACACATTTTCCGTCGGAAAATCCGACCGTGTGTACGGGGCATAAGAGTGGTTGGGGGCCCAAGAAAATGTTTTCCCAGGGCCCAATCAATATTAAAGACGGCCCTGTAGACACTGTGTCACTACAAGACACAATAATATTGTAGAGGCCTCTGGGTAGAACCACGGTGCACAGCAGGGGATGCAGACATCTGACACATCTAGATCTGGTTTGGATGTGAAGTTTCTTTTGCTAGCTTTGTGCTGCAATAGAGCGAAGATTATAGGGACAAGTAATTATCAATTCTCTTCCTTTACCGTTTTTTTTTTTCTATTTTTAATGCCACTATAGAGTTAAAGAATATTTAAACCCAGCATTTCAAATTCATGACATGTGACTGCTATACCATGTTTGCCTATTCTCTTTGCATTGCTTCATTTTTTTGTGAAATCACCGATGTTCCTACCAGTCCCTCTGCATTCCTAGTTTTAAAAAAACTGACCATACTAGACATGAGAGCACAGCGTGGTCAGTTCTCTAGCTGTGCTGGGAACTCAGCCTGCTCTCCTCCAATGATCAAACTTCTGCTGACACGCCCCCCTGTCACAGCCATTCACTGGAAAGATCAGTATGCTGATATCTCTCCTCCCTAAACTCTTTATGCAGCTGAGAACAGAGATTATGCGATCACTTATAACAAGGGGGAAACAATTGTATTTTTATTATTTTCATATGTATATATAAATGTTTTGCCTTTCATTTCTATTTTAAACTGAAAAGGTTGTTTTGCAAGGTGAGGGTTTACATATACTTTAAAGTGCAATTCGTTTAGTTTGTTGTTTAAACATTTTAGACAAATTTGTTAATTAGGAAATATCCGAATTAAAGAAAACCCACTTAACGAATTTTTCAGAATATTCGTAAATTCGAAGATTCGGAAATTCGTAAATATGGAAAATCCAAAAACCCGAAATAATAACTTAACTAATACTAACTATTAAATTCTAGGTATTGGAATTTACTTTCAAATTTGGCTGTTAGTGACCATAACGAATACAAATTCATCCAAAGTTACGAATTATCAGAAATAACGAATGCCGTATCTAAACGAATGGAACGCAACAAATAATAAATAACAATAATAATATTAAAAACTTTTTATAATTATTATTCATTAATTTGTTTCGTTCCATTTGTTTAGATGCAGCATTCGTTATTTTGGATAATTTGTAACTTCGGATAAATTAGTGTTCGTTACGAGGACTAACAGTCAAATTTGAAAGGAAATTCCAATACCTACAGTATAATTTAATAGTTTTTTCAATTGCTCCCTATCTTTTAAATCATACGGCACCCTTGATCTACCTTAATATCAACATCCTGTGTAATAAGTATACTATTGGCTCCCTTGGTGTTTTCCTATTGAATCAGCTGTTATTCAGTTGGATTGCCAATGTTAGTTACTCACTACTTCTATGGCTAAGTGAGACTTCAAATAATTGTAGCTTTATTAATTTTTTCAGGACCTTCCACAACCGTCTTGTGTGTGCCCTTTTGGGGATTGCCGCATTAGCATTGGCCTGTGTCTGGAGCCACTGGGAGCCAGGCCTGGGTGAGTGGTGATCTGTCGAGTATTTATGGGCAAGGTTTAATTTGTTTAAAATTTTGAATGATTCAATTTAATTTGCTAATATCATGATGTGTTCTGTTTTTTGCTTCATATTCAGTGACGCATATCGCATTACTATTTATATCCCCTGAGGAAGCCCAAGGTGGCGAAACATATCGGGATATATATGCTGCTGTCACCATTATTACGATAAGATACTCCCAATACTTTACTGTACTGAATTTTCTATACAGGCTTTATTACTGTTTTTAATGTTTGTCCACTAAGAACAAACTTTGTATCTGTTTTTAATTTTGTCATAATAAAATTATATCCTTTTTCAAAAAATTGTGTTTCAAATAATTTAGCACCTAAAAAATCCCCTAAAAAATCCTTGTGTGTATATTGTATATTCAGAGATGTTGTTGCTTGTCTTGATTTTGTCATCAATCCACACTACTATCTTTTTCATAGTTATTCTTTCAAAGTTTCAGATTTTCTGTCTTATTTTTGGATTTTCGAACTTTTGAATTAATGAATTTACGAATTTTTGAATTTACAAAATGCGATCATAATGAATGACCTGAAAAACGAAAAAAAAAAAAAAAGAATGAAACGAAAACAAACAAATTTTTCGGCAGTGCACATTTCTACTTTAAACTAGAACTACAGTATAGGCAAAACTTTTTTTCATTTTGGATAGAGCAAGGGAGAGTTATAACCTACGTCAGATTATTTTTCACCATGGCGTAGATTTCCCTACACTTCCTGTCACATAGCTACATAGGTAGTGAGAGGAAATCCCTGCCAATTAAGGGAGTCACCAGAACTAGTGGGAAGATTTCCCCTCTATGACTTATGGGGTCAACCCAAAATTTGGGATTTTCTTTTACTTTCACTTTCAATGACAACGGTAAACAGGATGAATTTAGAGGGTGAATCTCAGAGAGCAATACAACCTGACAGGTGTTCTAATCCCTCTCCACTCTATCCAAAAACAAAAAAAAAAGTTTTGCCTTTAGTTATACTTTAAGGTGATTGCAAAGGCAGAAGGTTTTCTATCTTAATGCAATCTATGCATTAAGATAAAAAAAACCTTCTGTGTGTAGCAGCCTCCCCAGCACCCCCTAATTACTTACCTCAGCCCCATCTCTCTCCAGCAATGTCCACAAATCCCTCGACCATCGGGGACTCTCCCTCCTGGTTGACTGAGACACAGCAAGGCGCCATTGGCTCCTGCAGTTGTTAATCAAAGTCATTTAGCCAATCAAGTGAGAGAGGGGACGGGGCCGAATGGCAGCTTCGTGTCTGAATGGACTCATGGAGCTGCAGCTCGTCTCAGGTGCCCCCATAGCAAGCTGCTTGTTGTGGGGGCACTCGACAGGAGGGAGGGGCCAGGAACTCTAGCCAGGGACCCAAGAAGAGGAGGATCAGGGCTGCTCTGTGCAAAACCACTGCACAGAGCAGGTAAGTATGACATTTTTATTTTTAAACAAGACTTTACAATCACTTTAAGAACAGCTTTGTGCAGAGTAGGCAAACAAGGTTACTGTCCATGGTGCTGAAGCTATGGTTCATGTTTCTGTAAAAATAGATGGCTTTGCAAAATTAAAGTGAACTTTGGTTCTTATTTCTCTTTCTGGATTGTTATACACTACCAATATGTATTGATCATTAGTAAGAGAAGGCTTCATATCAAACGCACATCAACAGTATTTTACAAATATTAAATCCAATAGCTATAAATGTCAGAGGATCATTATTTGCCAGGACTCCCTAAAGTTCAGTTCACACTGAAATCTTCTGTGGTCTATAATAATAATAATTATTAATGTTCTGTTTAACCCCTTTCTGGCCTATGGTATATGTCATAGCTACATTGTGTGAGAGCATATGTAAAGTTGGACATACATTTTTATACAGAACAAATGGATGAATATTCCTGCTGGACAGCTGTCAAAATACTCAAACAGCAGCTCTATCCAATTGGATGCAGCTGCTGTTGGACTTACGATTTTCCACTTGGCTCCTTTGATTTTTTAACAGAAGGTTGTTGGGCAAGAAGGGACTAACAGGGCCATCCACTTAGCAATTTTTGATGGTTCATCAGTTACAGGGCAAAATTTGAACAGTGTGACCAGCTTAAAGTGTTTGTTACCCCAACACTTCATTCCTTCATTCAATTCCTGATATGTGCCTGCTATATCATGTACGTGTGTGAGAAAGAATCCTGTTCTCTTTGTATTGCTTCCTTTGTGTGAAATCCCTGGTGTTCCTGCTAGTCCCTGTGCTTTCCTATTAAAACTGACCACACTAAGCAGGAGAGCACACTGTGGTCAGTTCTCTAGCTATGCTGGGAACTCAGTATGCTCTCCTCCAATGATTAGACTTGTCCTGACACGCCCCCGCTACACAGCCATTCACTGGGAAGCTCAGTGTGCTGCTGCTCCCCCCCCCCCAGTTCTCTGAGAACAGAGAGAATGTGATCACTTATAAAAAAACGGGAAAGAAGTATTTATAATGTTTTTTATATCTATGCAAAAATGTTTTACCTTTCATTTCTATTTTAAACTGAATGGGTTGTTTTACAGGGTGATCGTTAACAATCACTTTAAGGCCCCTTTCACACATGCGGACCGTTCGTCTGTTTTTCATCCATCCATTGACGGATGAAAAACGGACATCAATGCATTCCTATGGAAAAACGGATGGCAACGGATGGTCATCTATTTTCATCCGCTTCCAGCAACATCCGTTTTTTTGAACGGATGAAAGCTCTGTTTTTCATCCATCAAAAAAAACAGATCAGATCAGATCATGACAAATAGTAATTTTTTCATCCGTTTTTTCATTGGTAGTGGATGTAAAAAAACTGATGAAAAACGTACTGTTTAAAAAATATAATGCAATATAAAGCTTTTGAGAAGTATGGTATAGGGCAAAGCTATATAATAACCTTTGTAAACAATATACAACATTGTTCTGGTGTCAACTCAAAATTTAGAATTTTACCTTCTTTTACCTTCACTTTCGATGATAATGGTAAACAGACAAACAGAGAGGGTGAATCTCCCTAATGAGGACACAGACAGCAATAAAAAAACCTGCCGGCGGGTTATAATCCCTCCACTCTAAACTAAAAAAAAAAAGTTTTTCCTTTAGGTACACTTTAATGCACACTGATGTCTATTCATTCTTTTTTATACAAAGTGGGAATGGTGGAGTTTTAGAGGCGTTGAAACCTTCTATCAGAGTAATACAAACAACAAAATGATTTAAAAATATCACATTTATTAGAAAATTGTTAAGAAGTATTTGGGGTAACTAATCCCATAAAAACATAGGTTTAGCAGAACATATTGATAGACACCAGCCCCATGATAATAAAGCACCCCCTTCCTTTCAATAGTGTGGTATTCAATAATGAGATAGAACTATTGGAAATATATTATTAAACCAAACAGAGGTAGACAGGGAGGGATGCTGCGGTGCTTTATCCCAACGCGTTTCACAATAAATGCTTCTTCAGGGGTACATGGGGTGCTCAGAGGTATGGTTGACAACATGTAAGGTAGAGCAGTGTCAACCCCCTCAAGGGGAGGAGATTGGTCAAAATTTGCAATACTAGGTGCAGTTAGGAACATGAATGGCATTTGGTGGTATAGGGGTACATGAGTGGTAGCCACCCAAGCGGGAGTGCAGTTCAGGGGTTCCAATCCACACCCGCAAGGAGAAAGGAAAGATAAATCCTATATTTACTCCTCACCAATGGCACAGTTGTCTATGTCTTTAGGAGTCATTTAAACAACCCAACTTGCTTCCTCTCAATATGAGGCTAACCTTTAACACAGATGGAAACAGGCATGGTCATTCCTCAATGCTATAAAGCAAAACGCCTGGGAAACGCCTAACATTTCCAATCGGGTGTAACACATACCTAGTTAATCAGAACAATTACACTGCAACAAGATGATTAGTACATTCAGTTTACATATTTAATTATTTAACTGTCCTACCTTGTATGTATGATATGACAGTGAGGTAGAGTGATGCTTCTCACATGGTCACATTTATTTTAAGGATCTGGTCTAAACAAATAGACGTATACTGTGGTAAAGCCAAATTGCATGCATTTTTTTAATTAAAATGGGCCCCTCCGGCTGGGTACATAATTAAAAAAAAGATTGTGGTGCAATACTACTTATATTCAGTCTAGAGTTGTTCCCGGCAGTACTTCTTTTTTATCACAAGAACCCGCAGTCTTCTGGGCTGAATGATGCCCACTGTCATTCTGACAGAAAGAATAAAATAGTTGAGAGGTCCGTCACATAGCTTTGACAGGTCATGTAATGGGATCTCCTCCTCCTGCCATTTTTCTCCTATGAACGCATTTGAATGAGGGTTGGCTTCTTTTGGAGTCTAACAGCAAGCTAAGCACTAAACACATATGAAAAAAAGAAAAAAAGTATTGGGACGCTTGCCTTTACATACACATGAACTTTAATGGCATCCCAGTTTTCGTTTTCAAATTCCTATTAAGGGTCAGTTCACACCACATGCAGTCCAGTGCGTTTTTTTCTGCATCAAAAACACATGGAAAGTAGGTTATCTGTTTTTCATTGGCATAGTTCACACCAGTGCTTGCAGTTACAGTGTGTTCCAGTTGCAGAAAAAAAAGTAAAACATGCTGCATTTTTCCTGCACTGGAATGTACTGGAACGCTGTAAAACACATCAAAAACGCACTGAAATACACGTCTTTATTTAAGGTTAAGAAAAAAGAGGGTGAAAAATGCACTGGACTGCATCAAAAATGCACCAAAAATGCACTGGAACACACATGTCCTTATTTAGGTTAAGAAAAAGGAGGATGAAAAATGGCGGGTGAAAAACGCACAAAAAAACGCATCAAAAACACACTGGAACGCATCAAGAATGCGTCAACATTGCGCATGCAGAAAAACATCTGGAAGGCATCTGGACTGCATTTTTATGTGGTTTAGTCCACATTCTTCAAATCTGTACATGTGTGTTCCATTGCTTTCCAGTGCGTTCCAGTGCATTTTTGATGTGTTTTACAGCGTTCCAGTACAATCCAGTGCAGTGTGTTCCAGTGCGTTCTGGTGCACTTAAGTCTTTTTAATCCACTGTAAATCTTTACTTTTTTAAATAAACTTATACAGGTATATTGTATTTTAATATGTTATATCTACAAAATACAGTACACTCAGCCTCATATTCGGTACAGAATAATACAAACATTTTAATTCTTTATAGATCCAGTACCGTTCCTTTACAGATGAACAGATGAACATCCTGCTATCTATAATACACTCCACATTTTCCCTTCACAATTCCCCATAGCAGCAAATCATTAGAAAGACTTGTGAATATTTCACTGTGTTGATGTAATTTGGAAGGCACAGCCAGAATCTGCAACCAAGACATCTCATAGCCCATTTACATTTGTTTTATTTATGCATTGTTCATAGGGATCTGACATGAGAGCTTTATTAAGAAATATATCCAGTAATATATTCTTTCAGTGTCAAAACAAGCTATTTAAATAATTGTCAGATCATCCATCTAAAAAAAAAAATGTCATGCAGTACTCAGTAATTTAAACAATCTGGATGAATGTAAAGCATTTTTTTTTTAATTTTAAGGTGAAGTTTAGTTATTGACTATTTTGCATAGTTACATTGATCCAGCTTGGACCTGTGCCATACCTGCGGGATCCTTGTGGATTGTTACCACAGTGATCACCACTAGCTTCCAGATGTCAAGCCGAGTAGTTGCCCTGCTGCATTGTGAACACAAGAGGTTGTGCGCTTGGCACAGGTGCCAATCAGAGAACACTTTGCAGTTTCCCAATGAATGCAAAGCTTTCTCTGATTGGATGAGGTGAAGAGGCGGGGCAGTGGCATCACAATCTCCACCTTATCCAATCAGAGCATGGTTTGTATTCATTGAGAAAATACAAAGTGTTCTCTGCAAGCACCTGTGCTGAGCACATAACTTTCTGTGTTCACAATGCAGCAGGGCAGACACTCAGCAAGGATCCTGAAGCTAGTGCAGATCACTGCGGTATCAGTGTCTAATACAGAGTCTTCCAGCTTCCATGGGGATCCAAAAGGTATGACAAAGGCATACTTAGTTTGGTCCAAATTGAACCAATGTAACTATACAATATAGTCCATGCCTAACTTCAGCTTTACATAAAGCCACCCTGAAAGAAAATAATTAATACCTGTCTGTGCTGTTGTGCTTGCCATTTATATTCATACTCTTCTAGAACTTCCACCGTTTTTTTAGAGTCGACTGTCGGTAAAAGCAATCATAGCGGCTAACTAGCCACTAGGTTACTCTTACAAGCAGTGGGAGGGGATGTCCCCCTCCTCCCTCCGCCTTCTGCAGCTTCATTGGGTTGTCCCATCCCACCGGGACACCCAATCAACCAGTTGGCACTCATAGAGATGAACAAAGACCAGAACCGCTTTGTTCGTCTCTATGATATAGGGAACTGGAGGTGATAACATTACATCATTCCTGATTTACCCGAATATAAACTGCGCCATTTACAAAAATGAAAAGCATTTGATCTCACTGATCTTGGTGTGATTTTAGTTTGTTGTCCTTTAGACCCCAGATCTCTCCATAAAAAGTACCTGTCACATGCCTATTGTTGTCACAAGGGATGTTTAAATTGCTTGTGACAGCAATAAAAGCGATAAACAAAATGATTAAAGTGACACTGTAAAAAAAATAAATAAATAAATAAAATAAAAAAAAAAAAGTAAAAAAGAATGTTCAAAGTACCTTCCGCACCTGTGAGGTATCACCGCGAATGTAAGATAACGAGCATTAATTCTAGCACCAGACCTCCTGTGTGAATCTACAGTGGTAACTTGTAAAGGCTTTTAAAGCCACGCCTATGGATAGTAAAATTTACATAGTTCAATGTTCGAATGTATTTGTCGCCAATGCACAGGTATGCACAATTTTAAAGTGTGACATGTTTGGTATCTATTTACTCGGCATAACAACATCTTTTATATTTTACAAAAAATTGGGTTATATATTGTGTTTTTTTGCATTCAAATTAAAAAGTGTATTTAAAAAACATAAAAATGCATTTGGAAAAACCTGCTGCGCAAATACAGTGTGACATAACAAATTCCAACACCCACCAATTTAATTCTGCTTTAAAAATCTATAATATTTGGGGGTTAATTTTCTAGCAAAAAATACAGATTTTTACATGTAAACAAAAAAACCCAGAAAAAACCTGGGGGTCTACTGATGCTTTATATATGCTTTTTTTGTTTACTATATTTCTACAGTCTTTGTTTTACAAATATCTAATACACAACAATAGATTCACAATGCACTATGGGTTATCTAAACAGACAGCAGAGCAGAAATAGCTTGTTCTCAGACAGCTATCTTTCAATGAAACTCTAATGCCCCGTACACACGGTCGGACATTGATCGGACATTCCGACAACAAAATCCTAGGATTTTTTCCGACGGATGTTGGCTCAAACTTATCTTGCATACACACAGTCACACAAAGTTGTCGGAAAATCTGATCATTCTGAACGCGGTGACGTAAAACACGTACGTCGGGACTGTAAACGGGACAGTAGCCAATAGCTTTCATCTCTTTATTTATTCTGAGCATGCGTGGCACTTTGTGCGTCGGATTTGTGTACACACGATCGGAAATTCCGACAATGGATTTTGTTGTCGGAAAATTTTATAGCCTGCTCTCAAACTTTGTGTGTTGGAAAATCTGATGGAGAATGTGTGATGGAGCCTACACACGGTCGGAATTTCCGACAACAAGGTCCTATCACACATTTTCCGTCAGAAAATCCGACCGTGTGTACAGGGCATAAGGAGCCAACCTATAAGAGAGGAGTCTTTGCTCTGAATCGTCTAGGTTTATGGGTACAATTCACTCTGATCTACTAATGTCTGTGAAAAACACTCTTTTGTCAGCATTTAGTAGGTGGATTTTATATTAACCTAACTAAAAAAAGGAACATTTTTAAAAAGTAATAAGTACAAAATGTGCAAACCACTATGCATTTCTTTCATATGCTTTACACAGCAACAGCTTTGTTTGATCACCACTGCTGGAGTGTGGTGAGAAGGCTGTGAAGTGAATATGCATTGGAAACCACACATTGCACAGCAATCTTTTTTTCCTTAAACTTTAATGATATGTCACAAAATGAATTTTTTTTTTCATTCTACCAGCCACCGTGTGATTGGGCGTATAGTGCCGCACCAATCCCCTGGTGTAAACAAGCAGTACTCACTGGAAAAACTCTGGACAATGATCATCTAGACCCCTAGGGGTCAAAAGGCAAACCGATGTAGCTGTACAGGGGAGCCAACCTGCTGCAGTACAACTACGGCGGCTGGTCGGGAAATGGTTAAAAAAATGTTCCCTCCCCTATCCTCCTACCTATCTTGCATACCCTGTGTAAAAAAGATCTGTGCACTTACCTCTTTTTAATCCACTCCTGTTAAGTCATGTGATCCTGCAGCTCCGGCTCTTATTCATCAGTGAGCGGCTACTACAAGGAGAGGATAGAGCGTGACCAATGGCTGAGCCATGGGAGCCTATGGTTGACGTTGTGGAGTGCTCTCTTACAGGAATTGTAACTCACTCTATCCAAAACTAAAATAAAAAAATGTCTGAAGTTAGGCTTTACATACAAGCTTTCTATATGATGGCTGATGCTCTGGGTTTGTGCGTGTTATTATCATACATTGTTGAGCAAACCAGATTTGTTGGATTTGGTTTAGTCCAGATTCTTCAAATCTGTACTTCTTAAATTACTTTCTAGCTCATCTCTGCATATGATCTATTACATTTCTGGATTATAAATGTTCTCAACCAGACTAGCAGCTGATGACAGAGGAATGCAATTTGTGTGCAGTAGAGCGTGTATTTGTTCTTTGAAGCACACCTAACAATTTAGGAAATGTGTCCACTTTGGCCAAAGCAATCAAGTTATTCTGTTTTCTAATCAGAGCGAAAAAATGGCAGATTTCCTTAATTCTTACAGAATTGTAACATAATGTTTAAAGTGAAATCCCTTATTGGCAGCCTAACCTCTTTAATCTATGTTCTGGGACTTGCTTTTCTAATGCAGGCTTTCTCTTTTATTTTTTATCTGTTGACCCATGGTAACATTGCTCCCTTGCTAGTACGGGGGAATTTAGTAAAATTGGTGCACTCAAAATCTGGTGCAGATGTGCATGGTAGCCAATCAGCTTCTAACTTCAGCTTGTTCAATTTAAAGTGGAGCTCTACCCAGATTTTGCACTCTCCAGTTTTAGTAGATCAATGAGGTTGGTTTACTAAAACCGGAGAATGCAAAGTCAGGTTCAGCTGCTTCTAACTTCAGCTTGTTCAATTAAAGCGGAGCTCCACCCATTGTGCCCTCTCCAGTTTTAGTAAATTCAATAAGGTTGGTTTACTAAAACTAGAGAGTGCAAAATCAGGTTCAGCTGCTTCTAACTTCAGCTTGTTCAATTAAGCTTTGACAATAAAAGGCTCCATGCACACTAGCATTTTTCATAAGCTCCAAAAAACTAGAAAAAAGCTGGATGAAAATGCTGATAATAGCATTTTTGTCCCAGCTTCTAGCAGCATTTTAGTAGCTTTTTGAGGCATTCAGAAGCATTTAGGAGCATTAGCATTTTATTAGCTTTTTGCAGTACATGAAGGAAATATACACCAGCACATGATACATACACACACACACACTACAAGGTGGAATCTAGTGAATTATACTGCACCTTTTGTGTTACAAACCACAATGTTTGATCATGTGGAGTTTTCAACATGTTGTGCGTTAAAATAGCACTACAAGGGCAAATTATGTGGAGTTTTCTGCTTGTTGTGTGTTACAATCGCACTAGGAGTTGGAATCATGTGGAGTTAAGGTGTAATTGGGGTTATTTACAAAAGGCAAATCCACTTTGCACTACAAATGCAAACTACAAGTGCAAAGTGCACTTGAAATTGCACTGAAAGTACAATTGGAAGTGCAGTCGCTGTAGATCCGAGGGGGACATGCAAGGAAAATAAAAAACTGCATTTTAGCTTGCACATGATTGGATGATAAAATCAGCAGAGCTTCCACTCATTATAGATCTACCCCTCAGATTTACAGCGACTGCACTTCCAAGTGCACTTTCAGTGCAATTTCAAGTGTACTTTGCACTTGTAGTGCAAAGTGGATTTGCCTTTTCGTAAATAACCCCCAATGTTCATTGAAGACTGTAAGCTGAGACCCCAGAGCACTTCCAGCTACACTGACAGTTCCCCCTGCCTCCACCTCCCTTCCTCTGTGGTAGTCTTGATTCAAAGCCCTGCACAGCTATAGTGTATACAGTGCCTTGAAAAAGTATTCATACCCCTTGAAATTTTCCACGTTTTTTTATGTTACAACCATAAACGTAAATGTATTTTTTGGGGATTTTATGTGATAGACCAACACAAAGTGGCACATAATTGTGGAGTGGAAGGAAAATGATAAATGTTTTTTTAAAATTTTTTGCAAATAAATATCTGAAAAGTGTGGCGTGCATTTGTATTCAGCCTCCGAGTCAATACTTTGTAGAACCACCTTTCACTGCAATTACAGCTGCAAGTCTTTTTGGGGATGTCTCCACCAGCTTTGCACATATAGAGAGTGACATTTTTGCCAATTCTTCCTTGCAAAATAGCTCAAGCTCTGTCAGATTGGATGGAGAGCGTCTGTGAACAGCAATTTTCAAGTCTTGCCACAAATTCTCAATTGGATTTAGATCTGGACTTTGACTGGGCCACTCTAACAAATGAATAGGCTTTGTTCTAAACCATTCCATTCTAGGTCTGTTTAGGGCAGCTGTCCTGCTGGAAAGTGAACCTCCGCCCCAGTCTCAAGTCTTTTGCAGACTCTAAAAGGTTTTCTTCTAAGATTGCCCTATATTTGGCTCCATCCATCTTCCCATCAATTATGACCAGCTTTCCTGTCCCTGCTGAAGAAAAGCATCCCCACAACATGGTGCTGCCACCACCATGCTTCACGGTGGGGATGGTGTGTTCAGTGTGATGTGCAGTGTTAGTTTTCCGCCACACATAGCGTTTTGCTTTTAGTCCAAAAAGGTCAAATTTGGTCTCACCTGACCAGAGCACCTGCCCCCACATGGCTTTTTGCAAACTGCAAATTCAACAATGGTTTTCTTCTTGCCACTCTTCCATAAAGGCCAGATTTGTGGAGTGCATGACTAATAGCTGTCCTGTTGACAAGTTCTCTTACCTGAGCTGTGTATCTCTGCAGCTTCTCCAGAGTTACCATGGGCCTCTTGGCTACTTCTCTAATTAATGCTCTCCTTGCCCGACCTGTCAGTTTAGGTGGACGGCCATGTCTTGGTAGGTTTGCAGTTGTGCCATATCCCTGACCTGTCTGGTGTGTTCCTTCCTTGGTCTTCATAATGGTGTTTGTTCGCTAAAAATATCTAACAAACCTCTGAGGGCATCAAAGAACAGCTGTATTTATACTGAGATTAAATTACACACAGGTGTACTCTATTTTCTAATTAGGGGACTTCTGAAAGCAATTGGTTCCACTAGATTTTAGTTAGGGGTATCAGAGTAACGGGGCTGAATACAAATGCATGCTACACTTTTCAGATATTTATTTGCAAACCATTTGGAAAACCATTTATCATTTTCCTTCCACTTCACAATTATGTGCCACTTTGTGTTGGTCTATCACATAAAATCCTAATATGTTTATGTTTTTGGTTGTAATATGACAAAATGTGGAAAATTTCAAGGGGTATGAATACTTTATGTGCACTGGGCCTCTTAGCCCTCCTGTGTTCTGTGTGAATGGTTATTTCCTGACGCCTCCATGGCAGCACACACTGGGTTGTGACTCCGCCCCCACAACCTGACAGGATTGGTTAGCTATAAATTTGAAGGGGAGACACCCCGCTGCATTCTCTTTTTTATCCTCACCTGACAGATTGGGAAGCAAGCTGGCTCCTGTTGTCAAGATTAAGAAAAAGCCTCTTACCGCACTCGCCCCAGCAGGTTCAAGCCTCTCCTGTTTGTAAGTCCCTCCTGTACAGTCTCTAAAGGAGCTTCTATGGAGGGAACCCCCGGTCTGGTGGTCTCAGGGGGTGTCTGGACATCTGGCACAGTAAGCTTTAAAGAAGCTTCATATTTGCAGTGGTCTCCTTTCTTTTTGTTTTGCCTGTACCTTTCTTTCTGTATGTAGATTTGTTTCTCCTGCTCAGGGGGCTTGCTGGCACTTGCTGTCCACCGCTGTGGAACCGTCATGGCCGCCGACGCTCCTCCTCTGCTCTGCAATTGGCCTCAGTGCTAGGTGCTGCCTTGGGAGGGTTATGCCCTTCTCCAAGATGGCGCCAAGGTGTTCGGGACGCTCTGCGCATGCGCGGGAGCGTCATTTTGCCGCGACGGCGGGCGCCAAATTTAAAAACACAGGAAATTCTGTGTTTTTTGCTGAGGATTTTTACAAAACAAGCTGGATTTCGCCGTACGTTCCACTGCTTTGCAGAAAACAAAAACAAATCATCCGATTTAGACTGTCTACAGACTTTTTAAAAAAAAAGTAATGGAATTAAAAAAAAAAAAATTTTCTTATTACTCTTCAGTCTTACTGTCACTTTTACTATGGAGACCACTGCCCGCGCAGACCACCATCAGCAAACGAGGTAAGAGGCCATCCGTCATTGGTAAGTATTGAAGAAGGGGAGAGAAAAAGAGAGCCAACCACTAACGCTGCGTTTTTGGCAGCCCTACCAGGTCAAGAGCCGCAAGTTCCAGGCGTGAAGGGAGATCAAGTCACGCGTCAAGCAAGAAGTCTCGCAGAAGCCGTTCAAGGTCTTCTTCCCGCCACCGAAGACATAGCCGCTCACGTCACAGCCGCTCAAGACGCAGCCGCTCCCGTCATAGTCGGTCACACCGCAGACGGTCACCTTCATCACACCGCCAGAGCCGCCACACCCGTCCTGCAGCAAACGCTTGCTGGGTATGCGGCGCGCCGGCCTTGCCAGAGAAATTAGTCTGCAGATCCTGCTTCAATGAAGCAGCAAAGGACAAGGAATTAGACGCAAGAGTCGCTACGGAGCTCATAAGAGAATCTGTGCGGGAATCCATAAGGGAGACAACGACACCACTAATGGATAGGCCTACGCCCAGCACATCGGTAACGGATGACCATCAACCCCAGGCATCAGAACCCTCCTCAGGAGATGAGGATCAGGACATGTCAGCAGGTTTTGATTTCTCCCTTGTACAGCCTTTCGCAAAGTCAGTTAAAGAGGCGATAGGCTGGGAAGAAGATAAAGCGGAACCGCAGAAAGTCCGGAAATATTTCCCAAATTTAAGGAAAGAACCAGAGAATTTTCATTTTATAGGTGAACTGGAGGATCTAATTAAAGATGAGTGGGAGAGATCTGATAAGCGGACCAGTCTCACCAACAGACTGACAAAGATGTATCCTCTGAAGGAGTCAAAAGTCAATTCGTTGATGAACGCCCCAGTAGTTGACTCCTCCTTGATGCGTCTTGCACGGCATGTCACTCTGCCTATTGAAGACGCGGTTTCCTTTCGGGATGTTCTGGATCGGAAATTGGATCTGGAATTAAAAAAAGCATACTCCACTGCTGGGGGCGCGTGCAGACCAGCAATTACCACAGCAGCAGTGGCTAAAGCCATATCAGGTTGGGCAACCAAGGTGGAGAAAGATCTGCAAGACGGTACGGAAGTAGACAAGATAATACCTTCTTTTCAGGAGATCAAGTTGGCAGGTGACTTCGTGGCAGAAGCTTCAGTGGATATTATAAGATCCTCGGCGAGATCAATGCTAGCCTCAGTCACGGCAAGAAGGGCCCTGTGGCTGAAACCATGGATGGCCGATACTGCATCTAAAACAAACTGGTGCAGAATTCCATATGATGGCTCAAACCTGTTCGGGTCTAAATTGGACACCGCTATCTCGAAGGTGACAGGAGGGAAGTCGGGATTAATTCCCTCAGACAGGAGACCCAAGACCCAAAAGGGTCCGTCCTTCAGGCGCAACCTTCCTGAGAAATATAGGGAAGCTAGATCCTACCGTCTCGGTAGGGAGTTTAGAAGAGACTGGAAAAACACAAGACCTTCCTTCCTTAGGATGCAAAAGTCCAAGACTACCCTGGCAGGGGAGCAGCAGAAGTCTTTTTGAAGGTTCGCCTGCCCACCCAGTACAGGTGGGCGCCAGGCTCAAGGATTTCGTACAGATTTGGTCAAGCCATATAAAGGACCCGTGGACTCTTTCCACAATCAAATTTGGACACAAGTGGAAGTTTATGGGCAAACTTCCGAAAAATCACTTCCAATCAACAAGACTGCCATCTTCTCCAATCAAGAGGAAGTTACTATTAAAATATATAGTGGAATTGAAGGAAAAAGGGGCAATCCTGGAGGTTCCATCAGATCAAAAGGGGAGGGGGTTCTATTCCCCACTATTTTTGGTAAAGAAGAAGACCGGAGACTTACGCCCTGTATTGGATTTAAAAAATCTCAACAGGAACATAAAAATAGAGGCCTTCAAAATGGAGAGTCTACAGTCCATACTTCTGGCTGTGAACCTGGGCGACTGGATGCTCTCTGTAGATTTATCGGACGCTTATCTACATATTCCAATTCATCCCGCCTTTCAAAAATTCCTCCGATTTGCCATCAACAAAAGCCACTTCCAATTCCAGTGCCTTCCTTTCGGCATTTCGTCGGCTCCCAGGACATTCACCAAGGTCCTCCTACCCTTGGTTGCATTCCTCAGGGAAAAGGGTCTGCGAGTCCACCATTATCTGGACGACATCCTGCTCTTGGCAGAAGATCAAAGAACCTTGCTATGTCATCAGAGAATCTTACTCACGACTCTACAGAACTTCGGTTGGCTAATCAACTGGAAAAAGAGCAGTCTACGACCCACACAAAACATGGTATTTCTGGGAGCGGATCTGAACACCAAATTGAACAGGGTACAACTCCCTCAGGAGAAGATTCAGCCTCTAATGCAGAAGATGCGGAGATTACTATCAGCGAGGCATCTCCCAGCCAGAATCTGCTTGAGTGTGCTAGGGTCCATGGCTGCAACCCTGCCCATGGTGCAGTGGTCACAATGGCACATGAGAGTCCTGCAAAACTCCTTTCTGAGGCAGTGGGATGGAGTATCGATGCGTCAGACCATTACCATCTCCAGACCAATGAAGCAATCAGTGTGGTGGTGGACACACTTGACCAACCTTAGGAAATACAAGCTGATAGTTCCCCTAGATCCGATAATAGTCACTTCGGATGCCTGTCAGAGCGGCTGGGGAGCCCACTGTCAAGATCGAGCAGCACAGGGCCGATGGCAGTTCCGGGCCCAGGGGATAGTATCAAATATACTGGAACTCAGGGCAGCCTTCCAGGCCCTCATGGCATTTGCACCAGTCCTCAGAGGGAAGAACGTGCTTATCCGGATGGACAACAAGGTGGCAGTGTCCTACATCCAGAAGCAAGGGGGTACCAAGAGTCTCACACTGTTGGAGGAAGTCCGTCCTATCTTGGAATGGGCACAGGCACACCTAGCAGACTTAAAAGCAATATATGTTCCTGCGGCACAGAACATGTTAGCCGATTACTTGAGTCGAGAGACTCTTTCCAACAACGAATGGTCCCTGAGTCTCCAGGCCTTTTCTCTTCTTACGGAGACATGGGGAGTGCCAGAGATCGACTTAGCAGCCACTCCTGCGAATATGAAGTGTCAGAGGTTTCTGTCCAGAGCATCTTTCCCTTCAGCCGAAGGGATAGATTGTCTAATTCACCCATGGAACTTCAAGTTGGGGTACATATTCCCGCCAACTCCGTTAATTGCAAGATTCCTATCCAGGCTTCGGAGATCTTCAGCCACGGTAATCGCGGTAATCCCTCTTTGGCCGAGAAGACAATGGTTCACGACCCTATTGCAGCTCAGCCTTCAACCTCCAATCCTTCTTCCGGTAACTCCGGATTTACTATTTCAAGGCCAATTTCTACATCCAGCTCCAGAGAAGCTGCATCTGATGGCATGGAAGTTGAGAGGGTTAGGTTAAGGGAACAAGGCTGCTCACAGGAAGTAATATCAACCCTGATGCAAGCCAGGAAAAGTACCACCAACACCACCTATACAAGAATTTGGAACAAATTCTTTACAATGGCGCAGCAGAAGGGATGGGATCCTATTGCTCCAGAACCTTCTCAAATCCTAGAGTTCCTCCAGTCAGGAGTCAACAAAGGTCTAAGTTCAAGTACCCTTAAGGTACAAGTATCCGCCTTGTCGGCCAAAACAGGCACCAGATGGGCATTACATCCACTGGTTATCCAATTCCTGAGAGCCTGTCTAAAAATCAAACCTCCTAAGAAACCAGTTTTTCCATCATGGGATCTCTCAGTAGTTCTCGATGCCTTCACCAATCCTCCTTTTACTCCATCCGAATCAATATCTCTGTGGGATCTGACCCTAAAACTGTCTTTTCTCATTGCAATTACATCAGCAAGGAGGGTATCTGAAATCCAAGCACTGATGGCATCAGAACCTTACTTAGTATTCTTCCCTGATAAGGTAGTACTAAGACCTTCAGACCACTTCATCCCGAAGGTAGCAACTTCCTTCCACTACAACCAAGATATTGTCTTACCATCCTTCACTAATGATCAGGGTAAACCTCATCCTCTGGATGTTAAAACTACCATCATTAGTTACCTGGCAGCTACAAATTCTTTTAGGAAGACGGATACCCTCATGGTCATTCCACATGGAAACAGACGAGGTCAAGCGGCTACTTCACGTACTATCGCCTCCTGGTTAGTCAAGTCCATCAAGAAGGCATACTCCATGCGGCATATGGCAATTCCTGAAGGCATCAGGGCTCACTCAACCAGGGCAGTGGCTACCTCCTGGGCAGCGTATTGCAGGGTTTCACCGGAGACTATTTGCAAAGCAGCAACTTGGTCCTCCAGACATACTTTCATTTCTCACTATAGAGTAGATTCTGCTCACTTGGCTATGGCAGACTTCGGTAGATCCGTTGTTAGAGCCAATTCTTCCGCATTATAAGGAATAAATATTATTTTCTTGCACCCACCCGACTGGCGAGTTATTTCCCAGTGTGCCATGGAGGCATCAGGAAAACGGAAAATTGTATACTCACCTTTCCGTAATTTTCCTTTCCTGACGCCTCTCCATGGCAGCACACAGATACCCACCCCGTTTTATGGTGATATATTTACAGAGAATGCAGCGGGGTGTCTCCCCTTCAAATTTATAGCTAACCAATCCTGTCAGGTTGTGGGGGCGGAGTCACAACCCAGTGTGTGCTGCCATGGAGAGGCGTCAGGAAAGGAAAATTACGGAAAGGTGAGTATACAATTTTCCGTTTTTTTGTTTCTTACATTTTCTCATGAATGAACATGCACAAATCATCCTTATTCATGA
The DNA here is from genome assembly GCA_037952835.1 of Lithobates septentrionalis. Taxonomy (NCBI): domain Eukaryota; kingdom Metazoa; phylum Chordata; class Amphibia; order Anura; family Ranidae; genus Lithobates; species Lithobates septentrionalis. The sequence goes on from JBBDGP010001342.1 coordinate 2,564,401, forward strand.
CAGAGCACTGACCAGGGAACCTATGATCACCCCCTCCCATCCTGTATACGCCCACTGGCTACACAGGAAGTGCCACTTCCTGGAAATGATGTCACTAGCCTTCAGTAACCACTCCCACTGGCTGCTCTTAGACTCAGAAGGAAGAGGGATTGAAGTCATGTGACAGGCACTGGATACTGCAAAATAAAGGTAGAAAAACAGATTTGTTTTTTTCATTTAGGTACATAAGGCTGAACTTAGCTGACATTAATGATTGTAGGGGAGAATTTAAAATGGAACTTTAACCATAACAACTTGATAAGATAATAAAAAGTGTTATTAGAATAATGTTCTTATGCAAGGAACATGCATTCCACATTAATAATTATGCTATCAAAATTAGTGTGTGCTGTAGATTGCCTCCAGCATTGCTCCTGTTTCTTCTTGTCATAGGCTGCCATTTTACTGCAGCCCAGAGCCCCTGAACAGCAGTAAATCATAAAGCGGAACTAAACCCATCATTTTAACAGTTCCAAAAAACAATTACATTCTTGGAACACCAGGATCTCTAACTATCACATTTGCTTGTGTCCTCAACCAAACTCTCAAACCATCAAATTGCTGGTCTCATAACTGATCACTTGTGCAGCACCATGACAGTTGCAGTTTAAATAGAAGCAGCTCCCTTGGCTGTAAATGATAGGAGGGTTTAATTCCACTTTAAGTCTGTCAGCAGCTTAGCCTCTACAAACTCAGCAGTGCCTAAAAATGCCTAAAAATGAAGAGCAACTAAGCAGGTGCAGAGCAGGATGAGATCGTGTATTACTGGATTTTAACCACTTCCCGCCCGGCCTATAGCGGATTGACGCCGGGCGGTGGTTCAGTTATCCTGACTGGGCGTCATATGACGTCCTTCAGGATAACATGCCGCCGCGCGCCCGCAGGGGCGCGCATCGCGGCGATCGGTGGATCGGTGTGTCAGTCTGACACACCGCTACACCGATCTTGGTAAAGAGCCTCCGGCGGAGGCTCTTTTCCACGTGATCAGCCGTGTCCAATCACGGCTGATCACGCTGTCAATAGGAAGAGCCATTGATCGGCTCTTCCTCACTCGCGTCTGACAGACGCAAGTAGAGGAGAGCCGATCAGCGGCTCTCCTGGCAGGGGGGGTCTGCGCTGATTGTTTATCAGCGCAGCCCCCCCGCAGATCACCACACTGGACCACCAGGGATCGCCACTAGGACCACCAGGGAAGGGAAACATGTGGATGGCCAGGTATGTACCCCATGGCCATCCACATGTGCCCAGTCAGTGCCAAATCTGTGCCAATCAGTGCCCACAAATGGGCACTGATTGGCACAATTATGTTGCAGTGATGCCCAGCAATGCCACACTTAGGGGCATCACTGCCATCAATCAGTATCATCAGTGCCACCCATCAGTGTCCATCGGTGCCACCTGTCAGTGCCCATCTGTGCCCATCTGTGCCCACCTATCAGTGCCCATCCGTGCCCATCTGTGCCAACTATCAGTGACACCCATAACTACCCATCAACGCCACCTACGAGTGCCCATCAATGCCACCTACGAGTGCCCATCAGTGTCGCCTATTAGTGCCCATCGGTGCCACCTATCAGTGCCCATCAGTGCCACCTACCAGTGCCACCTATCAGTGCCCATTAGTGCCACCTATCAGTGCGCATCAGTGCCGCCTATCAGTGCCCATCATCAGTGCTCGTCAGTACCACCTCATCAGTGCCACCTCATTGGTGCCACCTCATTGGTGCCCATCAGTGCCGCCATATCAGTGCAGCCATATCAGTGCCCGTCATTGAAGAAGAAAACGTACTTATTTACAAAAATTTTTTACAGAAACAAAGAAAAACGTGTTTTTTTTCAAAATTTTCGGTCTTTTTTTATTTGTTGCGCAAAAAATAAAAACCGCAGAGGTTATCAAATACCACCAAAAGAAAGCTCTATTTGTGGGAACAAAATGATAAAAAATTTGTTTGGGTACAGTGTAGCATGACCGCGCAATTGTCATTCAAATTGTGACAGCGCTGAAAGCTGAAAATTGGCCTGGGCGGGAAGGTGTCTAAGTGCCTGGTATTGAAGTGGTTAAACAGTATAGACACTTATTTTTAATGTTTTACATAGTTATACCTACAAAAGGGGCCAGCCTGAAGTGATCTAGCAGGACTTAGTTTTCTGACTAAAGTTTAACTTTAACCACTTCAGCCCCGGAAGATTTTAACCCCTTCCTGACCAGAGCACTTTTTACAATTTGGCACTGCGTCACTTTAACTGACAATTGCGCGGTCATGCAATGCTGTACCCAAACTAAATCTGTGTCCTTTTTTCCCACAAATAGAGCTTTCTTTTGGTGCTATTTGATCACCTCTGCGGTTTTTATTTTTTGCGCTATAAACAAAAAAAGAGCGACAATTTTGAAAAAAAAAAACAATATTTTTTACTTTTTGCTATAATAAATATCCCAAAAAATGTTTTTAAAAAACAAATTTCTTCATCAGTTTAGGCCACTATATATTTGTCTACAAATTTTTGGTAAAAAAAAAAACGCATTAATGCCGCGTACACACGAGCGGACTTTACGGCGGACTTTGCCCGGCGGACTGGATTTCGTCGGACAATTCGATGTGTGTGGGCTCCAGCGGACTTTGTTTGCTCAAAAGTTGGACGGATTTAGATTTGAAACTTGTTTAAAATTTATCCGTTGAAATCGAGTCCGGTCGAAAAGTCCGCCGTCTGTATGCTAGTTCGACGGACAAAAAGCCACGCTAGGGCAGCTATTGGCTACTGGCTATGAACTTCCTTGTTTTAGTCCGGTCGTACGTCATCACGTACAAATTCGACGGACTTTGGTGGATTGTGTGTAGGCAAGTCCGTTCATTCAGAAAGTCCGTCGTAAAGTACGTCGAAAAATCCGCGGGGCAAAGTCCGCCGTAAAGTCCGCTCGTGTGTACGCGGCATAAGTGTATATTGATTGGTTCGTGCAAAAGTTATAGCGTCTACAAACTATGGGAAATATTTATGGCATTTTTATGGCTTTTTTTTTTTACTAGTAATGGCGGTGATCTGCGATTTTTAGCGGTACTGTGACATTGTGTCGGACAGATCGGACACTGGTATGGAAGGGGTTACCACTAGGGGGTGATCAAGGGGTTAAATGTGTGTTCCCTAGATGTGTTCTAACTGTATGGGGATGTGACTGACTGGAGGAGAGAACATATCGTTGTTCCTACTTAGTAGGAACAAACGATATGTCTCCTCTCCCCTGACAGAACAGGGATTTGTATGTTTACACGCACAAATCCTCGTGCTGGCGCTCGTGCCCGCGATCGCGCGTTGGCCGGCAGCGATTGCACCCTCTGGCTACGCGCATCAGGTCCCCCACTGTGCAGCTGGCGCCCTCTGGTGGCTCTTAAAGGGTACAACGTAACCATATGGGGTTTCGCCCAGGAGAGCCATTCTGCCGATGTATATCGGTGTGAGACGGTCGGCAAGCGGTTAAGCATTAGGCTTTCCTTCCACTTTAAAAACAGAATTAATAATCCTTTATCTGGTAAAACAGATCACCTGTGTATTTCAATTGTTTCTGCAGTTTTCTGCAGTTCACATATTCCTCGTTTCCCTTTAATTTGACTTTAACATTTTTGCCAAGTCCTTCTGGAAGCAGCTGAGAAATATCAAGAAATCAATATTAGAAGTTTCTCTAATTAGGTCTTCATCCCATTGCTGAGAAAAGGTAAACAGCTTGCACAGGAGTTTGAAAAGAATAAGTTGGTCACCTGCCAGTTTTAGCTGGAATAGTAAAAGGAATATATTTCCCCTGGTCACAGAGTCCTGTGTGATTCAAGAGCTTCATTTCATGTTTCTTTTATTGCCAATATCTCTGATTTGGCTCAGAAAGCCCATTCGTAAGCATTCGAATATCAAAGCGGCACCAAATCAGCATATATTATAGATGTGATACTGACTTATGTAGCTGCACATTCATTATACATCGCCCTGTAATACTATTTCTGCTGTATTAAAAAAATCCTTTTGCATAACGGTGGCAGGTAAAATTGGATGGAACCAAGTCACATCTGCCCAATTCAAAAGCCCAGACAGACCCCTAAAGACAAAGAAGATATTGTGGCCCAACTGACTTGTAGTCTGCATTGCTTCAACGTCCAACAGAGTTTTTTCTTTTGAAATTCAAGTTTCCTGGCTGTCATGCTAATCTTCTACCCTTGACACTCAGCCTTGGGCTTTATGGGTGATTTTTAATCTCAGAGACCTAGTACAAAAATGACTATTATGGGCTACTGCAGGAAATTGTTCGGTGTCGGGACTGTTGGTAGATTAGTGTCATGAGAATAATCTCAAAGGGCATAGTTGCCAACAGTCCCGATTTTCCCGGGACAATCCCGATTTTGGGACCCTCGTCCCGATTGGACAGTGTCCCGAATTCGGGATTTCCCATAAGGAAAATCGGGAATGTTGGTTTTTGTTTTTTTTGTTCTTTTGGAGCAGCGGGCTCCAGCAAAATGGCGGCCGGCGCCGCCGCTCTCTCTTCCTCTAGTGTTCAGTGGAGAGGGGAAGGGGGCTCGATCCGTGCAGCCAATGAAGCGCCTTCTTTAGCTGCACGGCCCCTCCCCTCTCCACTGAAGCGAGCAGAAGATATGGCGTCTTCGCCGTGTCTTGCTGAAAGCTCCCAGCCCCGTACTGCGCAAGCTCTGCGCCTGCGCAGTGCAGGGGGTCCTCCATTGCCGAGTGGAACTTTCTCGGCAGAACACCGGCCGCTCCTGCACTGAGCGGGGGCCGGGCAGCATGGGGGGGGGGCTGCACTAACTGAGGGGGGGGGCTGCACTAACTGAGGGGTGGGCTGCACTAACTGAGGGGGGCTGCACTAACTGAGGGGGGCTGCACTGAGGGGGGGCTGCACTAATAGAGGGGGGCTGCACTAATAGAGGGGGACTGCACTAACTGAGGGGGGGCTGCACTAACTGAGGGGGGGCTGCACTAACTGAGGGGGGGCTGCACTAACTGAGGGGGGGGGCTGCACTAATAGAGGGGGGCTGCACTAATAAAGGGGGGCTGCACTGAGGGGGGTTGCACTAATCGAGGGGGGGGCTGCACTGAGGGGGGGCTGCAATAATAGAGGGGGGTCTGCACTGATGGAGGGGGTCTGCACTGATGGAGGGGGTCTGCACTGTTGGAAGGGGTCTGCACTGTTGGAAGGGGTCTGCACTGAGGGGGTCTAGACAGACTCTGGCGGGGGCACCTGATGCAAGGACAGACTCTGGCGGGGGCACCTGATGTGAGGACCGACTCTGCTGGTGGCACCTGATGCAAGGACAGACTCTGCTGGTGGCAGGCGACGTGGCTAGTGACACGCTCAGGGATCCCACTGATTCGGCATTATGGTGAGTTGAATGATTTAATTTTATATTACAATGTAATAATAGAAATAATGCGCTTCAATCATCCTGACACCATAACAATCATGGTGCCGGAATGATTGAAGCGTTAACACCAGGTGTTTGGAGTATCTTTATCTGCTGATTGTTAAACTTTCTAGAATACACATATTTTTATTGTGCAGGATCTGGGGCTGCTGTCCCTTCATTTCCCTCTCCCCCTTTCCTTCTCCCCCTTTCCCTCTCCATCCCTCATTCATCTCAGACTCTAACCACACCCTCTTGAGCCACGCCCATTTAAGCCACGTCCACTGTTCACATAAGCTACGCCCACTTTTCACATAGGCCACACCCACTTTCACATAGGCCACACCCACTTTCGCATAAGCCTCGCCCATTTTTTGCCGCGACGCGCGGAGCGCGCCGCATGTATCAACTTTTTACTAAGCCACGCCTGCAAATGAATGCCCCGCCCCCTAATTATTGTACGGCTCCGCCTACAGCCAAAAAAGTGTCCCACATATTTTTTTTTCAATGTTGGCAACTATGTCAAAGGGTGTGTTTGAATGGCAAAGCCAAACCATGAATCTCAAAATGAGAAAATGTCAGTGCTACAGTTTCTGCTAAGGGATGAAATTGCAGCACTGAGCGATTGCTGGAGATTCCCATATCGAAAGTCTCTTATCTAACAGCTCACTTTTAAAATAATGTGATGCAAGCATATGACATTAATCTTACGGGATTTAGTAGAATAACTAAGCTACTAGAAAACACTTATGTAGCTCTTGACTTAGTAGCTCACTCATTTTTTTAAACCATTTTTGGTTAATCCCTAGGAACAATGAATAATCAGTTAACAAACTAAACAAATGGGTTTCCGGGTGTAAACTACACAGGTAGCATGTAGTGGCAATGAAGGGTCTATTTTTTTAACAATTTTCTGTGTGCACATCTTTTACAAATAACCCCTGTAATTTATGTAATATGTTTACTGCCTATGGTCATCAGCTCTATCTAGTGGCCCTAATGCAATATTTTCCTGAAATATCCCAAATAAGGAAAATACAGCATTTTGGCCATTAGATGGAACCGATGATTATAGGAAGTAAACTTGTTACATAAATTACAGGGATTATTTGTAACAGCTATGCAAAGGCTTAAGACATCCACACAGCAAATTGTTAAAAAATAGACCCTTTATTGCCACTTCATGCTACTTACACGCTACAAACAAAAAATCTTAATGAGTGTCCCATTCAGGGCTTACTCCTTTCATGACTAAGCCTATTTTTGAAATTTGGTGTTTACAAGTTAAAATCTGTATTTTTTGCTAGAAAATTACTTAGAGCCCCCAAACATTATATATATATATATATATATATATATATATATATATTTTTAGCAGAGAATCTAGAGAATAAAACGGCGATTGTTGCAATATTTTATATCACACTGTATTTGTGCAGTGGTGTTTTAAATGCAACTTTTTGGGAAAAGGGACACTTTCATGAATTTAAAAAAAAACAAACAGTAAAGTTATCCCAATTTTTTTGTATAATGTGAAAGATGATGTTATGCCGAGTAAATAGATACCAAACATGTCACGCTTTATAATTGCACGCACTTGTGGAATGGCGACAAACTAGGGTACCTAAAAATCTCCATAGGCAATGCTTAAAATTTTTTTTTACGGTTACCAGGTTAGCGTTACAGAGGAGGTCTAGTGCTAGAATTATTGCTCTCGCTCTGATGAGCGTGGCGATACCTCACATGTGTGATTTGAACACCGTTTACATATGCGGGTGCGACTTAAGTATGTGTTTTCTTTGCTGCGCGAGCTCGCGGGGACAGGGGCACTTTAAATTTTTTTTATTTAATTCCTAATTTATTTTATTTATATTTATATATTTATAAATTGTGTTTTTAAAAAAAAAAATTTGGATCACTTTTATTGCTGTCACAAGGAATGTACACATTCCTTGTGACAGTAATAGGTGGTGACAGGTACTCTTTATGGAGGGATCAGGGGTCTAAAAGACCCCCGATCTCTCCTTTGTACTTCAAAGTATTCAGATCGGCAAAAACGGAGATTCTGAATACTGTATATTTTTTTTTAAACCGGCGCCATTTGCAGCTGAGTAAACGGGAAGTGACGTCATGATATCGCTTCCGTGTTTACGATTAGGAGGCTGGAACGAAGCCACTCACTTCATTCCAGTCCATCCCCAGCCACCGGAGGCGGCCGATTAGTCATCGGGCTTCCGGATGGGACCAGAGGCCCAGTAAGAGCGGCGGGAGGCGGCGGGAGGGGTGGACGTCCCCTCCCGCTCCTCAGGTATAACAGCCGAGCGGCTTTTCACCGCATCGGTTGTTAGAACTGGATAGCCGATCGCTGGCTCTAAAAAACAGTACCGGGATGATGCCTGCAGCTGCGGGCATTATCCCGGTATAACCCCCGGAAAGCCGAGTACGCACATCTGCGTATCCTCGGCGGGAAGGGGTTATTTACGCACCACCATAAACATAAGCCTTTTACCAAACAGATTTGACCCCTAATTGTCTGAGGTCTTAAAGCTTGTATAACATTGGTCATCTCATGGATAATAGGATAAAAAGGACTCCACATAGTGTAAATCCACAAAACAGTAGTGCTTTATTATAATAAAATGTTACTCACAAACATCAGGATATATCCAGCATTGGCTGGCGTGATGAGGTCAGCTCCTAAACTCTGCTCACATAGGCAGTAAACATATTATTCAGATTGATCTATCAATGGGTCTGCGCTTCAGACTTTTAAAACACTGCTGCCCCCCTATGTAAGTAGGGAACACCTCAGTGATACCCCGAAAGGTTAAAAACAGAGTATAGGGGATGGCGCTGTGTAAAGTGTGAGTGTTTAAAGTGCCAAGTGCTGTGGTGCGTAGTACAATCCTACCTCAATACCAGAAAAATATAAAAATATATAATCAATATAAATAAATTAAAAATAGTAAGTTGACCAAGAATTAACCAATATTGTTGGGTGATATATCCTTAATGGAATTGCAAGTAATTAAAATCCTATACATTAAACAAAATCAATCCTTAAAAAATGTAAAATTGAAAGATAGCAAATATAAATTGGTTGTCAGACCACAGTGCAACCCACACAGTGCAATAATGTGCAAATATCGATGAAAATTGAAAACAATCTGATATATACAGATGTGTATATGAAAAAATTAATTCATCACAAAAAATAAAAAATATTCAAAAAAAACAAACAATATTCAAAAAATTTTATATATATCTAGTCCCAACTGCTGTATAGTGCAAAAGTTCATAATGGTGATACAATTGCAGTGTAATAAATCGTGTAGCGTTTTTCCCAGAAGATTATTCTTTAACAATGGAGATCCATGCAATAATTTTTGGCAATTTCCCCCAATGTGATTGCACTCACCGGAGCTCCCTGCCCCTGCAGGGGTATGAGCATGTGATGTTAATCCTCAGCCTTTAATCGCCCCGATCTCACCGGTGCCAGTATTCTTCTACTCAGCCCAATCCAGGAGAACCACTTGTTGAGGAGGAAGGGGGGACTCACTGCCCTTTGTTGTAGCACAGATCCCAGCCAGGCATCCACTTTCATATATTTAGATAAAAAATAAAAAAGATTCCTTCATAGCGTAACTATGTTTCTAATAAATATTTTATTTATGTATTACAGTCCCACGACTGAATCCACTTGAACAAATGTAAACCGAATAAAAATGATATAGAATTGACAGAGAGGGAGCTCGCAGGCTCACACGGTCCGGGGACGCAGCGCTGCTGAAAAAAACTACCGCTTGTGTTCCACCGGCCTAGTATCCGGAACCACGGTATGCGGAAGTGACGTTGTGCGTGCCAAGATAGTCCCGCCTTACGCGTTTCGTCATACGGACGTCATCGGAGGCGTTCCAGATTACAGAGATTATTCATAATGTTCATGCAAAAACTTGAGACATTTGCATAATAAATTTTTTAACTACTTGCTAACCCCCTACCGCACTTTTACTGCGGCAGGTTTGCTCTATTGCGCAAAACGACGTACCTGTACATTATTTCATGCAATAGACACTGGGGGCGCATGCGTGCCGTCGGAGGTGCGATCATGAGCTGATTGGACACAGGGGATGCCAATCAGCGGGTCCTACGGACCCGATGTCCGCCGGCGACCAGGGATCGTTTCCCAGAGAGACAGAACGGTGATCTGTCTATGTAAACAAGGCAGATCGCAGTTCTGACAGGAGAGAAGATAGAGATCTTGTGTTCCTGCTAAGCAGGAACACAAATCTCTGTCTTCATCCAGTTAGAGCAATCCACACACAGTTAGCAAGCACCAGCTAGGGACACAGTTAACCCTTTGATCGCCCCTGATGTTAACCCCTTCCCTGTCAGTGTTAGCACTGATCACTGTAATAATGTCACTGATTCCAAAAAAAGTGTCAGGTGTCCAATTTGTCCGCCGCAATGTCGCAGTCCCGCTAGAAATCGCTGATTACCACCATTTCTAGTAATAAAAAAGGATGAAACATAAAACTATTTATAATAAATGTTTGCTTTTGGGTTTAATACTGCTTTAAGACAGATCAGGAATATTACTTCTTCTTCTATGTCTTCTTGTCTCTGTTCCTAAGGGAACAGTTGTAAAGTGTTTATTTCCTCTTCTAAATTTATTTTAGTTTTCTTCTTTTTTTTTAACAATGTAAATTAATTAGGCATTTACTAAAAATGACTGTGATTATTCTCTCCAGATGGGGGGTCTTTTTTACCTTCTACTACAGTGATTCTAATTTAAAGGATACCTTTTTTCAGTTTGACTTTTAAAACTTAAAGCGGAACTAAACTCTCTTAGTCAACAATAACAATTTTTAATCTTTATGTTACTAGCTATGCTCCACCTAGTGAATAGATAGAAAGGTATACAGCATTATATTTACCTGTTTTAAACTTTTTAAATATTTCTTCTCTCTTCCTGGTTTCTGGAATATGCCAAAATGATGTCATACATCCCTGGAGTCTCCATGGGCATTTTGTGTTCTTTCATCTGGAGAAGGGGAGGGAGGCTTTCTCAGTTACTCACACCCTCCTGCCTGCATGCCGGTGTTTTGTCAGATTAGACGACCCGTCAGAATTTGTGATAGATGTGACGTTCCCTCGCCACCATCTTGCTACACCCCATATTCGTTCACAGTAAGGATACAGTGAGAGGGCGGCAAGCGGACATCTTCTTACACCCACTGGAGTCAATCATTTCACACTTATTTTTAACAGTAAACTCAGCTTAGATAGTGAAATACAGTATTTAAAAATCCGTCTCACTCTTTAGATGTTGTTGAATTTTAAAAGCAGTGGCAAGCCTGCTGTTCTCACAGGTTTGCTAATCTGACAGAATACCGCTGCTTTGAAAAATCAACATCAAAATTGTCTGAGGGATTTCAAAATACCTTATTTCACTATACGGTATAAGCTCAGTTTACTGGTAATAATAAGAGTGAAATACAAAACTCTGGGGTGTAGCAAGATGGCGGCGACGGAACATCACTTCTGTTACAAATTCTGGCGGGTTGCCTAATCTGACGAAACACCTGCTCTAAGGGCAGATGGATTCCAGGACGTAAATGCTTCGTGAATCATCTGCCCTTATTCAAAATGGTCTTGGCTAGAAATGCTAGGAGGGTGTTTTTCAAAGTGGTTTCTCAACAAAAAAAAAGCATGGAGTCATGGATGAATGGGTGAGTTTGCTATGAATATAAAAAATTAATTAAATTGTGTTTTCAGTTTGCGGTGTTTAGATACAGTTTAGTTTGACTTTAATAGGAAAGCAGAAATTATTACTTATTCTCTCTTTTGACAATAATCTGTTTACAGTTCCAAAATGCAAATTAAACTGTCTATATCACTGCGGTCAAACTTTAGGTCTGGATGTAATCTGGTTACATTCCTTGTGCTGTGCCTGCTTCTTAGCTACTGCATGAGGTTTATGTGCACATGGTGTTACTGACTGGCTGCCTCTCCCTGAGCAATCAATCAGTAACACTACCAGTATGTGGAGCCCACCCTATACAGCAGCTGAGCCCCTGCAGTGGAGCTGGAGGAGTCAAAGTGCTGGCAATAGGGGAATATTAAGTCTTGGTTCACACTGGGGAGGCTTCAAAGTCATCTGACTCTGAAACTGCCCCTCACAGCAAGACTTCAGCGCAGCTTGCAAAAAACTTCTGTAATAGAAGTCAATGCAAGTCGCTCTGAAGTCGCCCCCAAGTAGTACAGGAACCTTCTAATTGGAGCGACTTGAGTCTTTTTTAGATGTCGCGGGAAGCAGTATACACATTAAGACTGGATTCACACTAGTTTCCCCACATCCAATTCGCATGACAGGAGACTGTGACTGGCTCTCAATAGAGCCGGTTCACACATCTCCGGACCGGCTGCGAAGCGGCTTGCAAGGAGGTCCTGTACGTCTTTGGCTCCATTTCAGGTTTGAATTCATGCAGAAATTCATAAACGGAAAACAGGGATTCACTGGACCCCTGCTGTGAACCGATCCACAGAGCAGTGTGAGCCCAGCCTTAATAATTGCCCCTCTTTTCTTCTTCTGGTGACAACTCAAAGGATCTTCCCTTACAGTTAGTCCTGTAGAAAACGCAAATCTCACTAGTGAGGGCAGCAAAAAAAAATCAGATTGTGCTTCTAAAACTGCCCATACACTGCTAGCTCTTTTTGCGAAACAAAACGTTAATACATTAGATAATGCCAACAGAGTCTTGACAAATGTACTGGCTTAGTATTGCCTCTGTAATATATGCGTATATGAGCAGTGGCGTCACTAGGGTTGGTGTCACCCAGTGCGGTAAAACATGGTGTCACCCCCTCCACCAACTATAGTCGCCCCTCAGTACAGACCCCCCCTCCACTAAGTGCAGACCCCCCACTAAGTATAAACCCCTCTCTCAGTACAGACCTCCCATCAGTATAGACCCCCTCAGGACAAACCACCCCCCTCTATTAGTACAGACCCCCCAGAACAAACCACCCCCCCTCCATTAGTACAGACCCCCCATAACAAATCACCCCCCCTCTATTAGTACAGACCCCCCCCAAACAAACCACCCCCCTCTATTAGTACAGACCCCCCCAGAACAAACCACCCCCCTCTATTAGTACAGATCCCCCGACAAACCACCCCCCTGCATTAGTACAGACCCCCCCAGAACAAACCACCCCGCCCTATTAGTACAGATCCCCCGACAAACCACCCCCCTGCATTAGTACAGACCCCCCCAGCCAAACTACCTCCCCTACATTAGTACAGACCCCCAGGACAAACCACCCCCCTACATTAGTATAGACCACCCCCAGAACAAACCACCCCTCCTTACATTAGTATAGACCCCCCCAGGACGAAACCACCCCCCTACATTAGTATAGACCACCCCCAGAACAAACCACCCCTCCTTACATTAGTATAGACCACCCCCAGAACAAACCACCCCTCCTTACATTAGTATAGACCCCCCCAGGATGAAACCACCCCCCTACATTAGTATAGACCCCAGGACAAACCACCCCCCTACATTAGTATAGACCCCCCAAGACAAACCACCCCCCCTACATTACTATAGACCCCCCCAGGAAAAAACCCTCCCCCTACATTAGTATAGACCCCCCCCAGGACAAACCACCCCCCCTACATTAGTATAGACCCCCCCAGGACAAACCACCCCCCCTACATTAGTATAGACCCCCAGGACACACCACCCCCCTACATTAGTATAGACCTCCCCTACATTAGTATAGACCCCCAGGACAAACCACCCCCACCTACATTACTATAGACCCCCCAGGACAAACCACCCCCCTACATTACTATAGACCCCCCAGGACAAACCCCTCCCCCTACATTAGTATAGACCCCCCAGGACAAACCACCCCCCCTACATTACTATAGACCCCCTCAGGACAAACCACCCCCCTACATTACTATAGACCCCCCAGGACAAACCCCTCCCCCTACATTAGTATAGACCCCCCCAGGACAAACCACCCCCCCTACATTACTAAAGACCCCCCAGGACAAACCACCCCCCCTACATTAGTATAGACCCCCCCAGGACAAACCACCCCCCCTACATTACTATAGACCCCCCAGGACAAACCACCCCCCCTACATTAGTATAGACCCCCCAGGACAAACCACCCCCCCTACATTAGTATAGACCCCCCAGGACAAACCACCCCCCTACATTAGTATAGACCCCCCCAGGACAAACCACCCCCCCTACATTACTATAGACCCCCCAGGACAAACCCCTCCCCCTACATTAGTATAGACCCCCCAGGACAAACCACCCCCCTACATTAGTATAGACCCCCCCAGGACAAACCACCCCCCCTACATTACTATAGACCCCCCAGGACAAACCACCCCCCCTACATTACTATAGACCCCCCCAGGACAAACCACCCCCCCTACATTACTATAGACCCCCCAGGACAAACCACCCCCCCTACATTAATATAGACCCCCCCAGGACAAACCACCCCCCCTACATTACTATAGACCCCCCAGGACAAACCACCTCCCCCCCTACATTAGGTTCATTTAAAACACCCGGGCGGCGCGGCTGCATACTCTCCTCTCCAGCTGCCGCCCGGGTGTTTTAAATGAACCTAATGTAGGGGGGGAGGTGGTTTGTCCTGGGGGGTCTATAGTAATGTAGGGGGGGTGGTTTGTCCTGGGGGGGTCTATATTAATGTAGGGGGGGTGGTGAAGTGTGTCAGGCTTGGGAGGCATGCGTCAGGGAGGTCGGAGGAGGAGAACTGTCTGAAGTGGAACACGTTGGGCATGCCCCCCCCCAGTGACGTCAGTCACGTCTTTGCGCGGCTGGTCTCTCACACAGAGACAGCCGCTCCGATCTAATTTCGCTCTCCTCCTCTGACAGGAGGAGGGAGGAGGGACGGGGGATGGGCTTCGACACTCGGCAGGTCGAGGCGGCGATCAGCAGAGAGCCGCCTACGGACAAGGAAGAGGAGAAGGGAGGGGAGCACTCTGGCGCTTCAGCGCCCCCAGCTCTGTGGCGCCTGGGTGCACTGCACCCCGTCCAGGATCGTCCCTGCTCGGCATGGTGTCACCCCTCTAGTGGGTGGCACCCGGTGCGGACCGCACCCCCCGCCCCCGTCTAGCAACGCCACTGTATATGAGTATTGCTCTCTGAAACATTGCATTACATTTTCTGGCTAAACTGATAGCAGCCCAGGAGAGTCTCTATTGGGTACAGCTGCAGGATTGAAGGCAGATTGGTTACTGCTGTAGCTAAGAAGGAAGCCCACCCCTAACAACAAAAACAAGGAAGGACAGGATTGGATAGCAGCGCAGGAGAGCTGTGATTGGGGGGGGAGAGATGAAGGAGGAGAGACATGGACTAGTATTGTGGCAGCCAGACAGGGGAAAGTGTCCCATGTGCTTGTCTCCTGAGCACTTCCAGAGACTGTGAGGGGAGTTTCCAGCGTGTTCTGCCCTTTCGCCTGATTAGCGAAGATGTGCTAACAGTGCAGTGAAATCTAGAGACGTATTTCAGCACTGCAGCAATCATCATCATCATCCTGTTTGGAGAGTTCTGCGGCCTGTGTTGCTCCCATCGCCATCCAGTCGACTGAGACAGCAATCAATTTACCAATTGCTGGAAGGAAGATATATCAAGTGCATCTAATGGTGAGAGATCTTCTGCCAACCTTATGTAAGTGGATCTTGCTTAACCACTTCAATACAGGGCACTTATACACCTTCCTGCCCAGACCAATTTTCAGCTTTCAGTGCTGTCGCAGTTTGAATGACAATTGCGCGGTCATACAACACTGTACCCAAACTAAATTTTTATAATTTTGTTCCCAAAAATAGAGCTTTCTTTTGGTGGTATTTGATCACCTCTGCGGATTTTATTTTTTGCTAAACAAATAAAAAAATGTTTTTTTGAAAAAAATAGAAGTTTTGCTTTTGTTTCTGTTAAAAATTTTTGTAAATAAGTAAGTTTTCTCTTTCACTGATGGGCACTGATAAGGCGGCACTGACAGGCACTGATAAGGCGACACCAATGAGGTGGCACCAATGAGCGGGCACTGATGGACACTGACGATGGTCACTGATATGCGGCACTGATGGGCACTGGTAGGCAGCACTGATGGGTGGCACTGATATGCAGCACTGATGGGCATTGATAGGCGGCACTGATGGGCACTAATGGGTGGCACTGATAGGCGACACTGATGGGCACTGAAAGGCTGCAAATATGGGTTCTTATGGGTGGCACTGATAGGCAGCACTGCTGGGCACTGATACGTGGCACTGATGGGCACTGATACGCGGCACTGATAGGCATCCCTGGTGGCACTGGCAGTGGTAGGCATTGTGAGTGGGCACTGATTGGCAGCTGCCTGGGCATTGATTGGCAGCTGCCTGGGCACAGATTAGTATTTCCCTGGGGGTCTAGGGGGCATACCTGGTGGTCCAGTGTGGATGGCCATCCTGGTGGTCCTGGGCGGCTTCCCTGGTGGTCCTGGGTGGCTTTCCTGGTGGTCCTGGGTGGGATCCGAACAATCAGCACAGACCCCCCCTGTCAGGAGAGCAGCCGATCGGCTCTCCTCTACTCGCGTCTGTCAGACACGAGTGAGGAAAAGCCGATCACCGGCTCTTCCTATTTACATCGTGATCAGCCATGATTGGACAGGGCTGATCACGTGGTAAAGAGTCTCCGTCAGAGACTCTTTACCTAGATCGGTGTTGCGGGGTGTCAGACTGTCACACAGTGATAACGATCGCCACGATGGGGGCGCGCAGCGGCTTAATATCCTGAGGACGTCATATGACGCCCAGTCAGGATATTGAAACCATTTTGCCGCCGTCATTTTGCTATATGGCGGGCGGAAAAGGGTTAATCCTGCTAGGTCCTATTTACCGCTAATGCAGGTGGATCATCACATTAATCTTAATCTTTGTTACCCTATGACACTTTGCGAAGATACCCCTTTCCATTCTGTGGATTACAAACATTGTTTCAAAAAAGTCTGAGTGCTCAAACACAGGATTTAAAGGGCCCCAACGCTGGCAGACTTTGTGTGTGTGAATAGAATTCCCACTGGCCAGTGGTTAGCTAGAACCTAAAAGACCTAGATAGGCTCTTATAGTCAGTAATATCACTTTTGGGAAATTGTTGAACATTATTTTTGTATTGTGCAACTGACAGTTTCGTTACAGCGGCCCTTCCGGGGGTAGCACTACATGAATGTTTTTTGAAAGTGCCTCAAAATTTTGTTTGCTGTTAACATTCGATTTTGTTATGAATGGAATTTCCTGAATGAAAGCCACATACTCTACTAGAAATTTTGAAAAAAAATATCTCCATCCTGCTCCGTATTTTCTTAATTGGAATATCAATTGGACCCCACCAACCATTAGAGAAGTGAACGCACGTTCCAAAAACAAACATTTTCATATCAAATTCTATGGCCAGCTTTACCTTTTACGAATTTATCCAAAACTTTGAAAAGGTTAACCCCTTGGCTTAGCTTTAAAATCTGCCAAAATTGCCATCTGTTCTGTCTATCAAAGATGAACATATTTTCATTCATTTTCCTCCGCAGCAATCAGTGATATGTGTAGCAGGGTGTTTATGGCTCGGAAATCTACATTTCATTTAAGTGGATTCACATTTAAATATTAAAAAAAAGCTGAGAAAAATAGAGGTTTAGTAACCCATTGAGAATACTGTGAGCGGCTGATAAAGCCTGTTCAAGTAACACTACAGCAGACTCCGTATAGATTGAGCTTGTTCTGTAGGCACCATGTGCCAGAAATCAAATGTCTTGATTAAATCTATCTTTAGCCTTCAGCAAATAATCAGGACTTTCTTCGCTGAGAGCTTGAGAAGTTACCACGCAGTATCTGCAGATATCCATCTGATGTACCAATTGCTAAGCTACATTGGTTCTCTGCAGGATAGAAAATACTGCATGTATAAAGAGCAGAGGCAGTACATCACATGGTAATTAATCTAACCCCTAAACGGCAGAATTTCCAATTTAAATACAGTAAATGTACTGGATATTATTACTACATTACACTGTGCTTAGAGGGAACCTGTGCAGAAAAAATACAATAAGGGCCATTGTTGACTTACCAGGGTAGGTATTCTGATTATGGCTTTTGTAATTAATCCTTTCGTGCCTAATTGTAAATCAAGTCCTAATGCCTAAGCACAATTTTGCAACTTTGACATGTGTTGGTAAAACCATACATATCATCACAACTACTTTATGCATCCAGGTGGATTATACCTTTTTTATTTTCTGGACAAATAGGGCTTTCATTTTGTGGTAAATAGTAATGAATAACTCCCTGATTTTTTTATTTTTTTTTTGTATTGTCAAAGGAAAACTGTCCTAAAATAGTAAAAATCTTTTTTTTTCAAATGTAGCTGTATATTTCTTGCTACTACCGTAACCTTCCACCAAATAACAACCCAAAATAAATTGTCCTGCTCCTGATGATCACAGCGATACCACATATTTGTATGTATCCGCAGTACAACCCAGAAACAATAGTGCGCATTTTGCTTTTTTTATCCTACCTAAAACACACTGACACTAATTACATAGTTACATAGTTACATAGTAGGCGTGGTTGAAAAAAGACACAAGTCCATCAAGTCCAACCTGTGTGTGTGTTTATATGTCAGTATTACATTGTATATTCCTGTATGTTGTGGTCGTTCAGGTGCTTATCCAATAGTTTCTTGAAACTATTGATGCCCCCCACTGTGACCACTGCCTGTGGAAGGGAATTCCACATCCTTGCCGCTCTTACAGTAAAGAACCCTCTACATAGTTTAAGGGTAAACCTCTTTTCTTCTAATTTTAATGAGTGGCCATGGGTCTTGTTAAACGCCCAGTTGGCAGCCAATTGGAGTAAAAAAAAGCACAATTTTTATAATCCGATAGGTGAGTTTTGAGGACAAAAGCTCATCTCTTATGGGAGACAATATTTTCACCCTAAGTTTCTCTCCTCAGTTAAACTACAAACAACCCCCATCTCTTCATTATCATTATATAGGGTAAAGGTGTCCATAGCAGATAGATAGGAAGGCTGATAACAAGGACTGGTAAGCCGCACTATATATCTTTTTTCTTGGATTTAAATATCCTTTAAAGAAAACCTTTGCTGACAGAGAATTGTAGGCTGTCATTGCTAATTCTCATTATGCAAATTCTAGTTTCCTGGCTGTTCTATTTACCCTCTTGCCTAATGACTCTGTGCCCCTACCTAGAACAAGTATACAAATATGGATATCTGACTTTAAATTTACAGGTACGTTGCACCTGGTCAATCCATCAACTTGAATCTTACTTAACCCAGTTGATGAGCGTACTAAAGAGACAACTAGCATCTTCAGAAGGGGATTGGCAGTGGCTGCTCCCATGTGTCTCACCAGAAAAGTGTGCTTTAATTACTGACCTAGGACAACCATGCAGCCAATGGAGAACAACCATGCAGCCAATGGCGTTTAAGGCCTCATTTCCACGCATGTGCAAAGGGCCATCTTTGCCTGAGTGGGATGCACAGGTGTTCATGCATCCGCATGCACACAGTCCTGTTCATGTTTACTAGTACACAGTGGTTGCATGCACACAGCTGATTGCTATTTGACAGCCGTGCAGGTGCCTTTTCCTGAACGCAGACAATGTGCATCCATTGTAGGTGTTTCTGCAAAGTTCCGGCCGCACACAAACTGGTCGCAGCTAATTGGCCAAGCCTGTCTGTGGTCATAGAATAGAGTGTTGCTGCATCCAGAGGCAGTGCTTAGCCACCTCTCAACGCAGAAAACTATCCGCAGAAATAAGCCTGTGTGAATGTAGCCTTTTGCTGCCAGGTGAGAAAAAAGCCTGCAGTGGGCAACAGAAAGCAATGCAAAAATATGAGAACACTTGTCTTCTATTTTCTAGGATAGATTTAGGATTATTCAACACTTGATACTAGAAACTGCAAGGATCCAGCCATAGTGAGAAGCAGAATATGAAGGCCAGATTGAAAATGTATAATAATGTAATATGCCCCCTTTGCATTTCTTTTATGTATGACTAAGATGTTTCTTTAAGGCCGGATCCACACATTTGTGGTCCTTTGCGGTGCATCAACTCACACAATGCAAAGCCAAGTAACACAGTAATGTGCATTACACTAAGGTAGCTCATTCAATATAAATAGGCTGCCAGTGCACAGCAATTTACCAAATAACACACATGACCTTTTTTTAACACAGCAGCGTGGGTGCGTTGCCGCTACTGTACACATTCATTAGACCAGCCTTTTTCAACCAGGGTGCCTTGAGGTCTCTTCAGGGGTGCCTTGGCAAATGCCTAAAAATTGCCCAAAAATTGTATACAAGGCAGTGAGTGGATGAAGCCTGTCTTTTAGTTACACAAAGCCACAGGTTTTCATTATGCACCATTACAACCTTCTAGCTGCCGACCTCCTAATGACCAATGACATCATCAGTTGATAAGGACGATGTCAGTCGACCTGTATAGCATCCTTGTTTGACCCTCCCTTGCCTCTATCCATCATCTTTGGGGTCACATTAGTTGAATGATGAAGAAAAACTGAGGAAGAAGAGAAACATTGGAATACTAGTCAGTACTAATTTGCACCTCTAACCTGTGTGGATGTTGATGCATTATGTAAAACTATTAGAATAGTTTTTACATTTTAGGATGGGGTGCCTCAAGACTGTCCATAATTTTAAAGGGTGCCTCCAGACTGTCCATAATTTGAAAGGGTGCCTCCAGACTGTCCATAATTTTGGAGGGTGTCTTGAGATTGTTCATAATTTTAAAGGGTACCTTGACTGAAAAAAGGTTAAGAAACACTGCATTAGAAGAGCATTCAAAGTTAAGGTATAACTAAATGTGTTTTTTTTTTTTTTTAAATTTTGGATAGAGTGGAGAGGGATTAGAAAATCTGTCAGATTGTTATTGCTGTCTGTGCCCTTGTTAGACCCATTCACCCTCTCTATTTGTCCTATTTAAAGTTATAAATAAGAGCAAAAGTAAAAGTGAATCCCACATTTTGGGTTGTCACAGAACAGGAATAGGGGGGAAATCTTCCAATGGGGGCGCTAGCTGTGTACACTTGTGACAAAAGGGGACTTACTCTCACTTCCAGCTATGGCTATGGGACAGGAAAACGAAAAATTTATATTAAATACTTACCGTCATTTTCCTTTCCTAATAGGCAGCATATGTGTGGGTTGACCCCGCCTCCATAACTCCATAATAGGACCCCTCCCTATAAATTTTAGCTGTGAGCTCCCAGCCGTGTTTCGTAACTAGCCTACTCCAAGCATTGGGAGGGACTCTTGCTGCCATGGAGCCTATCAGGAAAGGAAAATTACGGTAAGTATTTGATATAAATTTTCAGTTTTCCTGACAGGCTCCATGGCAGCATACATGTGGGAAATAACTCGCCAAACACATCCGGGTGGGCAAAATGCTGAGCAAAGAAAATACATTTATTTAACACTGTCAACTGACAGCACTTTCAAACCAAAATTAACGGATGACAAGGCAGCTGGTTCCACACAATAGTGGGAAACAAAAGTATTAATAGATGACCAAGAAGCCGCTCTACATATAGCTTCAGGTGCGACATGACGAGAAGCCGCCCAAGAGGTTGAGATACTCCGAGTTGAGTGTGCAGTCACTGCCTCTGGAGGAGCCAAGCCCTTCGCTTTATAAGCCCTTTGAATGGTCTGTACTATCCAGGCAGAAATGGATCTAATTGAGGCCCGTTTTCCTTTATTTTTCCCATGTAGAAGAATGAAAAGAAAGTCTGTTTGTCTAAAAGATTCCGTAACTTCCAAATATTGACTCAAAGTATGTCCCTGATCAAAAGGGATGGACATCTTGACCCTCTGTCGTGCCAAAGGTAGGCAACACAATTTCTTGATTTTCATGAAAAATAGATGTTACTTTAGGGTTTGAGCCCAGCATGGGAATTAACACTGCTCAGGAAAGACTCTTTAGAACCTAAGTTTCTGATTTCAGACACTCTTTTGGCTGAGGTTATTGCCACCAGGAAGACGGTCTTGAGTGTGAGGTCTTTGGCTGATAGAGGTTCTTCAGGATCTGTTCCAAGCGTAGAAAGAATATCTAGAACAAGGGGAAGATCCCATTTAGGAAACCTCGGTTTTCTTTGAGGTCTTAGCCTGGTAGCACCCTTAAACAACTGACGAACCAGGGTGTGGTTAGCCCATGAAATTCCTGTAAATGCAGAGATGGCTGATATTTGAACACAAAGTGAACTCACTGCTAGAGGCAATTCCAACCCTGTTTGCAGAAAGCTAAGGATATCCTGGACTTCTGGAGAACCACAAGGATTAGGTCTAGAGGACATGTGTTCTGTGAACTTGGACCAGATACGCTCATAAACTCATAAACTCTATTAGTGCTCTTCCGTCTGGCATTAAGAAGAGTCGGAATGGCTTCTTCTGGACATCCTAAGGCTTCAAGCCTTCCCCTTTCAAAAACCAGACCCTGAGATGTAGATGAGCAGGGCATGGATGCAGGATTGTTCCTTGGGACAGAAGATCCAGCCTGAGAGGCAGAGGAATTGAATCCCGATAACTGAGGAGTGTTAAGAGGGGAAACCATGGCCTGTTGGGCCAAAACGGTATTATTGTCATGACTTCCACCTCCTCTGTTCTGAGCCTGCGGAGAAACTGGAGTATCACAGGTACCGGAGGGAAGGCATATGCCCTGTTAAACCTCCACCGATCCGTGAGGGCATCTATCCCAAAGACTTGGGGATCCCGGAACCTTGAATAATACTTGTCAGCTTGTAATTGGGATGCAAAGAGATCCACTTCTGGAAATACTCCCAGTGTCAGGAGCCATTTGAACACCTCTTTGTGTAGGGACCACTCGTTGTTGAACACGAGATAGAAAGTCCGCTTGTACATTCTGGAACCCTGGAAGGTAGACTGCCGAAATGTTGGACAGATTCTTCTGAGCCCAGTTCATGAGTGGCTCCACCTCTCGTAGGAGAGGCCAGCTGCGAGTTCCACCTTGCTTCCTTATGTAGGCCACCGCGGTTGTATTGTCCAACCGGAGCATCACTGAGGAGTTTTATATCAGATGGTGGAAGGATCTGAGAGCCTGAAAGGCTGCTCGTAGTTCCAGTATATTGGATACAATCCCCTGAGATGGTGAGTTCCATCTGCCCTGAGCCACTTCCGACAGGCAATGAGTGCCCCAGCCCCGATTGCTTGCATCTGAGGTTGCTGTAACCCATGTAATGGGGAGAATCGAGTGGCAGTTGCAGAGATTTTTTCCTTGGAGCCACCAAAGGAGAGACTCTCTCATGGATGGAGTGAGGAGGATGCGCTGACTCTTGCTGGGGAATCCCATTGTTGGAGAAACCCTTTCTGGAATGGGCGAGTGTGCCATTGCGCCCACTTCACCATGGGAATGGTGGCTGCCATTGTGGCAATCACCTCCAGACATTGAAGAGCGGACAGGTGAGATGAAGCAAGTGTTGAACGGATCCTGTCCCGGATCACCACAATCTTCTCCTCGGGTAGCAAGATGGTGCCTTCTAGCATGTTGAAATGGGCACCTAGAAATATGAGAGACTGAGATGGATTCAGGTGACTTTTCTCCAAATTCAGGAGCCACCCAAACTCTTGGAGAGTGGCAATTACTAGGCCCCTGTGTCCTGGGCTAGAAGGAGGAGGTCGTCTGGATAGTGGTGAAGACGAACACCTTTGACTCGGAGCAGCGCAACAACAGCTAACAGAACCTTGGAGAACACCCAAGGTGATGTTGGGAGACCAAAAGGAAGGCAGGTAAACTGTAAGTGTTGATTGCCCACTGCAAAGCGAAGGAACATTTGGAAGTCTGCCGCTACTGGAACGTGAAAGTAAGCATCTTTCAACCAGTCCCCTAGATGAACCGACTGTTGAATCGTTAATAGTGATTCCATCTTGAATTTTTCCTTTCGGATAAACCAGTTAAGATAAGTCAGGTCTATCACTGGCCTCCATGAGCCATTCTTTTTCTGTACCAAGAATAGAGGGGAATACATGCCTTCGCCTCGTTCGCCAACTGGAACAGGAATGGCTGCGCCTTGAGCCAATAAAGAGCTTACGTAAGCTAAAAGAACTTGTTTCTTCTCCTCTGAACTTGGAAGATTTGTTGGCATAAATCTTAGTCTGGGAGTGCTGTTGAAAACCCAGGTGTGGCCTGAGGAGACCGTCCTGACGGTCCAGAAATCCCGAATTGAGGCCGCTCAAACATTACGGAAGTGGAGAAGGCGAGCCCCCACCTGGCATGTTTGAGCGGGCCCAACTTCAAAAGGACTTAGTGGAGTCCTGATTACCCGAAGAAGCCCCTTTTTGTGGGCTTTTAAAAGGAGGACTGCCTGGATTTCCAAGATCTTGAAAATTCCCGACCAGGCCTATAGCTGCGTGCTTCCCTTGCACGGTCGGTGTTCTGCGTCCTTGAAAAGGTGCATTTCTGGTTCTGTAAACGCCTATCTTGAGGGAGGAATCCCGACTTACCACCCGTAGCCCGGGTAATGGCGCTATCAAGTTTGTTACCGAAGAGAGACGAGACCTCAAAGGGAATACGGCACCAAGCTTGCTTAGAAGCTGGATCTGCCAACCAGGGTCGGAGCCACAAGGCCCGACGGGCGGTGACTGCTGACATCATCACCCAAGCCACTAGGCGAATAACATCAATAGAGACCTCCCCCAGAAAGGCGGAGGCTAGCCTGATTTCCTGAATAGGAGAGCTCTTGGCTGCTTCTTCAGAGATACCTCCTAAGAGAATCATTCGCATTGTCTGACCATGCCTCTAACGCTTTAGAGACTGCTGCTAAATCCTTTTTAGGTCGGAATCAATCCGTCTCTCCAGAGGATCGTTAAATGAGACTGTATCTTTGAGAGGGAGAGTCACATACCTCACAAGTCTCATTAATGCAGCATCCACCAAGGGAGCTGACTCAAGGTGTTTAACCTCTTCTTCCTTGAAAGGGTATAGTTATGAGATTTTAGACTGCATAGAACTTTTTCTATCCATCTTGCCCTATTCTTCAGATATTATGGCTCCTACTTCAGTGAGAAAAGAAAAATAATGATGCTCCTTGCTGAGCTGTTTGAAAAACTTCCCCTGTTTAGGAGGAGAAATTACTGGGTCTTCCCAATTCAAAGTGTCTTTAACAGCTTTCACCAGAGAAGGAACCAGGGCGTATTCAAAGCCCATCCCAGGATCATCTGCTTCTGACCCGCTATCTGAAGGGGGAGCTGACTGGTGACTAGGTTGAAAAGACTCCCACGTCTCATGGACTGGACCCTCCTCTGACAGGGGAATCAGTGGATCTGGAGGAGAATCACAAGGCTTTGCAGCGTCTTTCTCCTGTAGCGACTCTTTCACGACTCGCTTGATTAGTGTTTCCAGGTGTTGGTCTGCACCTTCTCCCTCATTAGCTGCTTTAGAGAAACAGCGGTCACAGAGAGACTTGCTGGCAGGAACTGGGACCCTGCATCCCCAACATGATTTCTCTGGTCCCCTACTATGAGATGAGGGGGGGTGAGGAGAGCCTCTACTGTGGTCTTTAGACTTAGAGGATGGACCATGGTGTCTAGAGCCAGAGAAGGAATGCCGGTGATGTGATTTAGAAGACCCGCTCCTTCTGCAGGAACTACTTTGTCTTTGGTCAGACCTAGAAGGACTGAGAAAAAGGGAAAAAAAAGAAACAGAGAGAGAAAAAGGCACAAAGTCAAGAATAATGCCTACACTCCACTCTCTTCCCCCCAGCTGGCAAGTAAAGAAAAAACACTTTTCCAATCCTACCTGCGGCGAGAGGACTGGCCACCAGTAGGCAGTGAAGAGTCCATGACTGATACTTGGAATCACTGCAGGTGAACAGAGAATGCATCAGACACAGCAGGAAAACAAAAATGCAAAGAATTCAGACCCATCTGAATTGCACTTACATGGGGTAGGCTCTGCAGGTGCTCAGGGAAGTCGCTGCTATGCCCACGATCATTCCCGAAATCTGCAAGCCTCCCCAGGCTTTTAAAATTGGCGCCACGTGACATCACGGCCGTGCCAGGCCCGCGATCCTCATGTGCATGCGCGAACCAGGCCTCACTTTCGTTCCGGGACTGCACATGCGCAGAACGCAGACGGAGCCCGGAAGTAGAGGGAGCGGCGGCTGGAACGCACAGGGAACCAGCCACTGCATAGGCATAATATATGAAAAGACAGGCAATGCAAGGAAAAACATACCACAAACATAAACACTGCTGCCATGAAGGCGATCGCTTATCACCACTTACGATCGATTCGGCCAGGAACGTCCGTACACACACACCGGGCTTTCAAGCAGATAATGGCCACCTGCATACTGCTAGGCAAACAGGCCTGTGCGCGCTTGTCATTCAAATGATTCCAGCTCTTCAACGCTTACTCTGCAATACACTCCATACCCTGCTAATAGTCAAGGCTTATCGGAGGGACGTGACATCACATATGGTCCTACGGAGGAGGACAAAAAAGGAACACGGCTGGGAGCTCACAGCTAAAATTTATAGGGAGGGGTCCTATTGAGTAGTTATGGAGGCGGGGTCAACCCACACGTATGCTGCCATGGAGCCTGTCAGGAAATGAAAGTATATCTTACCAATGGGGCACAGATGACCAAACAACTGACAGGATGTATAACCCTCCCTTTGTGTCAGCAGGGCGGGCAAAATAGTGAGTGACCCATCCCACCCTGGAAACTATCTTTTTGAACTTCTTCCATCTGGCAGGAGTTTCAGAAATATAAAGGTAAGGACAAATCGATTTAAGGAACGTTTCTTTCCAAGAGCTATCAAGGCCCTAAATGGTCATTTTGAATAATATTATCTAACTGCAGGTGACATGGCTTTTCTGCAGTGGCGGGGGTTCTTTTTAGGCTTTTTATATGGGGGGCGAAATTGGTTACGCAAGTGTATGTTGAGGTTGTTTTATGTTTACATATGTGTGGAGCTTTTATAGAATTTCATTGTAATTTGCATTGCAATGACAATAAAGTATTTATCTTATCTTATCTTTAAAATGAAAAAAATAACTTTTGCCTTTATTTCTACTTTAATAGCACTGCAACACACGGCATAAAGTGCCATGTGTCATTACGTGTCACTACGTGATGTGGTAAGTAACGCACATGGTACCATAACAAAGACCCTAAAATAGGCAAACACAGAAAAAAGTGTTATAGTTTAATGTCAATGTGATACATACAGTATATTCCTTACTATGTTGGTAGAGCCCCACTGGTACTATTCTTTATTTTTGTTCTTTATGTTTGTTGGATCATTGTCACTGTAATCAATCCAATACATCCTAAATGTAACATTATAAACGTATCCCCAAAAAAGTGCATAAAGCGTTTAGCTTATTGACATATGATATCTCATGGAAATGGTATTGATGTGTGTGTAACATATATCCTGGGCTTTCTATGTCTCCTCTCTCAGGTATACTATTGATTGAATTAGATGGAAAGCAGCCAGGCAGCACGTTAAGAGGTTACAGCTTAGAGGAATCACTTTGTCTTGTGCTCCAAAGCATCTGCATTTCAGAGGCATTAGGCCTGATGTTTAGATGTCAGCTTTATTTGCACTTTTAATGCCTTTTACAATGTGTTCATTAGACTGGCTGCCAAATGAGAGACAGAACTTGGCATTCATCCATCACATTGACTGCAAGTGGTGTGTTGTGCACTGCTTTATATAACATTTAGTATACTGATAACACATTTGGAAAGTAGAACAAAGAGGCACATACAAAGACTTACTTTTTATTCTTTCCTTACTTCCTTCCTTTTCTCTTTCTTTCTTTCTTTCTTTCTTTCCTTACTTCTTTCCTTACTTCCTTCCTTTTCTCTTTCTTTCTTTCTTTCTTTCTTTCTTTCTTTCTTTCTTTCTTTCTTTCTTTCTTCCTTCCTTTTCTCTTCCTTCCTTTTCTCTTTCTTCCTTCCTTTTCTCTTCCTTCCTTTTCTCTTCCTTCCTTTTCTCTTCCTTCCTTTCTTTCTTTCCTTACTTCCTTCCTTTTCTCTTTCTTTCTTTCTTTCTTTCTTTCTTTCTTTCTTTCTTTCTTTCTTTCTTTCTTTCTTTCTTTCTTTCTTTCTTTCTTTCTTTCTTTCTTTCTTCCTTCCTTTTCTCTTCCTTCCTTTTCTCTTTCTTCCTTCCTTTTCTCTTTCTTCCTTCCTTTTCTCTTCCTTCCTTTTCTCTTCCTTCCTTTTCTCTTTCTTTCTTTCTTTCTTTCTTTCTTTCTTTCTTTCTTTCTTTCTTTCTTTCTTTCTTTCTTTCTTTTTCGCTATTCAATGACAAATGATGTAACTATATAAAGAAACAAACACTGAAAATAACATTATAAAAAGCACAAAACAAAAACTATATATTAATTGTTTTCTGCATTTACTCCATTTATTTGTCAATGGAGGAAAAAAAATCAATACACTTTTTTTGTTTTTGCGCTCTTTATTATGATGTTTTCAAAGTTTGTTTCTTTAAACTGAGATATTTGAAAAACAAGGAGAAATTGCTGCGCTGGACCACTCGCTCTAAAGTTGCCAAGACTAAAACCAACAAAGTCCAAGTGAATAAAATATACAGAAATGTAGCGCTAAATATATGGAGCTCAAACACCGTGCAGGTGTATGAAAAAAAATAGTGATGGAAGTGCTGTATACACAAATAAGTAAACCAAAACAATAGTGTGTAATAACTATTGCCCTGTACACACGGTCGGACATTGATCGGACATTCCGACAAAAAAATCCATGGATTTTTTCCGACGGATGTTGGTTCAAACTTGTCTTGCATACACACGGTCACACAAAGTTGTCGGAAAATCTGATCATTCTGAATGTACGTCGGACTATAAACGGGGCAGTAGCCAATAGCTTTGGTTTCTTAATTTATTCTGAGAATGCGTGGCATTTTGTGCGTCGGATTTGTGTACACATGATCGGAATTTCCGACAACGGATTTTGTTGTCCGAAAATTTTACAGCAAGCTCTCAAACTTTGTGTGTAGGAAATTCCTATGGAAAATGTGTGATGGAGCCCACACACGGTCAGAATTTCCGACAACAAGGTCCTATCACACATTTTACATTGGAAAATCCTATCGTGTTCAGGGCATATGACATATAAAAGTCCAAACACTGAGTGAAAAAGTGTAAGTGAACTTCGTAGGGCATTTGTCCAATGGGGAGACTGTTGATAGTTCCTCAGTAAGAAATGATGAGATGGTGCAAACAAAGGAGTAGCTGTATGGCACATTCAAAACGGGATGGATGTTCGTCTGATGGAAAATTGTGGATAAATACTTCTTACCAGACAAGGTAAGCGGCCCGCTCCCCACATTGCTTTTAATATTTGTTTGTGCTCACATTTTAATGCAGCCATCTGTAATAGAGGTTTGTATTTTTTTATCAAGATTAAACATTTATTTTTATGACCTGCACCATATGGAGCCTTTCTTCTTCCTTTTTACTATGGTTCCCATGTGATATTGTACCATTTTGTCGCTGGTCTCTGATGCCTACATTTGAGATCCAATGTTTACCTGCTTTGAGGATTCATTCGAGTTCCGGATTTTTGGTTGTGCCATACCGCGACTCACTCCTGTTGATGGATTGAACATCTGCATTCAGAGTGATTCCTCTACAGATTTCATTCACATCAGAGTTGGTACTTCTGATGACCATCTGGCCCTCGGCCAATACAAGCCTGATTAACCCACTTTCGTATGATTTTTATATGTCATAGTTATCACATATGAAATTGAGATATCCTTTTTCATTGGCAGTAGCAAAATCTATAGGTTCGCAAATAAATCAATTTCTCCAAAATCACTCATTCCTACACATCAGCTGTACAAAATACCTAATATTATGTGCATGCTTTTTTGCACTTCAGTCACTTATTAATGTATATCTAAAGCCAAAACTGTTTTACAAAATTTCAGATTGAGTAG
Source organism: Lithobates septentrionalis (assembly GCA_037952835.1). NCBI lineage: Eukaryota > Metazoa > Chordata > Amphibia > Anura > Ranidae > Lithobates > Lithobates septentrionalis. The sequence goes on from JBBDGP010001342.1 coordinate 2,593,913, forward strand.
GAAAGAGTTAACACCACAGTAAGTTTTTATTTATTTTTGCAATCTGTGTTTCATTGGGAATATTTCACCTGACTTCCTGTAGTATTTTTCCTACGTGAAGGAAATCACTCTTACACACCTGGGGTGGGAACAAGTGTCCCTATTGGAAAATTTCCCCTTTATTCCTGTTCTGATGGGAACTCAAAATTCTGAATTTACCCTCACTCTCATTCCAGGTGACATTGGTGATAAGGACAATAACCCCCTCATGCCGACTGTACGCAAATTTGCGCTTATGGTTTGAAGGGTTTAAATGGGGTAATGCCTGCAGCTGCAGGCATCACCTGGTACTGTTTTTTAGAGCAAGCGGTTGGCTTTTTAGGGTCCTTTCAAATGGGCTTGTCCATGTATGGACTGTATCGCTCCGCTTATCCTCGCTGAGCAGGCGGATGACAGATCCGTATCCACTCACTGTGCGGAGATGGACCTGTCAAAGTCCCGCTATCCTCTATGGAGAGCGAATGAAAACAGACCGCCTGTCCGTTTTAATCCGATCCTATCCGATCCGATTCTCCAGACGGATGGAAAATTGGGTTTACATCCATCTGGATTTCACAGACAGGATCGGATTGGATAGTGACAGATATCAGCGGACATGTCGCCGCTGACATCCGCCGCTCCATAGGACTGAATGGAGCGTCCGATCAGGTCTGCCTGAAAAACTGACAGGCGAGCCTGATCAGAAAGCCTTAGTGGGGGCCTTAGTGATGATAACCGATGTGGCTAAAAGCTGCTCGGCTGTTATCCTAAAAAAAAATCTGGCTTTGTTGGACATCCCCCCTCCCGCTCCCTTCCGCCGCTCTTCCTGGGCCTCCAGGCCCACCGGGAGACCCGAGCCACTACCCGACACGTCCGCATTCTAGGCTGAGACCCCAACAAAGCCAGATTTGGCTTTGATCGGGTCTCCGATGTAAAATCCCAGAAGTGACGTCACAACGTCACTTCCGGTTTACTTGGCTGCCAATTGCACCAATTTTTTAAAAATGACTAGGAATGACAGAATAAGAAAACAAAAACGTCCATTCCACGAGTGTGCGAAATTTCAAAGCATCACATGTTGGGTATATATGTACTCGGTGTAACATCATCTTTCCCATTATACAAACAAAATTGGGCTAACTTTATTGTTTAGGTTTTTTTAATTCATGAAAGTGCCTTTTTTCACAAAAAACTGCGTTTGAAAGACAGCTGCGCAAATACAGTGTGACATAAAATTTTGCAACGATCGCCCTTTTATTCTCTAGGGTCTCTATTAAAAAAATATTTATAATGTTTGGGGGTTCTAACTAATTTTCCAGCAAAAAATATGGATTTTAACTTGTAAGCAACAAATGTCAGAAATAGGCTTAGGCATGAAAGGGATAAGAAATAGTTGAATTTCTCTAATGGAGAAGCGGAGCATAGAGTTCCCACAGAAAAGCTTGCCATCAAAAAACATTTTCAAATGGCAGAGGTTCTAACCCCTTGCTGCTATATCCAAAACTAAATGTTTTGTCTGTAATTATACTTGAAATCTAAACTCTAAACTAACAGCCAAGTATGGAGACATATATCAGTGCTGTTTTACCCACCAAAGGATTCGTATTTCTCACCATCCAGTTCTGAAACCTAGACATCTCTACCAAATAACCTAGCCCTGTGTGGCAGGGAAGAACACAAGATTTTTTTGCTACAACAGTTAAGTATCACCTACAGGTCTTGTCCCTCCCCAGCCTGTGACTGAACAGTGAAAGGTGAAGTATCAGAGTGATGAGCCCATGTCTCTGTCACTCTGCTCTCTCTTCTTATTGCCATGTCCCTCGTTAACAGTAGCACATAAGGAATGCAGGAACGGGCCCTGCTGTGAAATATTATATTAAAAATTGAAATTACATGCCCCTGTGAAACAGGGGCAGTAAAATTGGGCCTTGGGTGGTGGTGATGGTGCCCTAAACCAAAAATATTGTTGGAAGCTAGCATCATCAAGATTGAGGCGGAATAGGATAGTCAGCATAGGCAGTCTTCAAGGGATCCCACATCGATAGCAAATTCAATCAGTTACATCAGCATCAGGTGCTTGATAGCTGCTGATCCAAGGGTGATTCGTTTTTATGAATGTGAGCCTATCAACGGAGTCTGTGGACAGGCGCACTCTTTGATCCATTACAAACCGTCCAGCAGCACTAAATGCACGTTCAGAAAGCACGCTGGATACAGGACAGGCCAGTAACTCAATTGCATATTGAGCAAGTTCTGGCCAGTGGTCCATCCTCAAGACCCAGTAACTCTGTAAGTCTGCTCTTGCCCCTAGATATTCCTGCACCATATAATGCAGACGCTGGTGATGGTTGCTTGAACTGATCAGACCTTGGTGCTGAGGACTGAAAAATTGTTTAAAGGCATAGGTCAGACGGCCACCTTCTCCACCACTCTTCCTCTGACTGATCGAAGCCTCAGTAACACGTTGTCCAGCACCAGGAAATGGTAACCTCCCAGGGTCTAGAAATGCATTGCAAAAACCTTTCTCCTCCCAGCCACGTACAGTTCCTTGGATTTCTGGGCACTGAAAACCATCCCTTGAAGTCTGCTGCTGAGTGTTATCCTCTGTGTGTTTGGCGGGTCCGCAGGAATGCTATCTGGATAAAGGGGGCCTTGAGAGGAAAGGAAGTCCTCCTCTTCCTCCCACTGTTCTGCCTCAAGTACCCTGTCCATGATTCCACAAAGCGTGTGCTCCAGCAGGAAGACTAGAGGGACAGTGTCACTGATGCATGCATTGTCACTGCTCACCAACCTTGTGGCCTCCTCAAATGGTGACGGGACAGTGCATGCATCCTTGATCAGTAGTAGAAAAGAAACCAAGCCCCCTTGACCCTGTCCTGGTGCCACAGGTACTCATTGATGGCCCTCTGATGTGTGTGCAGCTGCTGCAGCATTGCCAACATTGAGTCCCACCTAGTGGGCATGTCACAAATGAGGCAGTTGGTGGGCAGGTTGCATTCCCTTTGAATGTCAGACAGCCGAGCACTGGCATTGTATGACCGGCGGAAATGACTACAGACTTTTCTGGCCTGCCTCAGGAGATCCTGTAAGCCTGGGTACCTGCACAAGAACCGCTGCACCACCAAACTCAGGACGTTTGCCAAACATGGAACATGGATAAAGTGTCCCTGACGCAGAGTGGAGAGAAGGTTGGTACCATTGTCGCATACAACCATTCCTGGCTAAAGCTGGTGTGGCGTCAAACACCTCTGAGCCTGCCCCTGCAGAGCTGACAGAATCTCTGCCCCAGTGTGGCTCCTGTCACCTAGGCAGACCAAATCAAGCACCGCATGGCATCTTTTAGCCTGACTGCTTGCGTAGCCCCTTGAATGCTTACGTAGCACCGCTGATTCAGAGGACAAATCTACAGAAGTGGCCATAGAGGAAGAAGAAGAGGAGGGGGTGGAGGAGAGAGCTGTGGCAGAATCGCCACTAGCATTTTGGAGGCATGGTGGTGGAACAAGCTCCAACAACACTGAACCCTGTCCTGAATCCTTCGTAGCTGCCAGCAGAGTTACCCAGTGCACCGTGAAGGAAAGGTAACATCCCTTCCCATGCCTGCTGGACCATGAGTCAGCGGTAATATGCACCTTACTGCTGACCGCCCTGTCCACGAGGCCAAAACATTGCCTTCCACATGCCAGTAGAGAGCCGGAATGGTTTTCCGTGAAAAAAAATGGCGTTTTGCAACCTGCCACTGAGGTACAGCACATTCCACAAATTCACAAAAAGGGGCAGTCTACCAGCTGAAAAGTCAGCAGTTGCAGTGCTAGCAATTTGGCCAAGCTAGCATTTAGACGCTGAGCATGTGGATGGCTGGGACCAAATTTCTTTTTACGGTTCAGCAACTGGGGTAGGGAAATTTTGCCTGCTAACATCAATAGGTGGTGTACTGCTAGCAGATTTGCTGCAAGTACTTGGGACACCTATTGCTATACTTTCATTCCTCACAGTGCAGGTTTTTGAGAAAACTGGAGGTATAGAAGGGTTGGAGATCCCAGATGAGGAGCAAGGAGAAGTCCGCCTTTTTTTTTATGTGGGTCTTTCAAGTGCTGTTGCTAATGTACTGCATGGCAGGTCGTCATATGTCTGATCAAGCATGTGGTGCCCAAGCGGCTGCTGTTCTGGCCACGCTTGATCCGCCTCAGACATAGGTTGCAAACAGCAACGCTGCGATCTGCTGCACATGTGTCGAAAAAGGCCCACACCAAGGAACTTTTAAATGTCAGCGGGGAGTCAGCAGCTCCCTGCACCTGCGGAGCTCTGTGGTGTGATGCAATAAGGTGGCTGCCCTTAAGCAAACCCCTAGAGGATATCCTGCCTCGTTGGAGTTGTACCTCCTCCTTCTCTCTTCTCTCAGGCACCTAAGTACAGTCAGTAACCTCATCATCCCCTCCCTCCTCATCACTGGAGCAAACTTGGCAGTATGCTGCAGCTGGGGGGAACATGACTGCCAGTTTCTTATCCTTCTGTGGCACCCCCTCTCTCTAGGCTCATGTTACTTAATCTGGGAACCAACATCGGAGCCTTCAAATTGCAGCGCATCCTCCAGAAGCATGTACCCAACACTGTGGTTAAATAATTCTGGGGACTCCTCCATGCATGATGGTGGGTCTACGGAAGGAGTGACTGTGGACAAGGAGCCAGTGGAATATGCCGCTTTGGCAGCTGCGTTTGAAGGCAAACTACTTTGAGCCTGGGTGACATGTTGTGGCTCAATAACACGGCCAGCAGCAGAAAAAAAAGGACAAGGGTGCCCCACGGTCACCTGCAGAGAATGCAACATGTCCATGACCACTAGGGATGAGCTTCGAGTTCGAGTCGAACTCATGTTCGACTCGAACATTGGCTGTTCGCAAGTTCGCCGAACAGCGAACAATTTGGGGTGTTCGTGGCAAATTCGAATGCCGCGGAACACCCTTTAAAAGTCTATGGAAGAAATCAAAAGTGCTAATTTTAAAGGCTAATATGCAAGTTATTGTCATAAAAAGTGTTTGGGGACCTGGGTCCTGCCCCAGGGGACATGGATCAATGCAAAAAAAAGTTTTAAAAACGGCCGTTTTTTCAGGAGCAGTGATTTTAATAATGCTTAAAGTCAAACAATAAAAGTGTAATATCCCTTTAAATTTCGTACCTGGGGGTGTCTATAGTATGCCTGTAAAGGGGCGCATGTTTCCTGTGTTTAGAACAGTCTGACAGCAAAATGACATTTTGAAGGAAAAAACCCATTTAAAACTACCCGCGGCTATTGCATTGCCGAAAATACACATAGAAGTTCATTGATAAAAACGGCATGGGAATTCCCCAAAGGGGAACCCCGAACCAAAATTAAAAAAAAAAAATGACGTGGGAGTCCCCCTAAATTCCATACCAGGCCCTTCAGGTCTGGTATGGATATTAAGGGGAACCCCAGCCAAAATTTTTTTTAAAAAAATGATGTGGGGTTCCCCCTAAATTCCATACCAGACCCTTCAGGTCTGGTATGGATTTTAAGGGGAGCCCCGCACCAAAAAAAAAAAAAAAAACGGCGTGGGGTCCCCCCAAGAATCCATACCAGACCCATATCCGAGCATGCAACCTGGCAGGCCGCAGGAAAAGAGGGGGGGACGAGAGTGCGCCCCCCCCTCCTGAACCGTACCAGGCCACATGCCCTCAACATTGGGAGTGTGCTTTGGGGTAGCCCCCCAAAACACCTTGTCCCCATGTTGATGAGGACAGGGGCCTCATCCCCACAACCCTGGCCCTTTAACAAGGGGACCCCCAGATTCTGCCCCCCCTGTGTGAAATGGTAAGGGGGTACTTACCCCTACCATTTCACTAAAAAACTGTCAAAAATGTTAAAAATGACAAGAGACAGTTTTTGACAATTTCTTTATTTAAATGCTTCTTCTTTCTTCTATCTTCCTTTATCTTCTGGTTCTTCTGGTTCTTCTGGCTCTTCTGGTTCTTCCTCCGGCGTTCTCGTCCAGCATCTCCTCCGCGGCCTCTTCTATCTTCTTCTCCTTGGGCCGCTCCGCACCCATGGCATGGGGGGAGGCTCCCACTCTTCTCTTCTTCTTTTCTTCTCTTCTTCTCTTCTTCTCTTCTTCATTTTCTTCTCTGGGCCGCTCCGCACCCATGCTGGCATGGAGGGAGGCTCCTGCTGTGTGACGGCGCTCCTCGTCTGACAGTTCTTAAATAACGGGGGACGGGGCCACCCGGTGACCCCTCCCCCCTCTGACGCACGGGACATGACGGGACTTCCCTGTGGCATTCCCCGTGACGTCACAGGGAAGTCCCGTCAAGTCACCGGGACCAGGATCTGAGGGTCCCCTTGTTAAAGGGGGCTTCCAGATTCCTATAAGCCCCCCGCCCGCAGACCCCCAGAACCACCGGCCAGGGTTGTGGGGATGAGGCCCTTGTCCTCATCAACATGGGGACAAGGTGTTTTGGGGGGCTACCCCAAAGCACCCTCCCAATGTTGAGGGCATGTGGCCTGGTAGGGTTCAGGAGGGGGGGGGCGCACTCTCGTCCCCCCCTCTTTTCCTGCGGCCTGCCAGGTTGCATGCTCGGATAAGGGTCTGGTATGGATTTTTGGGGGGACCCCACGCCGTTTTTTGGGGGGTTTTTTGGCGCGGGTTCCCCTTAAAATCCATACCAGGCCTGAAGGGTCTGGTATGGAATTTAGGGGGAACCCCACGTCATTTTTTTTTAAAATTTTGGCCGAGGTTCCCCTTAATATGCATACCAGACCTGAAGGGCCTGGTATGGAATTTAGGGGGACTCCCACGTCATTTTTTTTTTTAAATTTTGGTTCGGGGTTCCCCTTTGGGGAATTCCCATGCCGTTTTTATCAATTAACTTCTATGTGTATTGTCGGCAATGCAATAGCCGCGGGTAGTTTTAAATGGGTTTTTTCCTTCAAAATGTCATTTTGCTGTCAGACTGTTCTAAACACGGGAAACATGCGCCCCTTTACAGGCATACTATAGACACCCCCCCAGCTACGAAATTTAAAGGTATTTTACACTTTTATTGTTTGACTTTAAGCATTATTAAAATCACTGCTCCTGAAAAAACGGCCGTTTTTAAAACTTTTTTTGCATTGATCCATGTCCCCTGGGGCAGGACCCAGGTCCCCAAACTTTTTTTATGACAATAACTTGCATATTAGCCTTTAAAATTAGCACTTTTGATTATTCATGTTCGTGTCCCATAGACTTTAACGGTGTTCGCGTGTTCGAACAAACTTTTTTCCTGTTCGCATGTTCTGGTGCGAACCGAACAGGGGGGTGTTCGGCTCATCCCTAATGACCACCACTGTTGACTGTAGACACAGAAGCTGCTTGCCCTCTTTTAGTGGCCTGTGAGTGTCTGCCTCTCCTTGGTGGCCTTTTGGACATGATGTATTTTTTGTTTTGCAACACCACACTACACTGTATTAGATACTGTGTACACTGCCTGAAGTGTATTAGAAACTGTACACACTGTATTAGATACTGTGTACACCACCAGAAAAGTAGTAGAAACTGTACACACTGTATACACTGCCTGCACTGTATTAGAAACTGTACCATGGCTGCACTGTATTGTGTACTGTGTACACCACCAAAAGTGTAGTAGAAGCTTTACACACTGTATTAGATACTGTGTACACCGCATGAAGTGTATTAGAAACTGTGCACACTGTATTGGACACTGTGTACACCACCAGAAAAGTGGTAGAAACTGTACACACTGTATTATATGCTGTGTACACCACCTGAAGTGTAGTAGAAACTGTACACACTGTATTAGATACTGTGTACACCACCTGCACTGTATTAGAAACAGTACACACTGTATTATATACTGTGTACACCACCAGAAAAGTAGTAGAAACTGTACACACTGTATTAGATACTGTGTACACCACCTGCACTGTATTAGAAAATGTATAACGGCTGCTCTGTATTTGATACTGTGTACACCACCAGAAGTGTAGTAGAAACTGTACACACTGTATTAGATACTGTGTAAACCACCAAGAAAGTAGTAGAAACTGTACACACTGTATTAGATACTGTGTACACCGCCTGAAGTATATTAGAAACTGTACACACTGTATTAGATACTGTGTACACCACCAGAAAAGTAGTAGAAACTGTACACACTGTATTAGATACTGTGTACACCACCTGCACTGTATTAGAAACTGTACTATGGCTGCACTGTATTGTGTACTGTGTACACCACCAGAAGTGTAGTAGAAGCTGTACACACTGTATTAGATACTGTGTACACCACCTGAAGTGTATTAGAAACTGCACACACTGTATTAGATACTGTGTACACCACCAGAAAAGTGGTAGAAACTGTACACACTGTATTAGTAACTGTGTACACCACCTGAAGTGTAGTAGAAACTGTACACACTGTATTAGATACTGTGTACACCACCAGAAAAGTAGTAGAAACTGTACACACTGTATTAGATACTGTGTACACCACCTGCACTGTATTAGAAAATGTATAACGGCTGCTCTGTATTTGATACTGTGTACACCACCAGAAGTGTAGTAGAAACTGTACACACTGTATTAGATACTGTGTACACCACCAGAAAAGTAGTAGAAACTGTACACACTGTATTAGATACAGTGTACACCGCCTGAAGTATATTAGAAACTGTACACACTGTATTAGATACTGTGTAAACCACCAAGAAAGTAGTAGAAACTGTACACACTGTATTAGATACTGTGTACACCGCCTGAAGTATATTAGAAACTGTACACACTGTATTAGATACTGTGTACACCACCAGAAAAGTAGTAGAAACTGTACACACTGTATTAGATACTGTGTACACCACCTGCACTGTATTAGAAACTGTACTATGGCTGCACTGTATTGTGTACTGTGTACACCACCAGAAGTGTAGTAGAAGCTGTACACACTGTATTAGATACTGTGTACACCACCTGAAGTGTATTAGAAACTGCACACACTGTATTAGATACTGTGTACACCACCAGAAAAGTGGTAGAAACTGTACACACTGTATTAGTAACTGTGTACACCACCTGAAGTGTAGTAGAAACTGTACACACTGTATTAGATACTGTGTACACCACCAGAAAAGTAGTAGAAACTGTACACACTGTATTAGATACTGTGTACACCACCTGCACTGTATTAGAAAATGTATAACGGCTGCTCTGTATTTGATACTGTGTACACCACCAGAAGTGTAGTAGAAACTGTACACACTGTATTAGATACTGTGTACACCACCAGAAAAGTAGTAGAAACTGTACACACTGTATTAGATACAGTGTACACCGCCTGAAGTATATTAGAAACTGTACACACTGTATTAGATACTGTGTAAACCACCAAGAAAGTAGTAGAAACTGTACACACTGTATTAGATACTGTGTACACCGCCTGAAGTATATTAGAAACTGTACACACTGTATTAGATACTGTGTACACCACCAGAAAAGTAGTAGAAACTGTACACACTGTATTAGATACTGTGTACACCACCTGCACTGTATTAGAAACTGTACTATGGCTGCACTGTATTGTGTACTGTGTACACCACCAGAAGTGTAGTAGAAGCTGTACACACTGTATTAGATACTGTGTACACCACCTGAAGTGTATTAGAAACTGCACACACTGTATTAGATACTGTGTACACCACCAGAAAAGTGGTAGAAACTGTACACACTGTATTAGTAACTGTGTACACCACCTGAAGTGTAGTAGAAACTGTACACACTGTATTAGATACTGTGTACACCACCAGAAAAGTAGTAGAAACTGTACACACTGTATTAGATACTGTGTACACCACCTGCACTGTATTAGAAACTGTATAACGGCTGCACTGTATTTTATACTGTGTACACCACCAGAAGTGTAGTAGAAACTGTACACACTGTATTAGATACTGTGTACACCACCAGAAAAGTAGTAGAAACTGTACACACTGTATTAGATACTGTGTACAGCCCCTGAAGTATATTAGGAACTGTACACACTGTATTAGATACTGTGTAAACCACCAGAAAAGTAGTAGAAACTGTACACACTGTATTAGATACAGTGTACACCGCCTGAAGTATATTAGAAACTGTACACACTGTATTAGATACTGTGTAAACCACCAGAAAAGTAGTAGAAGCTGTACACACTGTATTAGATACTGTGTACACCGCCTGAAGTATATTAGAAACTGTACACACTGTATTAGATATTGTGAACACCACCAGAAGTGTAGTAGAAACTGTACACACTGTGTATATATATATATATATATATATATATATATATATATATATATTGAAAAATAAATATATATATATATGTGTGTGTGTATGTATATATATATATATATATATATATATATATATATATATATATATATATATATATATATATATATATATATACACTACCGTTCAAAAGTTTGGGGTCACCCAAACAATTTTGTGTTTTCCATGAAAAGTCACACTTATTCACCACCATACGTTGTGAAATGAATAGAAAATAGAGTCAAGACATTGACAAGGTTAGAAATAATGATTTGTATTTGAAATAACATTGTTTTTACATCAAACTTTGCTTTCATCAAAGAATCCTCCTTTTGCAGCAATTACAGCATTGCACACCTTTGGCATTCTAGCTGTTAATTTATTGAGGTAAGCTGGAGAAATTGCACCCCACGCTTCTAGAAGCAGCTCCCACAAGTTGGAATGGTTGGATGGGCACTTCTGGCGTACCATACGGTCAAGCTGCTCCCACAACAGCTCAATGGGGTTCAGATCTGGTGACTGTGCTGGCCACTCCATTACCGATAGAATACCAGCTGCCTGCTTCTGCTGTAAATAGTTCTTGCACAATTTGGAGGTGTGTTTAGGGTCATTGTCCGGTTGTAGGATGAAATTGGCTCCAATCAAGCGCTGTCCACTGGGTATGGCATGGCGTTGCAAAATGGAGTGATAGCCTTCCTTAGCTTTTACCCTGTACAAAGCTCCCACCTTACCAGCACCAAAGCAACCCCAGACCATCACATTACCTCCACCATGCTTAACAGATGGCGTCAGGCATTCTTCCAGCATCTTTTCATTTGTTCTGCGTCTCACAAACGTTCTTCTTTGTGATCCAAACACCTCAAACTTGGATTCATCCGTCCACAACACTTTTTTCCAGTCTTCCTCTGTCCAATGTCTGTGTTCTTTTGCCCATCTTAATCTTTTTCTTTTATTGGCCAGTCTCAGATATGGCTTTTTCTTTGCCACTCTGCCCTGAAGCCCAAAATCCCGCAGCCGCCTCTTCACTGTAGATGTTGACACTGGTGTTTTGCGGGTACTATTTAATGAAGATGCCAGTTGGGGACCTGTGAGGCGTCTGTTTCTCAAACTAGAGACTCTAATGTGCTTATCTTCTTGCTTAGTTGTGCAACGCGGCCTCCCACTTCTTTTTCTACTCTGGTTAGAGCCTGTTTGTGCTGTCCTCTGAAGGGAGTAGTACACACCGTTGTAGGAAATCTTCAATTTCTTTGCAATTTCTCGCATGGAATAGCCTTCATTTCTAAGAACAAGAATAGACTGTCGAGTTTCAGATGAAAGTTCTCTTTTTCTGGCCATTTTGAGCGTTTAATTGACCCCACAAATGTGATGCTCCAGAAACTCAATCTGCTCACAGGAAGGTCAGTTTTGTAGCTTCTGGAAGGAGCTAGACTGTTTTTAGATGTGTGAACATGATTGCACAAGGGTTTGCTAATCATCAATTAGCCTTCTGAGCCAATGAGCAAACACATTGTACCATTAGAACACTGGAGTGATAGTTGCTGGAAATGGGCCTCTATACACCTATGTAGATATTGCACCAAAAACTAGACATTTGCAGTTAGAATAGTCATTTACCACATTAGCAATGTATAGAGTATATTTGTTTAAAGTTAGGACTAGTTTAAAGTTAGCTTCATTTAAAAGTACAGTGCTTTTCCTTCAAAAATAAGGACATTTCAATGTGACCCCAAACTTTTGAACGGTAGTGTATATATATATATATATATATTAAATCTTAAATACATTGCCACTAACTAAATGACCTGCCTGCTTAATCTAACGCTATCTAGCAAGAAATCGCATGAGTGCATTATGGGGCGTTCCACGGTGCTCAAATTTCCTGCGAACACCCCATAATGTTCGCTGTTCTGCCCGATAAACACCGAGCTCATCCCTAATTAAGAAGGATAATAACGACAATCCTAAACAAGCTAAATCCTGAACTAAACTTTCACAAAAAGTTACATTTGTATTTGCCATCACTATTTGCATAGCATTTTCATGTATGCATTATTGGCAATATACATTTCATTTCCACCTAGCCAAGCTAGCTAAATAAAAATGTCACTTCAGCTTGCAGAATTATTGTCAACTGCCAAACCTCTGCTCAGTGTAGCATGACACCGCCTGGCCGAGATTTATAACCCACAGCCGTGTTTGCTTTCATACACATTTGTAAATGATAAGGAAGATCACATTTTTATTGAAGTTGACATTTATGTGGAAAGTAAATGACAAATAATACAGTCTCTGGCTTGCTCGGAGAGAAGGTGTCGCTCCACATTTTTTTTAATTAGAAGTGACCTATCCTTTCTAATGGCACAAGCAGCGAAAGAAGTTATCCAACAGTGAGTCAGCACAGCACGGAATATTACTCTGTAAATAACACAGAGTTATGCCAAAGGGTAACAGTCTTAATTCTAACAGAGAAAGGATGGAACACTACTCGCCGACCCAGTGTATGAATATGTGGATAAATGTGGCTTCAGCCAGTGCTACTCCAGCCATGCCCACTGACATGTCTCGCCCTGATGTGCGGGCAAAACATGTCAGAGGACATGGCTGGAGTAGCACTGGCTGAGGCCACATTTATCCACATATCCATGCACTGGGTCAGTGAGTGGTGTTACTTCCTTTCTCTACTAATGTTCCTGCACCTCTGAATGGTGCACAGATGCCTTGCTCCCTTCACTGCAACCGGCAATGAGATCTTTGTCTCAGCTTAGAGCAGCACTACAAGTTATACTTGGATCACTGTGATTCTTAATTCTAGGCTTAAGTTTAACTTAAATCCTAAGGTCTCATGCACACAGCCCGTGCATAGAAATGAACTTGCTGAACAAAAAAGCTGGCAGCAAAATCCTGCATAAAAAATGGTTCATCTTAATTCATACAGACATACCCGTGTATGTCTGTATAGTACTGAAATGTGTAAAGAAACAAAGTCATTCATCCTAATGTAGCACCTTGATGTTTAGGCAGGGTTGCTCCTAAATTTACCTGCCAGGTGTAGTTACCTTGGTTCGATGTTGGGGTCAATTGAGTTCACCCAAAGTCTGGAATTGCTGCACTTCTCTCTTCTGTCGCTAGGTGGCTGGGTACCTGGTCACATTAGATAAGACAAGGGCAAAGCAAGGACAGATTAGAGTATATGGGGTATCTCAGGCAATGGACAGGGTTTTTTTGGATCTCTTGGCCTGCTGGGAGAACCTATATATTTGGGTGGAGTCAGGTCATCTGTTCTGTGCCACCTGGTTGGCTGTCTGGGTGGGCGTGTGTTGTAATGCCCGGGCTGCTAGGCCGGAGTTTGGGCCTATTTCGGACAAATCTGGCTGCTAGGCTGTCTGAGGGCCTATCCAGAAGCAAGAGAGCAGCATAGGGTTGGGATTGCGGCTTGCAGTCCAACCAGAAGTGACAGTTCTGCCAGCCTGAGAACCTGACATGGTCGGCAGTAGACGGGAAGCTGTCGCCACTAAGGGACCAACCACCTTATTACCAGGGACCACAGTGAGTAGCTGAAGCCAATACCAGAGCAGTATTCTCACCAACCGGGGATGGTGAAGAATTGGGAAACTTCAGCGAGTGCTAAGCTAGGGACCCATCAGAGAAGCGGGGGTGGCGCTTGAGGAAGATACTTAAGTGAAGATTGGAAGAGCTCAAGGGATTCGGTGGCAGTGAATCAGCAAGTCTAGTGAGAGAGACTGGGAGCTCAGTAGGTTGAGAACCTACAAGAAGTGACTGTAGAGAAAGTATAGGACTTTGTTACTACTTGTGTTAGGGACTGTTTTAAGATTGTTGCCATAGAAGACAGTGCTCCTACACATGCAGATGTGGTGTCTTGCTGGATGCCTTTCCCTGCATGGCTGTCTACCTGTAGAAGTCTCGGAGTCTGCTAATTAAATTGCAACTAACTAAGGGTGTCCTTGCCCTAACCCTCTCTCCTACAGTTCTGTTCAAGACAAATAAAATCTCTTTGCATTCAAGAAGTGTCTGGCACCCATGAAGCTACCTTGCATTACACCCACTATTCCTTACAACCCACTCTATACAGAAGGATGTCAGCAGCTCTTGGCTCTGGAAGTTCTGATTGGACTAAAGGAGGCCTGGAATCTTGCTACACTAATAAATGAAGGCCAATGTTATTCTGCATTTGTGCCACCGCTACTGGCTATACTTTGTCTATGTTTACAACGCCCCATCCCTGAATGAGTTATTCTCTAGACAGTGATGGTGATGCAGGTGCACATTATGTACCTGCTCCACCGCTAATGCCTAGTGAATGATTAATGTAGGGCCAAGGGGGAAATTGAAACAAACAAAACAAATACTAGGCAGTTGCACAGGACAATGTCTATTAATTTGTTTTACATGTAAATATTCAAACAATTGTTTACATGCCAACTGCGTAAAACTCAAAATTGGACAGAGGAATACCAAGCCTGATGCAGCTGTAGTCCACAATACTGCTGTGTTCAGATACAAATACAAACTGCAGAGAGGATCTTACATATAGTTACATAGTAGGTGAGGTTGAAAAAAGACACAAGTCCTTCAAGTCCAGCCTATGTGTGTGATTATATATCAATATATCCCTGTATGTTGTGGTTGTTCAGATGCTTTTCTAATAGTTTTTTGAAACAATCAATGCCCCCGCTGAGACCACTGCCTGTGGAAGGGAATTCCACATCCGTGCCGTTCTTACAGTAAAGAACCCGCTACGTAGTTTGAGGTTAAACCTCTTTTCTACTAATTTTAATGAGTGGCCATGTGTCTTGTTAAACTCCCCTCCGAAAAAGTTTTATCCCTATTGTGGGGTCACCAGTACAGTATTTGTAAATTGAAATCATATCCCCTCTCAAGCGTCTCTTATCCAGAGAGAATAAGTTCAGTGCTCGCAACCTTTCTTCTAATATCCTTCAGACCCTTTATTAGCTTTGTTGCCCTTCTTTGTACTCGCTCCATTTCCAGTACATCCTTCCTGAGGACTGGTGCTCAGAACTGGACAGCATACTCCAGGTGCGGCTGGACCAGAGTCTTGTAGAGTGGGAGAATTATCGCTTTATCCCTGGAGTTAATCCCTTTTTTAATGCATGCCATAATTCTGTTTGCTTTGTTAGCAGCAGCTTGGCATTGCATGCCATTGCTGAGCCTATTATCTACTAGGACCCCAGGTTCTTTTCCATCCTAGATTCCCCCAGAGGTCCCCCCCCCCCCGTATAGATTGCATCCATATTTTTGCCACCCAAATGCATTATTTTACATTTTTCTACATTAAACCTTGTTTGCCATGTAGTTGCCCACCCCATTAATTTGTTCAGATCATCTTGCAAGGTTTCCACATCCTGCGGAGAAGTTACTGCCCTGCTTAGCTTAGTATCGTCTGCTAATACAGAGATTGAACCTTTTACCCCATCCTCCAGGTCATTTATGAACAAATTAAATAGGATTGGTCCCAGCACAGAACCCTCTACCCACCCCGACCATTCTGAGTATTCCCCTTTTATCACCATCCTCTGAACTCGCCCTTGTAGCCAGTTTTCAATCCATGTACTCACCCTATGGTCCATACCAACGAACCTTATTTTGTACAGTAAACTTTTATGGGGAACTGTGTAAAATGCTTTTGCAAAATCCAGATACACCACGTCTACGGGCCTTCCTTTATCTAGATGGCAACTCACCTCCTCATAGAAGGTTAATAGATTGGTTTGGCAAGAACGATTCTTCATTAATCCATGCTGATCACTGCTAATGATACAATTTTCATTACTAAAATCTTGTATATAGTCCCTTATCATCCCCTCAAAGAGCTTACATACTATTGATGTTAGGCTAACTGGTCTGTAAGTCCCAGGGATGTATTTTGGGCCCATTTTAAATATTGGTGCTACATTGGCTTTTCTCCAATCCGCTGGTACCATTCCAGTCAGTAGACTGTCAGTAAAAATTAGGAATAATGGTCTGGCAATTACTTGACTGAGTTCCCTAAGTACCCTCAGGTGCAAGCCATCCGGTCCTGGTTATTTATTAATGTTAAGTTTCCCAATTCTAATTCTCATGTGCATGAGCCCTAGGGATGCTAAATCATATCTCTCATGTACAGCCCCCAAGGTCCAATTCAGGCCTTTAATACAAATTGTGTCTAATTTCTTTCAAAAACTAAGTCATATTATAAAAGTATAACTGCGGGCAACATGTAAAAACAAAGCACCACTAATGTTATGCAGTGTTACAGTGCTAGGCCCTGCCACTGTGTTAGAAGAGGGAACACAGGGTTCTCACTGACTGAGGATCTCCAAAATGTCTGTCTTTAGTGGAGAAAATTGCCCTTTCAGTTTTCTTTGGGGTTTGTAGCACTCGAATTTGGGTCTGGAGTCCAGAGAATTCCAAGAGTTTTGGGAGGGAAAAAATCTTTACCCCAAGTCCAGGTTTTACCAGAGACCAGCAGACTGTGTGTGTGCAGATGTGCACACCCTTTACAGCCACGGGCTCGCTCTAATTTAGGGCTCCACCTAGGAGACAGGAGGTTCCCTGCCCAAGACAGGGCATGTACCAGTGCAGCAGGGACCTGCAAAACAGCTGAAATGTGCAGCAGTTTCAGCGGTGCTCTGAGTTGGTCAGAGGAACCAGACAAAAGACCTAGGCTTGAAGCCTGTGCAGCAGAGCTAGGAGAAGGGGAAGCTCCGCTTGTCTGCCTCCTACCTACTTGACGTCTGTTTACCTGTACTGTCTCCATTGTAGGGGCCCCAGGGCATTACTTTGCCCAGGAGCCCATGATGCTATTAAGACAGCCCCGACTTACAGTGCCTCTTTAATTTCCTAGAATCCATGTTGACCGCTGCATAGCGAATCCTCTTGCCGCTGATTGGCTCAGATCCTCTGCTGCTAGGAGGGGGGGGGGGGGGAGGGCAGGAGCAGGAGCTTGCTGCACAGCAAACAGTAGTCCTGGCTCTACACTACTCACAAAGGGAGGGGAAGAAGTGGGCAGAAGTTAACTCAGCCGGCAGGACCTGGCTACATATACTGCATATATTAATACAATATACTTTTGTCAGGGCCGATCCTAGGGTGACAGGTGCCTGGGTGCAGAAATATTTCTGGCGCCCCCACGTGGGCGTGTTCATCTTACTAACTTCAATCGAGTGCCACAGACAGCTTCAGCGCCCTTCTTCTGCAGCAGACTATAGTGCTGGGGCGCGGTGCACCCCGTGCACACGCCCAAGATCGGCCCTGACTTTTGTACTTGTTCCAGTGAGACTAAAACATTCTAATATGACACTTTTACTGAAGATAAATTCTGTTTCCAGCAACCTGACCTAGTTTTGTGTTTTCATCCTGTACAAGAGGTCGATATGTCAAAATCAGGTGCTTACACTGCTTGCATTTAAAAAATGCAATTAATAATATAATAAAAAAAAGACAGAAATGTACTAGATTGTGTAATTTATAGTGTTCATCTTCAAAAAGTATAAAAAAATCAATAGATTTTCTCCAATTAACGACTGAAAAACTTCTAGAACTTTGGCTTTATACATAAATCACCTAGTTTCTTGTCACTTAGTCTTTGCACTACAGCTGCCAGTACAGTCCTAGAATCTAGGTCATGGATGAAATATGCAACCTCTCCTTGAAAGGTCCAGATTAAATGAAAGTGTGAGCTTCTCTCTGATATTGTAATTCTGTGATTCACCTGTACAGAAAGTCCACATAAGAGGAGTCTGTAGCCTGATAGGAAAACATTAATATTAATGCCTGGCTGGCCAGAACCTGTGCAATAATACGCCAGGGTATAGAGTGCAATACAAAAAAAATAATCTCTTTCCAAAAATGGAAGAAAAGCCTATCTTGAAAATACATTTAAATTGTGTTTAGGTAAGAGCTAAAAGGTTCTTCAAAAGTCATTGGATTACATTTAAAATGAATTTTCTAGTTTAATCTTCCACCAGAACTTCACCAATTGATTAGCTTCAAGGGTTGTTACACTTTAAAGCGGTTCCAAAAGTCACAAGATTTTTTACCTTAATGCACTATGTGTTAAGTTAAAAAACATTTCAGCACCTGTTTCTCCCCTTCCCACCCAAATACTTAACTGTCCTGGATCAATCCCGCACTATTCACATCTTCAGGTCTTCTCTCCTCTCTCTGCTGTCTCACAGGCTTGGCTGAGAGCAGCGGGAGCCATTGGCTCCTTTTGCTGTCAGTCAAATCCAGTGTGGAGGGGAGGGGGGCAGGAACGAGGAGCGCTGTGTGTGTCCATGGACACACACAGCCTGACTCAGGAATGAGCTTGCACGTGTGCCATTTTAGGAAGTGGCTTTCTTTGGGGGCACACGCAGAAGAAGGGAAACCTAGAGCGCTGGCGGGGGCCCCCAGAAGAGGAGGTTCAGGGCTGCTCCGCGCAATACTATTGCGCAGAGCAGGTAATTATAACATCTTTTTTATTTTAGGGAGGACAAATTGAGCTTTATTACTGCTTTAAGTAACAATAACTCCTATGGAAAGTTTCTACTTGTTTCAGGAACTCTGGGTGTTTTAGAGTACATTATTGCTGGGAACTTTGCAAACAGATTGTAACGGATGAGATAATTGATAAATAGTAGACAGCATAAGATGCCAAGCTGCAATTCTCCTATTTGCTCCTTTCTGGTCTGTTAAATATAATATTGAAAGCATTTGTTTTATGTTTGGGTGGATAGCTTTCTGCAGGTCTGCCTGTGCTGCTATCAGTTACATTGTTTCCAGTAATCTCTGTGGACTACAAACCCCATTTGAACAGAGCAAACAAGTAGTGGCAGAATTGGAATAAGCGTGCACACAATCAGATTTTACAACGGGAAATGTGTGATGATAGGCTGTTGGCGGAAAATCCGACCGTTTTTACACTCCATCGGACAATTGTTGTTGGATTTTCCGTGGACAAATGTTGGATGGCAGGTTTTAAAATTTTACGCGGACAAATGTGTGTTGTCGGATTTTCCAAGCGTGTGTACACAAGTCTGTCGGACAAAAGTTCAAAGTACAAACATGCATGCTCGGAAGCAAGGACGAGTCAGAAGCGGTCGGTCTTGTAAACTAGCGTTTGTAATGGAGAATTCTTCTTCTTCTTTAATAGAATAATAATGAAGCTGCTTTGCTGGTAATACTGATGGAGTTATTGCAAACAAATTTTCAAAGGCTTTTTTTTCTAGTGATATCAAGAATAATATTAATATGCTTTTTTTTATCACAACACCATTACCCCGTAGTTTTTAAGATCAAAGATACAACTATGTCGGTGTCCCTTGTCAATATTACATTGTCTTTTTTTAAATGTAACTGCCTACTCTCAAACTGTCATTTGAAGTAAAACACATAGCCAAGTATTATTCTCCACATTTTTTTTTATTGTGCATTAAAAAAAGAAAACAAATAAAATTAGACATGCTATCTGCTAATAGAACTTAACCAAAAAGTGCATTCTATGCATCCAAAAATATAGAAAATATAAGAAATCAAATCATTATTATTCAACCAAAAAATAAAATAAAAGCCTCATGCATGTGTCCTGCTTCTTAATATAGGGGGTCAACAATGCCAAGAGTTGGTGAAAGCAGGGGTTCGTCATCCGGAGATAATTCCGAAAATAATCTGGATTATTCTCCTGGATCTCCCGCAGCAAAGGCATATAACATAATTGGTCACGATTAATAAAGTAACCAAGTAACCAATTTTTGGTCCAAGAACTCCTCCTCCTCCTCCTGTTCCTGGGCTGGACTTGGGTCAAAGCAATAACTCCAAGGCCAATAATAAATAACATGTTATCTCCTCTGATTCCGCAACGTCTGGTTGATGAACGGCCGTTCAGAAACAAACTGAAAAGCACAAAATGAATAGCGCGAAATGAAAAGCGCAAACTGAAAAGCGTGAATCAACACTCACCAAACTTCTACTAACAAGAAATTAGCAGAAGGAGCCCATAGGGTGGCGCTAAAGAGCTGAAAACCACGTAGTACATCACTACATTCGTGTTTGTTCGTCGACAATTCCTTGCCGTTTGTATGCAAGACAAAATCCAGGCACACGCCTTCGGACAAAATTCCGAGGTTTTGTATGTGGAAAATCCGATCGTGTGTACGAGGCTGTATGATTAAATTGGTTGTGTGTATATTTGAGCATTTGGTTTTGTGCTCTGTAAACAGTATTTTTTTCTTTAATGCTCAATCTATTAATTAAGATTTTAGGTGTTTAAGAAGGGGAAGAACTGCAAAGAATGTTGAAACAGTTTAGGTAACAGAAGTATATTAGGAAACTGGTCAGTCAAGTTCAGTGGCACTGCCTCACCACTGGCCTGCAATTTGAGTTGTCAGGGTGGAAGCTCTGTGCTGATCTTGTTTAGTATTTTGTCCACATTTTTGTTACAGCGAGTTATTTAAACCCCAGATTCAGGCCAGGTGCGTATCTATGGTAAATAGTGTCTATGGCAGTGTTTCTCAACCTTTTTTTAGTTAAGGCCCCCTTTTAAATTCTGCACAATCTCAAGGCACCCCATTCTAAAATGTAAAAAAATAAACAATAATTTTACAGCAGCATCCATATATACGTAGCACACCCAACATTACAGGTGATTTATTCTTCCAAAGCAAACGCACCTTTGTACACTGGTACCAACAAGTATATAAGTGTTTATCTTCTCCCTCAGTTTCTCTCCCTCATTTAGCTAATGTGACCCCAGTGCTGACAAAGAGGGGCAGAGGAGGGGCAAAATAAAAGGATGCTATGCAGGCGCCCGACGTCCTACTTATCAAATAAGTTGTTAGGACGCTGGTAGTTGGAAAGTTGTAATAGTTCACAATGAAAACCTGTGGCTTTGTGTAACTAAAAGGCAGACCTAATCCACCTGCTAACTTGTATACAATTTTGGGGTAATTTTTAGGCATTTTGTCAAGGCACCCTATTTGAAAAAGGCTGGCATGTGGTAAGCCCTGAAATTATGCCCCTGTCTGAACACCTAACACCCATATTTTAGATAATGTTCCCATGATATCAACTAAAGAATGCAAGTCAAATTGTTAATGTTTTAATCAACAACATATCCAAAACAGAGAGTGGTTGATTCACCAACCCACCATGCTGTAAATGCAGTCTAATCTGCCACTGCCCTGTGTGACAGTGCATTCCCTCCAGGCTCCTGCTAGTTACCTTAACAATGCTCATGCTGTGTTGCTATGAGCACCAGAACATTGCTCTCCCCTGTTGCTGTAGTCTTTTTGAGTCAGCAAACTTTCACATCAGAGTCCCCCCTTTCACTTTAAGAGCCACCTTCACATTAGGAGTCTCTTTCACATCAGAGTTCCCTCCTCCCCTTTCACATCGTAGGCACCATTCACATTAGGAGCCCCTTTTCCATTAGACACCCCCTTCACACCATAAGCCCCCTTTATATCAAAGTTCCCCCTTTACATCAGGGACCCCCCTTTTCATCAGGAGCCTCCCTTTACATCAGAGACCCAAAGCCCCCTTCACACCAGAGCCACCTCACAACAGTGTCCTTAGAACCTCCTTACATCAGTCTCTTCAGAGAAACCCCCCCTCATCAATGTCCTCAAACCCCCTCATCCCAACACTGTTCTCAGAGTCCTCCTCACATCAGTGTCCTCCAAGCTCCTCCCCCCCCCCCCACACCAGAGTCCTCAGAATACTCAAAACCCTTTCACGCCAGTGTCCTCAGAGGCCACTTCTGAATGTTGGCGAGAAGAAGCTGGATGCCACCCACCCTGGTTCAGCATCACGCATTTTCATGGTGCAAGTGGGCTGTCCTGCCTGCACCATGAAAATACATGATGCTGTGTGGCTGTAAATAGAGGACTCTGAGAAATCTAGGACTTTACAATACAAGAAGAGTGCTTTAATCTGATAATTTGATGAGGGTGATTTTGGTTGTGCAAGCAGAATTTTTGGGGGGTGCTATTGCACATGCAAGCACCCCCCTGGCACACCTTGTACAGGGGCATAATGATATATCTCTCTCTCTCTGGAGTCCATACCTCTCCTAAGACAAGAAAGGACTTTTCTCGTTTTTGAAACCGCAGCTTGGCATTGCATGCTATTATTGAGCTCATGATCTACCAAAACCCCCAGATCCTTCTCCACCATTGATTCCCTCAGTTGTATTCCCCCTAGTATGTATGAGGCATGCATATTCTTAGCCTCCAAGTGCATAACTTTACACTTGTCAACATTAACTACCTCCCACCTGGCCACTGCACATATACGGCTGGGTGGGTGCTTCCTCCTTCTGAGTGGACGTTCAGGAATGTCCCTCAGAAGGAGGGGGATCACATATGCTCGTGCCAGCACAGCGCCTCGATCCCGATGCGGTCGTGTCACCCAGACACGGTGCATCTTCGATCAGCAAGAGGGCTCTGTGATCCTGA
Source organism: Lithobates septentrionalis (assembly GCA_037952835.1). NCBI lineage: Eukaryota > Metazoa > Chordata > Amphibia > Anura > Ranidae > Lithobates > Lithobates septentrionalis. The sequence goes on from JBBDGP010001342.1 coordinate 2,616,705, forward strand.
TCACATGATGGCTGTGTCCAATCACATCCATCATGTGATGTAAATAGAGAGCCGGTTGCTAGGCGATCGGCTCTCCTCACACGGAAGTTGTCAGTGAGGAGAGGAGAGCGGATCACTGCAGCCAGCCGGTGATCAGTGAGTATGAGCTGTTTTTTACAGCTTTTAACACACTGATCACCGGCCCAGTGTCCTCACACAATGTCTCCAAAATAGTGTCCCCACACAATGTCCCCAAAATAGTGTCCCCAAAACACTTCCACCACACACGTCCCCACACAGTAAAAACACCTGTCCCCCCACATATGTAACAGTAAAATCATATGTCCCAATGATCATCTGCACACATATGTCCGTGATCATCTGCGCATATCTGTACATGATCATCTGCGTACATATGTCTGTGATCACACAAACCAATTATTATACACTTAACAGGATTTTTTTTTACCAAAGACATGTAGCAGAATACATTTTGGCTTAAATTTATGACAAAATTTGATTTTGTTGGATTTCTTTTAAAATAGAAATAATTTTTTTTTTTTTTCAGAATTTTCGCTATTTTTTCGCTTATATTGCAAAAAATAAAAAAACGGAGTCATGACTAAATACCACCAAAAGAAAGCTCTATTTGTGTGAACAAAATGATAAAAATTTCATTTAGGTACAGTGTTGCATGACTGCATAATTCTCATTGAAAATGCAAGCGCAATGAAAGCTGAAAACTGGCCTAGGAAGGAAGGGAGTGAAAGTGCCCAGTATTGAAGTGGTTAAACCTCATTTGCCACTTAGTTAAAGAGTAAGGGTCCCAGCACTGAACCCTGGGGTACACCGCTGATAACCTTAGGCCATTCAGAGTTAGAGTCATTAAACACTACTCTCTGAATTCTGTCTTTTAGCTAGTTTTCTATCCATTTACAAATTGATCTTTCCAAGCCTGTAGACTTTACCTTACATATGAGCCGTGTGTGGGGAACTGTATCTAACGCTTTTGCAAAATCCAGGTATACCACGTCCACAGCCACCCCTCTGTCCAAGGTTTTACTTACCTCCTCATAAAAAGAAATCAGGTTTGTCTGATAACTTCTGTCTTTCATGAATTCATGCTGTCTGTTGCTTAAAATATTTTTTCCAGCAAGAACTCATCTATGTGGTCTTTGATTAAACTCCCCAGTATCTTCCCAACTATAGAAGTTAAACTATCTGGTCTATAGTTACTTGGTAAAGACTTTGATCCCTTTTTAAATATGGGCACCACATTGATTCTGCGCCAATCCAGTGGTACCATTCCAGTCATTAATGAGTCACTAAATATTAGAAACAATGGCCTTGAAATGACAAAGCTCAATTATTTTAGGATCCGTGGGTGGATGCCATCTGGTCCAGGTGCTTTATCCACCTTTATGTTGTCTAATTATTTTTGGACCATATCACTTTTTAGCCATTGTGGATCATTTGGGGCTATGTCACTACCAGCCCCATTATGGGCATAAGCTCCCCCATGCTCTTTTGTATACACAGAATTGAAGAAAGTATTTAATAAATTTGCCTTCTCTTTGTCCCCAGACACCCAGACTAGATTATTTTGTAAAGGGCCTACATGCTCAGACCTGACCTGTTTCCTATTAATATATTTGAGGAATTTTTTGGGGATTTGTCCTATTATAGTTTTCAATCTGTCATTCATTTTGAATTTTTGCGTCCTTGATTTCCTTTTTACATATTCTGTTATATTCTTTGTAACATTTAAACGATGATAGCATTCCTTCATTTTAATATTTTTTTTAAAGCTCTTTTTTTATTATTTTTAGCCATTTTAACATTGGCTGTGAGCCACTTAGGTTTTATTTTTAACTGTTTAAACTTATTGCCCATGGGAATATACTTTGCAGTCAGTTTACATACAGTCACTTTGAAGAATTCCCATTTTGGTTCTATGTCCATTGATGCCAATATTCCCTCCCAGTCTAAGTCCTGGAGAGCTCTCTTAAAGTTAAGTGTTTTTATCTTACTCGTATGTGTTTGTTGCTTACAGCTAACATTAAATGAAATCATTTTATGGTCACTGCTACCCAGATGTTCTTTTATATGAATATTGGTAAAAAGCTCTGCATGGTTTGAGATTACCAGGGCCAGCAGAGCGTCATTCTTAGTCGGGGCCTCAATAAACTGGACCATAAAATTGTCTTGTAATAGTTTTATAAAATTTTAAAATTTTGCCCTTTAACCACTTCAGCCCTGGAAGAATTTATTCCCTTAATGACCAGAGCATTTTTTGCGATACGGCGTTGCGTAGCTTTAACTGACAATTGCGCGGCCATGTGACATTGTACACAAAACACAATTTACAACCTTTTTTTCCCACAAATAGAACTTTCTTTTGGTGGTATTTGATCACCTCTGTGGTTTTTATTTTTTGCGCTATAAACAAAAAAAGACAGACAATTTTGAAAAAAAACAATATTTTTTACTTTTTGCTATAATAAATTTTCCCAAAAAATATATAAAAAAACAAATTCCTCAGTTTAGGATATATATTCTTCTACATATTTTTGGTAACAAAAATAGCAATAAGCGTATTCTGATTGGTTTGCAAAAAAAGTTATAGCGTCTACAAAATAGGAGATAGATTTATGGCATTTTTATTATAATTTTTTTTTCATTAGTAATGGCGGCGATCTGCGATTTTTATCATGACTGCGACTTTGGGACCATTGACATTTATACAGCGATGAGAGCTAAAAATAGCCACTGATTACTGTATAAATGTCACTTGCAGGGAAGGGGTTAAACACTAGGGTCGATCAAGGGGTTAAATATGTTCCCTCAGTGTGTTCTAACTGTAGGGGGGATGGGCTCACTAGAACATAACAGAGATCATTGCTCCCGATCACTCTCCGTGCCACAATGTCATCGAGTCCGCGGGACCCGTGGGCACGCGCCACCAGCGCCATGCGCGCTAGCCTTTAATGATGGGGGAAGTACAGGTACGCCCATTTGCGCAGCCATTCTGCCAACGTACATCATCGTGCAGCGGTCGGCAAGCGGTTAACTGTCCCAGCATTGCCATTGATTCCAGTAAATTTCCAGGTAGTTAAAATCCCCCATTTTTATCACTGTCCCAGCCCTTGCAGCCCTTTCCATCTGTGCAAGTTGCTGAGTCTCCACCTCCTCACTAACACTGAGAGGTCTATAACAAACTCCAATGACAACCTTTGTAGTGTGCACACCCATGTACAGTTCCACCCATAATGCTACAGAATCATCACACTCTCCATCAATTAGGTCCTCTTTCACACTCGCTTTGAGATCGCTTCTCACATAGAGACAGACACGACCACCCCTCCGTTTTTCCCTGTCTTTCCGAAAGAGAGCATAGCCAGGAATATTAATAGCCCAGTCATGAGAAGAATGAAGCCAAGTGCAAGTGCAGCATGCAGCAAGTGCTTTCTTTGTGCAGATAATATAAATGGATACTAATATTTATAGGTAAAATTGATCCAGGGAATATCTGATAGCTTCATGGGGGATCAGGAAGGTTTTTTTTCCTCTGTTGGAGCAAATTGGATCATGCTTTATTGGGGGTTTTTGTCTTCCTCTGCATCAACTGTGGGTATTGGATAGTGTATATGAAGGTTTTCTATATGAGTGTGTTGGTTTTCTTTTTTCTTTTGTTGGTTGGACTGGATGGACTTTGTGGTCTTTTTTTTTTCAATCAGATTAACTATGTAACTACATAAAATAAGGACTTTTGTATGGATATTGCTAAGTAACTACAATACTTTGCAGCAGCTGACAGGCTAATGTGCTCTGCCATTGAACCCTTCAGGCCTTGAACCTTGAAACACAAGGCCAAGCTATTCTTGCATACTACACTGGTAAACTGAGATGGCTCACTGCTGAATAAAACTGAAGAGTGATACATAAAACTGTATTCAATATTAACCTATTTTTATTCTTGCTGTAGAACTTGATACCAGGGAAAGTATATCTATTGACGTTACACAATAATCACACAGGGCTCTGATCATGTCAGGAGATGAAAACATGGCTGTTCTATCATTCCTCGCAAATAATAGATGCTTAACAAGCATGAGGTGAAGAGACAGATGTTTCATCAAAAGGCCATGATCAAATTTATAGACTGAAAGACACAAGTCTGAGCTTATAAAACTGTTGTTTCTACTCTAGTGACATTCCTAATTTTTATTTTTTTTGGTTTGCAGTGACTATATTTCTAGACTTACAGGATATAAATGGTGGAGAAAACAATTACGTAATAGGCCATTCAAAGAGCAATAATGATGTATGAAGTTTGGCTGCCAGTACCATCCAATCAGATTTCACATCACTGAAGCCAAATTAATTAAGGATGATGCTGTTGTTGATTTCTACACTGTGCACATTGAAGTCAGCAATATGCAAAAAGCCTGTGGTCTATGTGAAGGGCTATACAACATGTTCTGCTCTAATTGTTATTGCTGATACTGTAGATACACTTGAAGAAAATATATTATAATTTTTTACAGTTCTATCCCCTATTAGACAAAGTACATGTATTGCTTTCAAACCCTAGTAATGAAATCCAACCTGCCCCCCATCCTTCCTGCCATGGCCAATCTGGCAACAGCTTTGAAGGAGAGGGTTGATTCATAGCTGCCAATTGTCTCAGCTGTGAGCAATGGCAAGAAGAATGCAGAGGCTGACACATCCTCCTACCCTCTGCATTCCTCTTGTGGTTGCTTCTTTCGGGAAGTCCTTACAGGCAAGACAAGCTGCCACTACGAATCAGTCATCTCCTTCATAGCTGTTGTTGGATCGGCCACGATGGGGGACAGGAGGTGGAAAGGTCAGACCTCATAACTAGGTTTAGAAAGCACCTAGCAGCTATTCTTGAATTGGCAGCCTAATTGTAATCAACCTATGTAATGATGTTAGCAACAACCAAGTCTGATCCATACCGATTAACATTCTGATTATAGATTGAAAGGAAAGGGGGATCTGATTATGCAATTATTTTATCTGTCATAGTGTATATATATATATATATATATATATATATATATATATAGTGATTATACATATCATCCAAACTTCTGAGATGAACAGCAGGAGCAACCTTTAGTACTAAATATTTTCCTTTATTTAAAGTTTCTTTGAAACCAAAAGTTTTTTTATTTTTTTTTAGTTTTGAGTAGATTGGAGAATAGTTAAAATCCCTATTAGTTTTTTTTTTCCATCTATGTTCCATTGAGGAAAAGAAAGGACCTTCACTTAGGCCCCTTTCACACTGGGGCAGGAGGTGCGTCGGCGGTAAAGCGCCGTTATTTTTAGCGGCGCTTTACTGTCGTTTTAGCGGCGGTATTCGGCCGCTAGCTGGACGGTTTTACCCCCCGCTAACGGCTGAGAAAGGGTTAAAAACCACCGCAAAGCGTCTCTGCAGAGGCGCTTTGCCGGCAGTATAGCCGCGGTGCCCCATTCATTTCAATGGGAAGGAGCGGTGAAGACACTGGAGACACGGTGAAGGCACTGGAGACACAGCAGCGGCTGTTTCAGGTCGGTTTGCAGGCGCTATTTTTAGTACACTAGCGCCTGCACAATGACTCAGTGTGAAAGGGGTCTTAGCCCGGGTTCACACCTATGCGAATTAGATGTGCGTTTCCGCGCATCTAATTCGCATAGCAGGAGAATGTGACTGGCTCCCTATGGAGCCGGTTCACATACCTCCGGGAGGTGGCTGCGGAGCGCACTGCACAAAAACGCTGTGCGTCTTTGGCTCCGTTTCAGGGCCGAATTCAG